>VZRX01009219.1:0-74311 GCA_013398075.1 Notiomystis cincta | reverse complement strand
ACAGGAAAAGTTGCTGGTAGAGTAAAAGAAAGAGGAAGGTTTTATTGCTAAATTAGGAAGTAGAAGTTCATCTGAAAGATGTATTCCTCAGGAAAAGATTGGTAGATGTGAGGCAAGGTGAGCTGCTACTGCAATATAGCTGCTTTCATCTCTCACCTCCCCCCCCTCCCAACAGAGTTCTTCCAGCATCACAGTTTTTCTGTGTACCTTATGTACCTAGAACCCAAACAATAATGGCAAAGAAGGAAGTTCTGTATGATGGTCTGCCTAGTAACTGAGGGTTCAGTAACAGCAAGGTGTCTGATATTAGTGACTGCTTCTTGGTGCAGTATTTTGCCATCTGTGCATTAGTTGTTCATTCTGGAATGCATGCTAAGGTTTTTCTGTTAGTGATTCCAGCTATTTGGTTTAACTGATTACAGTTTGCTCATAAGCCACATGAAATACCTAGTCTTCAACTCAAAAAAACTTAGGAAGAAAGAAAAAATCAAACATCCTTACTCTTCTGGGTTATATGGACAAGATCCAGGAGTTCAGATACCAAACAGTAGTCATGTCACTGTGAAAAAGGAGGGACAGTAAGGAATTAATATATTCTACTCAGAGGAATGCAACAAAACACAAGGTTTGCTCACATATTCTAATAGATGTTTCAATCAGATATGATAATTTTTTTTCACTAGGGTGATGGACCAGCACTAGAATAGGCTACCCAAAGAGATGGTAGTCACTGCTCTTGGGATGTTCAAGAGCTGAGCCTTGACCAGTCTGCTGTAGCTAGCTTTGTGCTGAGCAAAAGGGTTGGGTTAGGGGCCTCCAAAATTCCCTTCCAGCCTCAGTTGTTCTGAGACCTCATTTTGCATGTCTTAGTTCCAGAAATGACTTATTATAGACCAGATTTTTAAATACTGTGGCACAAAAATAATAGATGGTTTTGTACTTGTCAGAATGTGCATTTTTTCTATGAAAAAAAAATGGGTGAATTCAGCAGACACATTTTTAAATACACTTAAGTCTGTGTTATGTTAGTTATTTTAAGCATAATTATTTTCCCTGTCTATTGTAAGTTCCTTATCCTGTCCTTTTATGGGTGGTTAGAGTTGGATTTGTAATTTTATGTCCTGCTTTCTTTCATGTATAAAGGGCCAGTAGTGTTAAACTGCATGTAAATGCTGTCATCTTCAGTTGTTTGGCCAGTGGGAATGATGTAGGATATAGGACAGTGAAAACGGAATTTTCTTTGGGAGTTAGTAATAGTTTTCTCACCATTTCCCAAATGTCCACATTATGTATCATATTTTTAATAAAAATTGATGACATTTTGAATTACATTGATGAAATTAAGCATCCAAAATAGTTGGTTCTTGCAGAAGAAATCTCTTCCTTGATGCCCTTCAAATAATTGCTGTGATTATTAAGTTTGCTGATATTTTTCAAATAATAAATTTGAGGGATATTTAACAAGATTCACTAGTTGAAATAAACACTTTTTTCTACTTTTTATAGTTTAAATAACTATAAGCTAAGAAAAAAAGACAAAAAAATCTTCTCTTTTACAGATGTTACATCTCTTGTAATGTGAAATATTCTTATGCTTTAGAAAGTGTTTATCTTTAAGCAATTATCTGATTGGTGCCTTCTTTCCTTTTCATTTCCCACTATCTTTTCTCTTGTCTGGATTCTTCAGTTTTCCTCTTTCTTTCCTGAGAACTGAATAATAATTAAAAGAAAAAGTCTCATTAAAATACAGTTAGTTAAATATGTATGTTTTAACAAGTATTTCTAATGGAAAGCACTACTTTTGATGGCTGCTGCTATTATGTGTATTTTGAAATTTTTCTACATTTGGAAAATGCATATTGTGTGGACAGACAAAACCTTTCTCTTCCAGAGGTAATTTTTATTCTCACAGTGCTTGATTCAACATGCTTAGACTACGTATGAGATGAAAACCTGAGGAATGGAGAGGCATATATAGAGCCTGAAGAAAATAGTCAGTTATTAAAACAATTTAGCTCGTCATTAAATCTCACAATTTTGGAATAAAAATAGATTGCTCTTCCCTTTGCCTCATCTGTCATTTTCCTATAGCAGAAAATCTGGTGCTGGACAAAAGTGGAAGGGTAGCTTAGCAGTTAAAATACAACTTGAAGCCAGGATCTTGATTTTTATTCTGACTCTACCAATGACAAACTGTATCATCCTGTGCAATTTACCTGAGTCTCACCCAGCACTCTGTAAATGTCATATAACTCACAGGATGCTGTGAGGTTTAATTAGAATTAATTTTAGTCTTTCAAGTACCTTGTGTTTCTTAGATGAAACGTGCTATTCAAGTGCAAAGGATAATTATTATGTTGTGTCTGTGTTTTTTCTGATACATTATTACTATTTTATTAACCATGTTTTGGAAGAAAAAAAAAAAAAACCAAGCCAAACCAAACCAAAACCACGGTACTTACTGCTTTTCAGTTTTGTTTGTATGGTATAAAGTTAGTCCCTATAAGCACAGTAAATAATTAAAGTAATATTGGCATCGAGATGTGAGGTTCTTTTATTTGAGAATGTTAACGACTTAGCAGATTGTCACAAATGTCTGGCTGTTTGGATACTTTGAGCACCTTAAATCATTCACTTAGGTGTAAGATGGTCGTATTGCTTCTAAATGTAGGGAATTAGCAGAGCAATAACAGCTTGAAAAGTCTCTGATGATAGCTTCCTGGTAGCTGGTCAGGCTTGACCCAGACAGTATTGTGGAGCAATCGTTCAGAAAATTGTTCTAGCAATCAGTGCCTGGTGCCGCCTTAACGTTTTCCAGTCTTGTGGGAAGCTGAGCATACCTTATGCAACAGGCCACTCTTGTTTCTCCTTTTTGTTTTCCCCAGCTGTAGCACTGAAGTCCAGGGAACAGGGAAAGCCGAGATACCAGAGGATGACAGGAAGCACATGGAAGCTTGCTGTCTTGGTGGATTCGAGATAACTGTGTTGTTTCCAGATGGAAAGAAACTACACGAGAAATAAAAATAACTGACTGTAGTAGCAACTCCATATCCCAAGGACATAATAATACAGCAAGTGTTGAGTTATAAACTGTTCTTGTACTTTAACATGGATTTGAGCGTGTGATTGGGCTTTTCTTGTAGCTGAGCCTGAAATAGAAAGGCAGTATTAACAAATAAGATCAGATCATTTGAGGATAATGAACGTCTTTCAATAAGGTTATTGTTTTATTGGCAGGTCACATTCTTTTTGTCCTCACTTGCCATGTACTATAAAGTATGAGCATGTAAAACACAGAACTTGTGTGTTAATTGCAATTAGATAAATGTGTCTGGAGAGACAGTCTTTGCCAGTCAAGGCCACTGATGTAACCGACTTACCTTGCTCTCCACACACTGGAAAACTGAGCTGCTTTGGTGCCATCCTATTCTAAAGTAGGTTAGAGCATAAAAATAAAAAGGAAATGAATATGTTTATGCTATTCTTACACTTTCTAGATACAGCATGCAGATGCATACCACAAGCAAAATGCAGACCCAACTCATCCACTGAGGCTGCATTTTAATTCTGCTTTAATAAAGCCACTGTGGAGCAAAGCCCCTCAGAGTGGCAGTCTTACTGGTGTCGTTGTCTCCACTGTCCTAAGTATAAAGCAGCATTTGATAATCCTGATAGATGTAGAGTAGTTTGGGCCAATGAGAGCTTTGTCAGCTTTATGCAAGAGTTCTTTGCCAACATAGACCAGGTAGTAACTTCAAGATTCCAAACTTACACAAAAAGTGTATCTTAAATGCTAATCCAGCCCTGTTAAGGTATATCAAGATGAGAACGCCAGACTGACATCTAAGAGCCACATCTAGTTGGCTGTTCTTTTGCAAGTGGGTATCTTGTCTTTGGTTTACTTGGCAACTTGTGTCTGTGTAGGATAGGGTGCTAAATGAAAAGGCATATGCATTTTGTAGGGCTTGTTAGACAAAAAATGTCATTTGACATAGTTTGCTAGTATCAGGAGTGATATGGTACTGGAACATTCTCGGAGCAGGGATTAGGCGCGGTACATTTGATGACTCCAGCCCTTCCTTGTTTCTCCCTTTCTGTAAGTGTCAGCCTGTGATGCCTATGTTAACACATGGGATTTGAGACCTGAAGTCATAACAGACCTAACAGACTAAATGCTGATTGTGCTGTAATGCCTGATGGCCACTTGGATGCCTGGGGCCTGATGGATCTGGCACATCTCTCTTGCTCTTTGAGGAATAACTGGTCATGGACATGAACTTAGCTGAGCCATTAACAAAGAGGCTACCAGGTCTGTGAAGACACTGACAGACTGACAGGAAATCCAGATGGGTATCATGCATTTGCAAATGTTTATTATTTAAAGTCGGTTCCTGGGAAATGTATAAAATGAAAGGGTCAGAGTAAGACATTGTGCCTTGTTGGCTTTGCCTTTTAGATTTTAGGAGATCAAAAAGAAAAAAAGGAGGAATATGTCATATTGCAGGTAATTAAGGATTCATCAGGAAACAAGGATCACTTGGTCCTGCTCATAGCTTTGAGGACAAAAGGTGAAGGGTAACTGGTATAATATCTTCCATATGTGGCATGCTAATTGGAAGAATAGAAATGAGGTATTTGGAAAGCCGAATCTAAGCTCTTATAAATGGAAATTGCTTTTGCTTAATGAGTTTGCTGGTAGGCTCAGTGCTTTACACTTGGAAAATAAGAAAAAATTTTGATTATATGTTTGTAAATTAGGGTTAGCCTACTTGTTGAGTTAGTCCTAAGGATTTAATAACTTATAAGTGAAGAACTGTGTTTTTTCTTTCCCTATAAATACTTGGGATTTAATGATGATTCCCAAGCATTGCAGTATCTTGGCATTGCCAGTGCCTTAGTCTGGGCTTTGGGTATTTAAGTTTAAGTCTTTCCAGAGTTTTGAAAACCTTGCATTGGGAACAGCATAGAGGAACAGCTTGTTTCTCAGACCTCAGAAAAGTATGAGGCTTATTCTGATTAGGTATAGCTTTGTCTTTGAGGACAAAAGGGCATCACCACCACTTTGTTTTGATAGACATCTCCTGGTCCAGAAAAAGTAGATCTCTGTCCAGGGGAATCGAGCCAGTGAAAACACCTTCTGGGTAGTTATGTCCTGCAACTATACAAGTTCTTCTGGGATGGAGAGGGCAGGACTTCTCTGTGAAAGGCTGTAACGTGAGAGAAGTCGAGAGAGGGAGTTGCACATTATTCCCGCTAGATGGCAATTAAACCCCATTGGATAAAACGGATGGTCACACCAATGCTTTCGAGTCTTGTAGCTTACTTCGAATTGCTAAAAGCTGGACTTTGGAGTCAGATTTTGGGATATCTGTATTTTCCTTGGACTAGAACTTGCAATAATTTCTGTATGACAAAGGAATTACTGTTAAAGCTGAACCGAATTTTGGATTGCACATTTGGATTCATACATGTTTTGGCAGTTTAGTAAAGGATGTATTTGGTTTCCGTGCTGTAGAGCCCCCACCTCCTTGGGGAGGGGGAGTAGTAGAATCAGCAGCAAGTAGGAGAGCTCTTGGCAGGATGGCCAGTTGGAAATTCACTGCCAGGAAGCCAGAAGAGCCCTAATTAGTCAGGCAAGTAGAGCCTGACCCAAAGCCTGCTGAAGTTAATGGAAGTATCTTGGATTAGTGCATTTTTTCCTATTTCCAGGTAAACCGACCAAATGTGTCTCTCCTCTTAGCAGTCTACTTTATATACAACACATCATCTACTGCAGTTGTTAGTATGCTAGGAATAAATGCATGTCTGTACTATTTTTAAGGAAGATCTGGCATTCATGTGCTCCGTATGAGTAACTTAGAAGAGTACTTGTGAGGTAATTGAGTTGTTTTTGTATTTTTTTCCTAATTAGGATTTGCAACAATATAATTTTCTCACATGTGTGTTGGAGAGTATAATTTCTTTTTAATGAAGTAGAGGGAGACCTTTTATCCTGACTATTGTCTCAATATATTTCAGCTAAAGTTCTAATTAAATGTAGAATATCAAAAGTTGTGCTGCCATAACATGCACCCAGGGACCTTAATAACAGCTGGTTCTGGACTTCTAAAATGTCATAGTTAGCAAAATTCAGGCAAAAGCTACTATGGGCTTGCTTCTCTGTTTAAAGTTGCTCTGGTACTGCCAATATTCATCTCAGAGATAACTAATATAAAATATTGGAAATTACTCTGTACTCTATAATCAGGAAAAAATATCCCCATAGATTCAGTGGGAAAACTGCCTGGGTAAACCCACAGGTATTGCGTGCATTGTGAGATTGCATGTAAAGAAAGATCATCCCTATAAACTAACTTTATGGCCTGTTTTTAAAAAAATCTCAATAAAGATTAATGGAAATAGCTTCTCTGATTACACCACTGCTTTGTGCTTATTTGAGCAACTTTAAATAGATAAGGAAATATGAGTTTCAATCTGTGCCTGGTGCCCCAGAGTAATTGAAACTCCCCTTTGTTGCAGAAGTCCTGGCTATAACCACTGTAAAACTGCAAAATGTCTGCCAGTTATTCTTGCAGAATTCTGGCTTTGTCTGTCAATGTTTTTTCACCCTATTCACACAATGATAGTGTAAATTTTATGCTTATTTTAAAAGATACACCTAATATTTTCATTACAGAATCACAGCATATGAAAAAAATGAAAGATAGCACTGTCAGGTTTTCATACTGGTCAGTCACAGTTGGATTCAGGTAGCTTTGCACCAGGTTTTGTACAGATTTGTTTTGTGATTGCAAAGGGACAGTAGTTTCCTGGTAGCTGATAATGACTGCCACACATCACACACACAGAAAGGTTTTCATGTTTTTTCAGTCTAGTTGAATTGATGCTGCATCCCTGAAAGGCTCAGTTTTCCACAAGATGCTGCGGGGCAGCTCTGAGGAAGTAAAGAAGTTCCCTGTTTGTATGGATGAGTGATGTAGATGTCTTCAACCTTAGAGGCAGAGGAGTTTGTCTATCCCCATCTCCTCTCAACTCTGGATACACTTCAGGTAGACACTTCCATATTCTAGGTTTGGACTCTGTCTTTATCCTTTCAGTTCTTCCAATGAAATTCTGCCATGCCATCTTTTTCAGCATAGTGGAGAGAACTGAGATTCCTCAAATTTGCAAAGGATCATGGCTAGATCAATTTGGAAGGGAAATAAAAGGTTTGGTGTTCATGTGGGTGCTTAGTGAGATGGCAGAAACTGTTGACTGGTGTCCTTTGTCTAGAGCTTTTCGAGTTGGAGGGTAGATCCAGGTAGGAGTGTAGTTCCTAGGCAGTGGTGGCATAATGCCCTGTGTGGAGCAGTGCAGGACTGTACAGTGATACCAAGGCAACTGCTGCACAAGCTAGTTTGGATATGGAAAACAGTGTAATAACCTTCAGGAAGAGTGCAGGCCACTGAATCTTTAGCTGGAGATACATAGGCAAGTGGTTCAGTAGGCCCATATAAGGTAGGAGCTGTGGATTTGTAGCTTAAACAACCTTCCCAAGGATAGATGCTGGCTCCACTCTTTCTAAAAATTAAGTTGAAATAATATCGTTTAAAAAGTGACTTTAGCCATTTTTATATATAATAATCTGGCAGTTTAATGAGGAAGCCAATATTCAGAGCCTGCTCAGGTAGGAGAGACTTCAGTCATCTTTTTTCTCCTGGGAGAGCTGTGTCGACTGCCTCCAAGGAATAGAACATAGGGTGAGAGAAGTGCAAGCAAGCGAATCTGTCAGTTAGTGACTAAAGAATTCACCAGAAGTCAGGGTTTCATCCCAATTCAAAACAGTTCCCAGGTGCACTCTTTGGCTACCTGGCTAGGGAGGTAGGCTCCTGTTGGCTTCTCTTTCTTTCTATTATGGTCCATTGAATTCTGAATTCCTTCTTGCACACGAACACTTTAACAGAGTATGCCCTCTACATTTTGAAACAATGGGGTCTTCTGATTGCTGTCAAGCATGAGACCATCTGTCATGTCAAGAGACTTTGTTGGGCCAGCACTGAATTCTTGCATCCTGATTCATGTTAGCAGTTGTATACATGCTGAGCAGAACTCAAGGAACAAGACAATACTGTAAAAATTAAGGGTTCCTCTGGAATTAGGGCATATCACAGAATTAGAGAATATGCTGAGTTGTAAGGGGCCTACAAGGATCATCAAGTCCAATTCCTGGCCCCGCAGAGGACCATGCCCAAGAGTCACACCAGGTGCCCAAATGCTCCTTGAGCTTTGTCAGGCTTGGTGCTGTGACCACTGACCTGGGGAGCCTGTTCCAGTGCCCAACCACCCACTTGGGGGAAGAATGTTCATCTAATATCCAACCTAACACTCCCCTGACACAACTTCAGGCTGTTCCCTTGGGTCCTGTCACTGGTCACCAGAGACAAGAGATCAGTGTCTACACCTCCTCTTCCCCTCATGAGCAAATTGTAGATTGCAATGAGGTCTCCCTTCAGTCTCCCCTTCTCTAGGCTGAACACACCAAGTGCTATCAGCACTCCTCATACAGCTTCCCTTCAAAGCCCTTCACCATTACCCTCTTTTGATGCTCTCTAATAGTTTATTTTTTTTTTCTTTATATTGCAGTAACCAAAACTACACACAACATTCAAGGTGAGGCTGCCCCTGCCCAGAGCAGAGTGGGACAATCCCTCCCTGGCCTGGCTGGCAGTGCTGGGGCCTGAAGTCCCCAGGACAGAAGTCCCTCCTGACTGCCAGGGCACTGCTCAGATACAACTGGCCATTGACCAGGATCCCCATGTGGTCCCTTTTTTTGTGGCACTTTTCTGCATCTCATTCCCCAGTCTCTCTGTACATCCCAGGCTGCCCTGTCCCAGGTGCAGAACTGGGCACTTTCCCTTGTTGAACTTCATGTGATTGGTGATTGCCCAGCCCTCTAATTTGTTGAGGTCTCTCTGCAGGACTTTCCTGCCTTTGAGTGAGTCAACAGCTCCCTCCAGTTTTCTATATCTGCAAACTTGCTTAGCATCTAATTGAGGTATCAGGTTTTTGTATCACAGTTTTGTATTAAGGTACCTTCCTCCTAAATAATACTGTGAAATGCCTGCATCTTTCATGCAAGTTAATCCTTAGATCCCTACATTTTTGTAAACTAAAGTGTCATCTTATTAGGAATGCTTGTATCTACTGCTTTTATTTACTCCAATTCCATTAGAATATACACAGGTCACAAAATAGGTTATACTCTAACTTAGTTATTGCAAAGTCATGAGTGACAGGTTCTTAGTAGAGTTGTAGCAGAATGAAAAGGAAGCGTGAAAAAACACCAGACAGTATGAGAGTACAGTCCCTGACTGTCAGAAACTGAGAAAAGCATGGGTTCAATTGCTGTACATTACAGCATGTTAACATTATTCCACTGATGCTTAAGGATAAATTTTATAGGGTTTCTTGCAGTGTCTAAAATAATTTGAGCCTCTATGGGACTGAAATACACATTATAAGTTAGTACAAGACTTCTTTGCCCTGAATGAGGTGCTATGACAGATCACACAAATAAAACATGGAAGCTTTCATTTTGTTGGTGATGGAAAATCTGAGCAGGGCAAACGCCTTACAGAATAGTGTGATAACCATTGGAAGGTCGTTCTTCAGAGAGGACTGATGTGCTGATTCATGCTCTGGCACTCAGAATGTTCCTTGTTGGGAGTCACTTCATTGTATCAGTAGAACTGAGGTGGAAAAAGGCTAGGAATTAATTCTGGCTCTCCATTATACTTCATGACTCCTGGCTGTATTCTGCATTTCAGTATCTTCCTGCTGCCAGAGAAGATTTGAAAGAACCATGTGGCAATGCTCCCTGCCAGCAGTGAGCCTGCTATTAGATTGCTGGTGGACCTCTAGCCCACCTCCTCAAAACCACAGGTGACCTTCAGCTCCCCTTTCTTTTCCAGGCAAGTTAATGGTTGCTACTGGATATTATTGAAAAGGTGGAAAGATGCCCAGAGAATGGAAGGAATATAGTCCCAGTGAGTAAGTCATGGAACAGAAAATGTGAGAAGACCTGGGTTTCAGTACCAGCACTTCTGCAGAGTTGGTACTTGTTTGCTGTCTTTTCCCTTGTCTGTGAAAAAAAGCTAGAAGTTTTGCCCCTGCTTGGAGGCAAAATATATGTGGATGAAAAGCTAAGCAAATCTTATAAATTGCTGTTCATACTGTGGAACTGTCTCTTCAGATATAAGCTCTGAAAATACATCCAAAAAATCTTCACTGTTCAGGTGAATTTATTTCAGATGCAGTGAAGTCATAACAATATTATAGTGCTGTAGTGTTGCAGTTTCTCCATCATTGTCTGAAGAGAGAACTGAATTTTGAAAATTGCCAGAGGTTGCCAGACAGCAGAAACAAATGAAAACATTATAACAAATAATGGAGGTAGCATTATTAAAAGTAATGGGCAATATGATTGTACAACTAGTACTTATGTATTTATTCTGAGCTGTGTTGCTTTTTTGCTGAGGGATGGTAAGGGAAGGTGTAATGGCTCAGCAGCTAGTTCAAAGGTGCATTTCTGAGAGTTTTGTCTGATAGTGAAATCAAAGGCCGCATATAACACTCAGCGTGTTAGAGGATGAGTTCCAAACTGATCTGCTGTATTGCTGTGTTCCAGCACCAGTTTTAATGGCTATCTGCTATAGTTCTGCTAGGAAAGCCTTCCAACTGTTCAAATTGTATATATAGCATGAAGATATGTTTTATTAAGTACATCTTCTGTATATTATCCTCAGTGATATGGGTTACTTGTGCTTGACAGTCAGCTGTTAGCTATCTTTGCTGACATAGGTTGTCCCATTTGAGATGTTTGGGTTTTTCATGATTTAATTTGTTAGCTTTAAAGTCTTTTATTCTCAAGTTACCTTAAGGAAAGCCTTAAGGCAGCAAGTAAATACATGGCACATTATATGAATTCTGTGACGTATGCTCCAAATCCCCATTGGGAATGTGTTGAGAGGAAAGAGATCAGCTGTGAGTGTTTGTACAGGAGCATTCAAACATAGGAGCTCGTGTCTCCTTCCTGTCAGCTTTGTTGTCTTGCAGTTACAAGTTTTCTGGTCGGTATTCTGAAGCAGATAGGGCACTAAGTATGACAAAGAGAGCAGTTCTTCCTCAGCAGCTTGTGTCACATCAGTCTTGTGACTGCTGGTGCAAGGAGATTCTTGAGCTTTGATGTTAGCATGTACCATACCATCTGAGTGCTGTTTATCTTCCTCTATCCATGATGATTTTCCATCACTTCCAACAGGGCATGGAGCTGTTGAAGTTCCAGTTGAGAACCAATGTGACACAAAGATCCTTTGAGAACCACACTACTGGACCCCTGTTGATCTCAATCTGTACTGCTGATTTTCCTTTGATGCAGTGAAAAGAATCCACACCAACGCAGTCTGACTTGTCTTCAGCTAAGTTTCTTAGGGCAGCTGCAACTGAGTATTACTTTTTGGCATTCTTCACCTTCAACTTGAAAAGAGAGTCTCAGTGTTTAGATTTTTTTTTAAGCTTTAAATTCTTGCCTAGATTGAAAGGTGATAATAACTAAGTGTCGTTAAGGCAATTTCTATGGTTTTAAATAGTAATTTTCCTTTCATGGCAATTCTCTGGAAGTTCAGTTTCTTCACAATAGAGTGAGGAAACACATTAAAAATTCAGTAGTTTAATAGTAGCTGCAATAAATAAATTAAAGCAGACATACCTCTGAATTTCTTGTGCAAATATTATGTGACAGAATTGGGTACAATATATATGCTTGTATACTTGTCTATGCAAGTACTTTTATGGTTCCTGTCCCTGCAGGTAATCTTATCCGTATGTGGTATTTGCATACGCCAATTTGTTCTTTGTATAGAAAGAATTCTTCATTGTCTGGAAGATTTGCATATTATGCTCTTATTTTTAATGTTTTCATTGAAAATTGTAGAAGAGTAAAAGGTAAAAATTACTCCAGGAATTAATATTCAGAAAATACATTAAGATACAGACAAAACCTGGATTTCTGTGTTAGGAGAAAAGAAAATCTCAGCAGAGAAATCCTGAAGTCAAGAAATATGTGTATTCAGGAGGATAATGCTGGTCTGTTGTGGAAGACACACGTGTAGCCAGCTGGAGAATGAAAGTGTAGGCTGTGCCAGTAGTGTGAGGACAGGGGACAGATCTCAGCTAGCAGAGCTGTACTGTTCCAACATGTTCAGCGTACCTCCTCCAGTAACACAGCACTTGCCTTTGCTGGCTTCCTTCTCAGTTTGTACAATACCCTCCAGGCCAGCCCCTGACAGACTGAGCAGGACTGTCAGCTGCAGAAAGGGTCAACAAGAAGGGTTTGATCCTGCAGAGCAAACAACAGCAGTTGTTATGTTGCAGAAGGTGACCCAAACCTGTTTCGTGACCTCTGTGCTCATGAGATTTATCGGCCTTAGTGATAAAATCCCAAAAGGGAGTATGACAAAAATCTTATGACTAGTGTGCTTGCAGAGGTGATGTATAGATCTACTTGTATGGAGCATGTATTGATTATGCCAGCATGATTACTGATTTCAGTGGTGCAGTGGTTAATGTCACCCTTTGGCAATGGTGTGATTCTTAAATCCCACATAAGGTCCATTTAGAGAGTTTCAGTGAGACTTTAGCAGTGTGTGAGATCTGCCAAGAGTTTTTGCACTGGAGGAGTACGGGTTGACAGGATCAGCCCTAACACGTTAAGTGCTGTTTATGACATTGTTATTGCTTTGTGAATTCATTTCCCGTAGAGACAGACTGGAGATGAAATGTTCAGATTCAGACTTCCTCTCTGCTCTGGGGTGTCAGCTCCATGGCTTAGATTTGTGCCCATGTCATTCTAGTTATTAACGACAATAGTCACAGTGATTATAAACTATAAACTGTATGAGGAATGCAAACAATTGATTTTCATGAAAACGCTAGGAAGATGATATTTCCAAGAATAAAAGGAACATAATCACCCTTCATAGGTAAGATATGTTATTTGCACTATGGGGATTCACATCAGTACATTTTAAGTAAGTTGCTTGGCTGAACTTGTTATCTAGCTGCCAAGAACGGAAGTGAGAGAGAAGAGCCAGAGAGAATTATTGGACTCTACACTCCAAACTTACATCATGTAAACATTTATAACATGACTTTTATTTTCAGCATTGACCATTCTGGTGGGGGCCTCTTTGTTGTGTTATTGCTGGCACTGCTATTGAAGGCACCTTTTGGCTTATTTGTGATGATGCAGCAAGCCAATAGGCCTGGGCCTACATGGTATTTGCAGTACATACAATGAAAACTTCTAGTCATCCCTCTCTCTCCCCAGGTTCCCAGCCACAGCCAACTGCTTGGGTTTAAACACTTCCTTATGCCCGTGCTGTTAATGCTCACTTTCAGTGATCAATGGTCCCACCCTGCTTTCTCAGCATATTGTGGTGAAATCAATAATCATGCATGAGAGAAAGAGGCTGACATCTCCATTTCTCCTTATTCTCACTGATACAAAAAAGAATATAAATTTTATATAAGTTATTTTCCATTAAAGAATAGTAACAGACAACAGTTTGCAGTATACCTGGCCAAATTTACCTTGGCACAGGAAACAATCTTCTATTCCAGTCCAGCCTTCCTATGAGGTAGTCCAGGCTATCTTCCTAGGTATCACTAGCACTACCTATAGTGCCTTTCTCTTTCATAGTATCAAGTTATGTTCTTCCCAAATCACTTCAGTCGACATTAAGAATGAAATGCATAATTCAACAAGTTACCTATTTCTTTAAGATTAATCTTTTCTGTAAAACAACATAGAGCAGAACAGTGGGGAAGAGGAGAATAATTCAGGTTTTATCCTTCATGTAGATTTCAGATTTCTGATGATGCTACAAGTATCTGACCCAGTGCAATTATGTGGGTAAACTCCATAAGTTTTTCTTAGCATTTTATTGCAGTTCATCAGTTTATACTATTTAGGCTGTAACCACAGCTCAGTTTATACGGGAGTTTTGTTTGTTGTTGTTGTTGTTTTCAGAGCCCCTTAATGATCCTCACTGACCCTTTTCAAAGCTATAACTATTGCTCACACTCCATAAGTCAGGGAGTCTTTAGTAAAAGAGCCTATCAAGAAAAAAAATCTGGGATGCTTTCCAGGGAAATGCATCTATAATAGAGAATTCTGGCAGTTTTTCATCTGGCGCTAATTTATTACTTCAAGCTGGCTTGCTCTTTAGACTATAATAAACATTATTTTACATCTAACAAATCACTTTTAATATCCCTGACCTTGACAGTGGGTATCTAGTATAGGTTTAAGAGAAAAAATTGTAACCAGAAATGCAATGTGTCACAAACTGACGTAATCATGGTTCTTTGTTAAGTTTCAGAGTTTCCGGTGAAATAAAAGATATATGGAAGAACAGGTTGTTTTAATGGAGACATCCACTATCTCCAGCTATGCCAGGTATGCTAAGTTTAGGAGAGTACAGGCTTCATGTTTAGTCTAAAAAAATTTAAATTATTAGTCATGGAAGAAGACATTGAATTCAATGAAGTAAAGGCAGCATTTTGCTGAAGTCAGGAGGCTGCTGTTTGTGTATCCTTAAGAATTTAAAGAAATACTGTACCAACACACTCAAATGTATTTAGATGGAAGTTGCATTCATTCCTAAGTTCCTTTCTATCTCAAAGCTAAAAGCATTACTCTTACTTTTATTAAAAATCACATGTGAACTCCCCAGAGAGAATGGTATCAAAAGGTTCTCTGTGCCCCTGGGACATGCTGTCTTTCTCTTTTAATACAAGTGGTAGCTAAGGAGTTGCTTCTCAGGTCCCTGGATGGGAGAAATAATGAGAAGTTGAAATTTATATTGATTAAAGAGCAGCAGAAGGCTGCTTGCTTCACGATCCCAGCAACAGTTTGATTCTCTAACTCTTTCCTGTTTTTTAGTATTTTTGTTTTAGTATTTTAGTTTTTGAATGCCTCAAATGTATTGAAACATGATACTGGTCATTAGGCAAAGGTTTTTCATCTTTTTCCAGTTTACATCATCTTCCTTTTATAGTTCCAGACCAATTAGGGTAACATGGGTAGATGTTTTGCATAATTCATAAGCAGGTGCTACACGTGTATAGACACACATACAGAGTGATGCACAGTGTATCAGCTTGCGTTGCTGTTGGGATTGGCTTAATCACTTCATTGATAAAAGAAAGCTGTAAGCCCTAGCTTATTATGACCATCCAAGAGGTAAAGAAATTACTTCTTATTTGTGTAATACTATTAGTAAACCTGCTCCCAGAAATGCTAACCCAGTGTTTTTCTTAATAGCCTGCAACTGGCTGCAAGGCTCACTGAAATTAAGTTTATTAGTTCTACTCATGTTGTTATTATGCAGACACCTGTTCAATAATAGCTCTTGTACTTTTCTTTCTCGTACTCTTTTTTTCCCCCTTTTCTTTCCTCCTTCTCTTCTTCAACCTTTAAGATGAAACTTGGCTCTGCTGTGCACATCTTTCATTTCAAAAGTAAAGATTGCTAGTTGCCTTTCTGTCCTGCACTGCTAGTATATTTCTAGGGCATGAAGGTGGACAGTGTTTCCCAAAATAAATGGTAAATGTTTAAAGGCAGAATAGCAGGCAGCCTTTTCTGTGATGTTAATATGTCAGTGATTAGATTAGCTTGGTATTGCTTCTCTTTAGCATTTCCTTCCACCAAGCTAAATGTGTGCATGTGTATTTAAAATATCTTTGCAAAGATGTTTTTGATTCAAAACCTGAATGACATAAGGTATCCTTCCTTTATTATTCAAGAAGTTAAATAGAGCTTTCTAGCAGTGTAAATTTAAGGTTTTGTGGGTATGATATGATGAGATTTTAAGACCAGAAAAAAGAAGCTGTGTAAAGTAGTTGGTAAAAGCTTTCCAGCTATTAAATGTTTGCTGCTTAACCTGTATAACAGAGGGAAACTAGCTGGCTTTTTCAAACACTGGTCACAGGGCTCCAAAAGTTTTACTTCAGCAGCTCTGTGGTCAGGATGTGTGCACAGTATGTGCACACTCAAAGAATTTAAAAAACAATCTATTATGATTTGTAAAAGGGGATGTTGAATAAATCCTGTGTATCTTATTCAAGAACACACTTCTCTGAAGCCAGGAGATTGATTGTATGAGCAGAAAATGGCTGAATGTATGCAGAATCTCATGTAAAGTTACAATGCTAAATAGAGGAATTAGAATAACTCTAAATATGCAGACCTCCAGTCATTTTGGGCAACTGAGTCTAGTCATTGCAGCAAAGAAATTAGCTTTCATCTCAGCTGTTGAGCTAAGGTTAGTCAAATGCTTGTAGTATGTGAATGCACTGAAAAAAAGAGTAGTTTTTTAAAGAAACAGTTTAGCTAAAAATGTGCCAGATGTTCTGACTAAAATACCAGTTATCCAATTTTCATGTGAAAAGTTAATCTCCTCTTACATTTAAACCATGCTGTGTTATGTGAGGTTATACTGGAGTAAAACATGAAGGGGTGGAGAATGCCATATTGTCAGCAATACAATGGAATAGCTTATATTTACATGGAGAAACACTTCTTCAGATTTGTGCCAGGAAGATTTGCACATTTTATGTTTCATTGGGAAAGTCAACTACATTTCACAAGCTGTGCTATTGAAGAACGAATTAACACTGACTAGGACCAGTGCCATAATATTATTCCTCAAAGTACAGCCTCTGTATTAATTAACATTTGTAAAACACTTTGAGGTGCTAGATGAGAGGCAACATAGAGTACAAAGTTGTTGCTATGATTAATTAGCTATCACATTGGACATATGAAGGACTATGTTAAAGTATTGCAAACTATTATTTATTAATTGTTGCTTTTGCCAGTGGCCACCTTTGTTCCGTCCTTTATGAACTTACTGCCCTTATTAATCACATTCTTTGGGCTGGAAGGGAATGCTTTGACCTGTGTGGCAAAGGCCAAGACTCATCAAGCAATACCTGCAGGAAACCAGTATCCTCTAGTTAGGTGCTAAGATATCTGACCTTGATGTAAAGACTTTAATACCACATCCCTAATGACTTGGTTAATCACTTGCACTATTAAAAATACATGGCCTGTATTTTGCCTGTCTAAAACACATGCTGTCTTTGCATCCTATTATTTGTTTTTCTGTAGTGCTTACTGTAATACCTAGTGAAAATACAGGAATCAAATTTTCCAATTTTTCAAGTGGATCCTCAGGTGCATGCAGCTGGTCATCAGAAACATAATAATCTGCTTTGTGCATAGAGATTGTATCTCATTGCTAACAAGGCACATCTTCAGTAAAATACATCCCATTCCTATGACCTTTAATTTCCATGCTGGAAAACATCTCAGTAACTCAGTTCAACGTGTTTTCTTAGTTTTTCAGGAAACTAGATGACGGAGAGAAAAGCCCAGTCCATGATCCCATTAGGCTGATACCTTTCCCATAAAGAAATTTGGGAGAAACCAAGTCCAGAGTGTGGCTTGGTGTTTTCAGGGCTATGAAGCAAGTACTGCTACTTGTTTTATCCAGTTTCATTGGAAGCTGAGAGAGGGCCTTTGCTTCTCTTTCTTTTTCTGCGCTTTAAGTAATGAGAGTAGAAAACCTGTACGCACTGTCTAAGATCATTACTTCATGGGGGGAAAAACAAAGGAAAGGCAAGGACCTTTTGTTTCTATTTCTCCTCCTTTCAGACAGGGTTCTGTAAATTGTCCCAAAGGAGCTCCAGTGTCTGCAGGTCACTCCATTCCACTCCTCCTCTGTGTTAGAGAGCACTATCTAATAGTGAGCTGCAAAATTGCTTGATACTTTTCCATGCAGGAATTTTTAATGGACTTGAAAATTCCTTACCTAGTACTTGATTTTCTGTTATTTGGAGACAGCTTTAGCTCTTTCATTTTATCTGCACAAATCACAATGTTTAGCTCCCTGAATGTTATGGTTGTTGAATTCCCACCTTACTCCACATCTGAGCAGAGTGCTGTAGCATAGAGTACCAGTAGCCCAGGCAGGGTTGGGTGGAGGGAGAAGTAACTTTCTTTTCTTTGCATAACGTTCTTTCTGGTGTTTCAACCTGATGATTGCTGACTTTACAACAGTGGACCACTGTTCCCATTCCCCTTCAGCCTGTCACTGCCAGGCTTTCTCTTCTGTGTCTAACAGTCATTGTCACATGTCAACCATCTTGCCCTTCTGGAGTTCATGACAATAGCAAATAATAAAGATGCTGTGTAACAGTAAGTCTCTCTTTTGAATAACAGCTTCATTTTCTCAGGTTTTCATCCAACAGAAACCCAGATAGAAAAATTTTCTCCTAGTATTGTGTACCTAGCAGACTGTGGCAGCAACGGGTGTAAAAAATTACACAGTGTTGTTTTTGTTTTAAGCAATTTATTTTTACTGTATTGGGTCATTTGACTTCCTTAGACTTAAAGCAGATTTAACAGTATTATTTTTATTAAAAGAGGATTCTATAAGGATGGCCATCTCGTTGCCTTTGACTGTGCCAGCTGCTGACAGTTGACAGAAAAGGTAGGATTTTCATTTTCTTCCACTGATAAGTTAGGCTGGAGTTTTTTACATGACATTAGTATTTCCTAACAGCTGAAAAAACCTCTTCTGATCCATTTTGGCAGTAAAGTTGTCTCTTTAATTTTGGCATTATGTTATTGCTCCATAATAATTCCACAGACCAGGTCCTAATCTTTGTTGTTGCAAACGATGAACTCCTAGTTCAGATGAACTCCTAATTTATTGCAGTTCTTTGGTTATTAACCCGGTACCACATGGCTGGGCCTCTTACGAGTTTCAGACACAGAATTTTTAGAGTACCTATTCTGTGACTTGAAAAAGTAAAATGGAAAAATATAGCAGCTCTCAAAGAAGATTTGTCTGAGACATGAATAGCGTGTCACTTATTATGCTTCATGTTTCTAGAAATGACCAGAATACATTTTGTTGTCTCACATGTGCCAGGCAATAAGTACACTACAATTAATTTTAAAAACTGTTTCTTTAAAAGTAATTTGTCCAGTTGTTTGCAAATTCCTGTGGCCTCTTTCGAACGCCTTGATCCTCATAGTTGAAAGCTACTTACCTAACCTATAAGTCTTGGACAAGCTGTGCCTTGTGTGCAGAGATCAATAAGGAAGATTCCACATAGAACACAGAATAATGATAGGGAGTATCATTAGGGAGGCTATGAGAGGGAGGGGAGTAGTACAAAGATTTTTATTGGTGTTTACTTGACTCATGATCCCATAGTATCTGGTAATTACCAAGAGAAAAGGGAAGAGGAGNAGGGGAGGAGAATGCAGTGCTAAAAGTTTAAACAATGTTATAATTCATTAATTGCAATTGATGAATTTGATCATGCCTACAAACACCTTTAATTCCTTAAAAGTTGTTACAGACAGATGGAAAAGCTCAACCTGTGGAAATGGAGAAAATTCTTGGATTGCCTCACCCTTGCATATATCTTCAAAAGCTATTTCTAATCTTGCACAGGCTGTTAATATGGAGATAGTAGCAGTTATGAAACCTGGGCTGGATTCCAGATATGTGGTTTCCAAGTGTAGAATGAAAAGGAAATCAATAGTCACTCTTCAAGGAAAGTTATGCCAAAATTGTCCAGTATGGTCTATATTAATCAAAGCCATAACAGCTTTTTTTCATTAGTAGAGCATTAACAAGTAAACAACATTCCTGTTTTGTTATTTAGTTACACTGACCTTTTTCAACAGCTAGGCCTAGTGATAAGTTTGGATTTTCTCTGTTTATAGAAAATTGGTGGATCAGCAGATTGAGTACAACTCAATATTTATGGAGTGCTGGCTTTCTGGAAATGGAGGAAACTGTTATACTGTTATTACTAGAAGAGTTCATTAAAATGTAAACAAGAGTGAGGAGACAGCATGACAATAATTTTATATATATATATATTTATTTTTTTTTGCTATTGTCTGATTATGCTACAATGTCATGGCTATGACATGAAAGTGGAAGTTGTTCTAAGTAGTTTTCTGCTGACTGTCTGAAACGAGGTGAATGCCAGCAGAGTATAGCATCTCTGATTCACTAATACATCAGTATACAGATGTGCTTGAGCAGGACCTGTATTCTGATTATATGTCTCTGTATTAAAATTAGAACCATCCTATTCTTGTGGTATCTATGGTGGTATTTTAAAGAAGTTATTATAATGGAGATGCTGAACAATATATTTTGTAAATGACTGGGAAGTTCCTGTGAAGTTGAGCACTTTAAATTTACTTTGATTTAATTGACTAATAGCTGATGTTTTCTGAATACCAAATAGATATGTATATTTTAGCTGTTACACAAGCCTAAAAATAAATTTATTACAAGATGATAAACTACTTGGCCAATTGCAGTAAAAAAAAATAAAAGGAACAAAACTCGTTTGTCATCTGGGGAAGTGAGAGAGAACTTATTCATGAGTACATAGTGGGCCACATATATTTTACCTATTGTTTTTAGTGTTGCTCAAGGCTTTGTGAGGAAGGATTTGAATGAGCAAAAGATGGCAGAACAGCATGGATAAGAGAGACAGGAAAAATAAAACTATTCTTGGCATAAAGGGGACAGTGTGGAAGTGACATGGCAAAGACTGGGAAAGGTGTACAAGTAATTTGTTAAGAAGTTTGTGTGTTCTTAAACCAAATTGAGGCATGAAATGAGATGTCTGTCATTCTGTATGAGAAATGTTTGTAGGATATCTCAATATTACATTCTTCCAAGTAAGAGAAATGCAAAAGATTCAGCTTTCTCAGTATTCAAGTAGAGCTCCTGTCTGCTTCTCTAAGAATTTCAATCGGCCTGTGGTACTTTCTGTCTGTGGCAGGGCTTGTCTTGATGCAAGTGGTCAAGAGCTTTTTATCCTGATCTGCGGAATGATTCCTGTGACAGGGAGCTCTTGCCTCAGGATTCCAGAGCTTTCATTGAATTTCTTCAGCTTGCAAAATGCTTATGGATGAAAAGTGCTATGCAAGTGCAGAAGACTAATAATTAAGATTGTGTTAATGTGTAGTGACTGTGCATAATGCTGTGTACCACAGGAATCCCTCTTTTCAGCTGACTCATCCATCCATCCATCCATCCATTCATCCATCTCTCTCTCTCTCTCTCTCTCTCTCTCTCTCTCTCTCTCTATCTATCTCTCTATCTATCTCTCTCTCTCTATATCTCTCTCTCTATTTCTCTATCTATCTATCTATCTATCTATCTATCTATCTATCTATCTATCTATCTATCTATCTATCTAATCTATCTTTTCCAGTTACAGATTAATTACGCAATTCATAAGCATAACTGTGCAATCATCACAGGAAAGGCAGTCCTATTAACATGTATAATTAACTTAATTTTATTTAAATTTAAATTTAAGGAATCATAATGTCTTTTGGCTTATTTAAGCTATCCCGAAAACTCAATATAAATGTCATGTTTCCTAAGTGGTTACCATGAAAGGAACATAAATATAGGGTACTGCAAAGGGCTCAAAGTAATCCTCAGCTGTGTGGTTGTTACTGATCACATCAACAATGTGCTGTTAAACCACTTTGGGATGAGTTTCAAGAGAGGGCATTAAAACATATTAAGGATAAATAACTAGAAAAATACCCATTTTCTGCTGGTGTAAAAGAAGCAAGAGATGATTTAAAGCAATACATAATATTGTCTATATTTGCTATATTCAGAAACAGGGCTTCCTTTAAGTCCTGAAGACATTTTACATTAAACACAGAAGCTTCACAGTATTAAAGATGTAAAGATCCACACTCTCACACAACTGGCCCTCTTGAACCACCTGAGCTGCTCATGTGCACAAGGCTGAATGGGTCCTCAGCATGTTCACCTGTCCCTTAGTTGAAATGTTCTTGATTATCAGAGAACCTTACTTTCACACTGAGACTCATGACTGGCTCAACTGAACATTTGAGTACATTTCAGGTAAACTAAAGTCTATTAAAAAGATACTCAACAGAACTCCTGTAAATCAGTGTGGCTCAAGACTGAACTGTGTTTAGAAATATTGATGTTGTCTTAACCACATGAGAAGCGGAAAAATATAAAGAAGATTCTAAAGTTAACAACTGAAGTATTTTCTGAGTGATATTTCACTGCCAAGTCTCTGAATGGGTTTACTGTTACAGTTACTTAAACTGAATGATTTGAGCTTATATATGCATGAAGACTGAGATGAATGAATGAAATCATGCTTGCATCTGCCTAGTTAGTTTGGTTTTATTTTGTAAGAGAAAGTGAGGGAATAACTGAGCAGTGCTGAAAAACCTGTTTAACCTAAGGGCATGCTCACAGCTTGAACAGTTCTTCTGCAGATATCTTCAGATCTAGTTAGGGATCAAAGCAAACCCTGGTAACCCCAGCACACTGAGAGTGAAATGAGGGAGGGACAAGAGAATGTTGCCAAAAGAGAAAATCTGAATTCTGGCAATTCTGAATCTTAAATGTAGGTGGAAGATGGTAGATAAGAAGCAGGTGTGGTAGAAATCAAGTGAATCCTCCTACTCCCATAGCAGAGTGGAAGAAATCATGTGTCATGGACTCTGATGCCTGTGGTGGGGTTAGCTCTTCTTGTTTGTATCTAATTTTTCCTTCTTTTCAACTTTCTTGCCTTTGATCGTAGCTAGTCTTTGCTGATCCCTGAATTTTCCAGGGACTTCCAGTATCTCACAGCTGAAAGACCACTGTTTCTGTTCCTGTCTCTTTTTTGGATCTGTACAAGAAATCAATTTTTGGTTTATTCACCAAGCTAGACAATAAGATTTATAATGATGGTAATAATAACAAAAATTCCTGGAAATTATTAAGTTACAATTTTTCTTTACCATCATGAATTGTTGCCATTTGTCAGGTGATACTCTCCTTTTGTTCCAAACATTTCAAACAGTTTTTCTATTAGCATTTTTTATCCAGTGACGCTGTAGTTAAGTAAGTTGCTCTGTATTACAGAAGTTTCTTTCCTATTCTGCCTAATGAGAAACAGCATCTTCTAAGAGACCATGCAGCTGCCCTCCCTGAGATGGAGTCTGGGCTCCCTTGACTGTCCTCAGTCCATCCTTTTGTTGCTCTGTCACTTAGCAGAAATTCTTAAATGCCTATTATTCAGCAACTTCAATATCCATCTTGTCAGCAACCAGGTAATGGAATAATTTTCTCCTCACTCCCTCATCTTTCACACATGCTGAATGAACGTATTTCTTACAGAGTGAAATAGCATTAACAGGAGAGGCTGCTGCATCCCTCCCTCCCTCCCTCCCTCCCTGCTCAGTACACCCCCCTGAATGCTCTAGGGCAAGGCACTTCCAGAAATGTTGGTTCAGATGTCATCAGCCAGAAAAGGCAACTGATCCCACACGACCTCAGTGAGTATGCTGACAGCCAGATTTTTGGTGATAAGGGATTGACTCTACTGCTTCTTCAGACAGTTTTGTGAATCTGCTCCCCCTGTGTCCCTGCTAATTCTCTCTGCATGAAACCAGTTGACCACTTAACAGTTTCAGGATGACTAAAACAGTGTTTCCCAGCCACCCTCTGCCACTCTACTGCTGAGCTCGCTCCTTTGTTCATCTTGTTTCTTTATCATGCCTCTCCATTCGTTCTTCCTCCTCTGTATATTCCCTTTTTCTGACTGCATTCTTCCCCATTTATGTGCTCTTTTGAGTTGCCTGTACACCCCTTCTTTCCAATGTGACTCTACTCATTTCTTTGAAGTTCCCACTTTCATGGCCCAAGTCACTAGGACACACAGCTCTTCGTGGTTGTGTCATTATACCAGAGAGGTCACCAAATGAATGACTTTAGTGATAGGAAACATGCTGTGTAGGCCACTTAGTTAAATTCAGCTGGGAAGAGCATTTTCCTGTCAAGACTGCACTGTTTTGCATTTAGCTAACATCATATCTACCTGTCTCTGTGATGATAGTATAGTAATTGTGTACTCAGTGGCTCTACTTAGACATGGAATCTGTCAGGAAGATGCAGCTTGACATATAATTTCTTCCCTTGTCTTCTCCAGAGTGGTTCTTAGGGAATGCAGTCACACAATTTCAGTGTACTGGTAAAAAAACTCAAAGGTACCACAAGGTTATCCCATTCAACTCTAGGTGTTAAGGTTGCCCAGACCCATCTCTGCTTCAGATGTTTTGTAGTATTGTCTGAATTTACACAGTGTGTGCATGGCATCCTGTGACATTGCAGGGAATGATGTACAGATTGGACATAAGTAGCTTTGAAGGATATGTTCTCTCTTCTGCCTGCTCATTCCCTACACACACACTGAGAAACATGCAACTCAGCAGTCACTCTGCATTTTACTGTGTTCAGGTGCTGCACTCATCAAAGATGAGATACTTACAACCAGCTGGGAATACAAAGTTGGCATCAAAATTATATGAGATTTCCAATAATTTTCTGAATTGTCTTTAAAATGTTGCTTTAAAATTGGTTCTAAATTTGGGCTTAGGAGATCAAGGATAAAACATCTATTTTGAGCTCACAGTTACACAGTTATGTGGTTTTGGAAAACAAAACAAAACAAAGGATCTATTTGAAAATATTTTCCTTTAATCTGTGTCAGCAGTGAGGGATCAATAGCAAGTTGTACAAAGCAAGAAGAACCATTATCTTGCTATGGATGTATAAACTGATCTACATCTACAGCATATATTGAGGATGTTAAAGGTGAGCAAGCAGAGCTCAAGTCTGCTAGACTTTCTCTATTCATTTCATTAATTAGCTCCTGTAGGCTGAGATTCTTTTTCCTTTGTATTTATACAGAACCAAAACTATAGGGTATGTTTTATAAAATGTGCTATAAGAATGAATGAATTGAATTAAAAATTTTTTCACTTTCTTAGCTTTCTAGGTGCCCTAACCACCAATCTATTTTAAAGGAAATTACCAAGCTTTAGGTGAGAATTTTACCAAATAATGCAGACTTCCTTTATTCCCTTGGTGTTAAGTGTCCAGGGCTTCTTAGTCTTACATATTTGAAAGTTTTAGTTTTACTGGCTAGTGGAATACAATTTGATTTAAGAGGTTTTACGTAGCCTCACTTCTATATGGCATTGAGAGGACTGGAGTGTTGAAACAAATTCATAAATGAGAACCATTTCTATGGGATGCTGATTTGTGATACACTTTTTTTCTGGCAAAAGTATGACTGTCCACTTTTCACATACCTCATATATAAATTGTGGATTTGCCTTAAATGTTTTAAAAATGGAGATATTTTTAAATACAAGAACAAAACAATCAGAAGGAGCTTTAGACTTTGTTTGGTATTTCCCTTATCTGTTGCACAACTGAAATAATGACATGAAATTATTTAGCAGTCTGTGATTACTGCAAACAATGGAAAGAGATTGTTTATCTGCTTTTTTTCCACAATGAAATGTGAGTTCTATGCAGTTTACTCTGCTGTTAATATCCATGAAATCTCTTCTCCCTTAGTTTATTCAAGGGAAATTTTTTTGGTTTAAAATTTCAACTTTTTCCCCCCAGTTTAAAAGTAATATATATATTTCATAAATTTATAGCCAGTTAACAGTTTTTCATTCAACAGGAACAAAACCAATGTAAGTAATTTGCATGATATTTAGTGATTGCTACTGTGCCTGAAGATTCTGCCTCAGTCTCTTTCCCCATCTCCCTCTTCCTTGTGCCCTGTCTCTGTCAAAGGCCAGAAGCAGATGTTGAGGGAAGAGAGAAAATGCAGAAGAGCACAGGTGCTACCCCACTGATCCCCTCCTGCCTCTACTGTTTGCTGTTTCCATCGTTCTCCCCTTTGGGAGCTACCCTGCAGAATTAATGCTGCACACGGCAATCTCTATCCCTCTCCTTCAAAATGCAGTCACCTATGAATTCTCTTCTATAATTGAACAATTTCAGTGACCCCAAATGAGACAAGTGTAATTTTATGAGCTTGATCTCATTAGCACTCATGAATTTACTCCTGGGATGTTTCCAGTATCCTGGTACAATCTGATGACCATTAGGAGGAGCTTGGACGGACTTGCCAGGAATGGTAGAGACACAGATCCTAGGTAGATGCTCTGAATGCTCATCTCTCTTTTGTTTAAAGTATTTAGCCAACTACTACTGAAGAAAATTGAAAATGCACCGATTCCCTGTCATCAAATGAAAATGATTTACTTGTCATAAGGCAAAAAACTTCAAGCAGGGACATTACTCTAAGCTGGTGCTGGTAGCAGACCATATGAGAGACCTCTTCCTCTATCATCTTTATCTCTTTCTCTATGTTAGTTCCACTTATCAGTGAAAGAAAATGGGAGTGGTTGTGGTGGTGGTGGGCATTTCAATGGATGCACCACAGGGCTTGCTGCAGTAACCGATATGTGTGATCCTTCAGAGTGGGAGTTGCACTCTGACCAAACGTGCATCAGGGTGAGCAGAACTCCTTGTAAGACTCATAGAGCTCCTGCTCTTATGTCTAAGTGTCAGTGTGTATAGATCTGAGGCACACCTGAGGCCCAGAATCTGCATGGAGACTTGTAACTTGCAGATACAATCTCCAGTTTACTGCAATGGAATTCGCAAGGGAAGTAGCAAAGGGTACCTTAGTCTCATCTTGTACTAAGTATATGCTGCCAAGGGAGGAATGGAGGACAAGCATTTCTCTCTTTAAGCCAGGAGATTATGTCCTGGCTAACTGCATTTAATCAAAGTTCAGCATTGCTTAAAATGGAAAAAGCCTCTTTGTGCCAGGGAGATGGTATCATATCTCCTGGTACATATCTAATCCTACTGCTAGGTCCCTTGTTTTTTGTTTCAAATTTCTGTTGAAATCAAAGCATATGCTGGGCCTATCCAGGGAGTGGTTTAGTTTGTGCAGCTGAAAAACAATCACAAGACAATTCTAAAAACAATAGGAGATGAAAGAGGAAGTTTAAACCACTTCCCAGTTAAGAAAACACAATTGTGCTGATTCACATCTGAACAGAATGATAGGGTTCTTTCTTTTGCCCACTTGTTCTCAGATTGCCAAAGTTGTATTAATATGAGAGTGCAATAGGACACTCCCAGATGTAAGCCCAGGAATAAAACACAAATTATTTAACTATAATTATCTCTTCAAATTTCATCTTAGGTTTTAGTTTTTAGCTTCCCTTCCTGCCATTATACAAATATGCTGGTGTTATTCAATTATGCTTGGGCAGAAATACCATATAACTGGTGCACCACAAATTCTGAAAGGGTGTATCAACAATAGCATAGGTACCATTCATAGTTCAGAAATTAACCCCGTGCAGGTTGTGAATGTGTTACTGAAACCACCTGTTAGCTAGGTAAATTGAAAACTGCATATGTGAACAAAGAGGGGGAAGTTTTTCCCTTCATAAATTAGCTCTTGAGTACTTTGTAAAAGCAACTGCTGGCCAATCCTTGTCCTTTTAACCCAAGGAGATATGTCACAAAAAGAGAGTTCAAGTTATAATAAAAGTAGCACTTTCTGTATGAGATAGACCCTCCATAAAAGAGGAACTTCAGACATTTTTCCCTACCAATTTCATAATACGGAATAAGAGGAAAAAAAATTTCAAATGCATATTACTTATATAAAGCAACTGAGACAATGTATAAGCTTTAAAGAAGCATTGATTGACTGCTTAGGATTCAATGTGTTTGGAAGGAAAAGCAGTCACCTACACTGTGATTTGCCTTTGCTGAAATAAATGGTAAAACTCCTGTTCTCTCTGCAGGGCACTATTATTTAGTTTGATGGAAGTGCTTGCTCAGCTCCTGGTATTACAGGTGCAGTACTGAGAAGCAATAAAGAACAAGAATCCAAAGGGTGTCCTGTTTGCCAGAAATGGCAGGACTCTGACAGTGGTCCTGAGGAGCAGCTGAGCTGCTTCTGCAAGGGTGATTGTCTCCATGCAGGACGAAGTACCTCTTGAATATCCTCTGAGTAGGTGAGTCTCTTTTTGTCCAGACACTCTTTTGATCAGCTCCCATGTTTTGCACACTCATTTCACCCTCTTTACAAGGTGGCAGAACACAAACTCATAAAAGTGGCTGTTATTTTGCACAGGTCTCACAGAGACTAGGATTAATACCATAGTGCAGTTTACTGAGTACTGGATAATTCTTTGACTTTTCAACAACCATTTTGGGATGTAAGAATGGACACAGACCTTGACTCTGTCCCTAAACGAATCCTCTCTGTGTGTTATGTGCTTTCACAGTAGGACAGGTGCATTTGGCTTTCTCTCAGTATAGTGGGAATGTGGGAAGAAGAGTGGCAGAACATACTGTAATGTGCAGGACAACATTAAGGGAATCCACTTCCAGTCAAAAACACCAGAAAAAATAGGTTCATGTCCAAACAGGCCCAATGTGTAAAGCTTCAAAGTGATTAATGGCTGTCATTAATATTCTAATTTTAGCTTAATGGTTCCTTATTTTTCACTGAAAGTCAGGACCATTTTCACAGCCGGATCATGGCAGTGATCATTTGTAAAAAACCCCAGCTCTTAGACTTCTCATTCCTCACTGGGAACTCAAATTCTTAAAAGACATAATTGGAGGTGGGGATGGGGGGTGGAAGGTGTGGGTGTTATGATTTTATTCAAATTATCAAGAAAATTAGAAAAAAATTGAAATATTTGTTCATCTCTTTCTGAGAAAATCAGATTTTATAGACTACTAATCTACTATTTCTCACAGCTGTGAGTTTTCAAATAGCCTTACACGCTGTGTTCTTGACTTGCACCTCATTGCATATGCTAGCAATCTGCATGGAGACTAAATAAAAGAAATACAGACTGTGACTTATCAATTTAGATCTTTGTTTGCGTGTGTGTTTATGCCTCTGATTTTTTTTTTTAAAGATAGATGTTAATTATTTTAAATCGGTTAAAAATGAAAATTTCTTAATGTGAATATCATGCTTTTAAAATATGAGCTTTCTCATCTCTTACTGTTTTCTTTTTGCATTATACCATGACTGCAGAGATGTGGAAGCAAAAGGGAGTAGGAGACCTCAAAAATTAAAGCTCAGAAATTAAGGAACAAAAATCAAGAATACCAAAATGATTAATTGACTTCAAGTGTTTAAATTGTAAATAATTATTTTGTAATTTTAAATAAAATATTCAATTTAAATTTTAAATTAAATAATATTTTCTTGATACTTTTTGACAAGTTCTTAATAATGTGCATATAGTACTTAAAATGATTATTTAAAAATAGCACTCTTTTGACATTTATTTGAATTGTATCACTGAACATCAGAACATCTCAGTAGTTAATGAAACTCTAGAGACTGGAAGATGGAACTAAAATAGTCCTTTCTAAGAAACAGGTTTGAAAGCCATTGTATTGGTTTCCATGGGGACTAGCAACAAAAATACTGGCAGTGAACCTATTTAGGGCAAACATTTTTGTAAAAGTTTTTAGAAATTTATTTTAACGTAATTTCAAAAGCCAAGCATAAAAAGACACATTTCATGAGTGAGCAAATAAAGGAAACAATTTGTATTTATTTTAAGATACCTAAAACGGGTTCAGCAGTCCCTGCAGGAAATTGAGAGTTTGTAAAACTGCTGCTTTTTTTTGTAGGTGTTTGTGTGTAAACATGAATCAGATTATAGGGCACAGAATGAAAGTCTTCAGTAACTTGCAGTATTTCATTCATAAAAGGTTTTTTTCTTCATATCAGTAAGAATTACAGTAAATCCACAAGAGGTGTAATATTATAACCCCACAATATTATACAAGCTTTGTATATTATTAGACCAAATAGTCAGAATAAAAGATCAGTTGTATTGTTAGTTACTACTTTTCGCTCAGCACGCACTATTTGTGTTTAAATGCTGCCAGATTGAGGCATAAATAGGGCCAAATTTAAGATAGAGCTTTTGCCAAATGAAGATTTGGGAATATTTCATTTTTCCAGGACTTCTGTAGAATTTGGAGGAGCCAGAATATCTTCTGGCAACTTAGATTCAGCGTAACATAGATCTTATGTCATTGGCTTGAGCACTCAGTGAGGTTCAATACTCCAAGCTCTACTACTCCTGAGATTCCTTTACAGATACCAACTGTGCTGGGAAAAGAGTCTAGGACAACTTGAGTCCTTCTTTTGCCTGGAAATACATATCTCTCTGGGAAGATACATACATGTCACAGGTGTTAATCAAAATTTTAAATGCAAAAGGTTATTTGCAGAACCCTTTGAATGTTTCCAGTATATGTGTTTTTCTGTATCTCTGTGTTTCATCATGTGGGCAATCTTCTTTCTTGACTGAATTCCTTTAAAATGAATGGAGCTATTACCAGCCTTACTCTCCCATTTCCTCCCCAGTGTTTATTCAAGCTAACAAGTCCTGTACAATTTGAGTTGAAAATTGGAAAGTGTTCTTGTGAGTCACTTGGTCTCTGGCCACAGACAAACTTCATATAGACCCCAGCAGTGAAAATCAACAGTTATTGATCTTTTCAGGAGTCAGAAAATTCTGTACCTTCTCCTGCATAAAATTGCTGTTCTGTATGTAATGTTGTGCTATTTCAAAGACAGTATGTTCTTATAATCTCATCTAATTCTAGTATTGGCCAACTAGCCCTAATCCAGCTGTTAATTTCTGTGGTATTAGGGTAGAATATTTTATGATGGTCTGAAAATAATTGGTGAAATGCATAGTTAATAAAATTTTATGGTTTTTTGTGTTGTGTGTTTATTGTAGAAGCAGCTTTTTTTTTTTAACTACATAGGAAGATACAATTTTGCCAGTAAAATTCTTTGGGTAGATGCCCTAGTTTAAAATAGGATTTTTAATTATCATTACTAAAACTGCTTGCATACATTTTGGCTCTTAGGAAGGTTGTCCAAACAGAGAGGTCTGTAGAGCAGGGCAATGCAGGCATTGTCCCTGTAACTATCTATCTTATTTGTACCTCACTCGTGTTGGGAAAGGCTGCAAGTCAGTGAGAGACTCTCACAAACATTGTAACCTCAGAGTAATGGAGTTTTTTCAAACTGGACCCAAAATTTGCAACGGAATAGTAGCTTTGTGAGAGAGGTGCTCAGGAGGCTCCAACTCAGCAACACAGAGGTTTTCAATTTTTTAGGGACTTCATTCTATCTAAGCAATAGAATTAGAGTAACCTAAGCTCACTCAGTGTTCACACAGGACACCCAACACCCCTGGAGACAACTGTGTGTATCCATGAACATGCACTTACAGCAGTAATAGCAAGTCCAAACCTTTTGAGTTTGGATAACAAGATGGTTTTTCTTACCCAGCTAGTGAGATACAGTAGTGAATAATGTCTCCTATTATGGCAGAGATTCCCATGCTTGCTCTAAAACTCCTAGAGAATATTGCTCTTAAAAGCCTCTGACTACCCAGCTGGAGTATCTGAGCTGGAAGACAGTTGACTCCTCAGTAGAAAGAGCGAGTCTCTTTCAGGAGGTGATTCCAAATTTGAGGAGCTTGGATTGCCCATGGATATGTCTCTATGTCTCTCTCTTGTCACTGGTTTGGTTTTTTTTTTTTTTTGGTAGTAAAAGCAGAGATAGAGCACTTGAACAGTCTGGGCTTTAATCATAATGGTTTCCTGTTTGGACAAATCACTTGTCATGTGTGCATTTCATTTTACTTTTTGTTTTTCTGCCTTGTTTTCTAATTTATAAGTAGTGCATGATGATCTCAGAAGACTAGGGTTCAAAGTGTGAAGAAATTTCAGGTTTTTGGATGAAAGATCCTATTTAATCATAAAGGATTGTATTTAGCAGTTAAACTCTACAGTTAGGCAGGAAAACAACTTTATTTAAATTTTTGTTTGTGCAGTTTCATATAGCTATTGTAAACCCTACCTTTAAAGGGAGCTTCTTTGCCATTGATTTTGTCTGAATTTGATCAAATCCCAAGTGGTGAGCAAGCTATGGACACTTATGTTTTCATTCTTTTCCTAGTAGTGTCTCAGCTTTCCAAACTTCTATGACCTGAATCCTGAAGTAAAAGGGCTAAGTAAAAGGACTAAGTAAAAGGTCTGGAAACTGTGAAATATTCCAGCCTATTTGCAAGACATTTAGAAAAATATTCAAAACCTCAGTAAAATTTCTTTTTATGATCTGCTCTGTGTCTTCATCTCAGCCTTAGTTCTCATATTCTCAGCTCATGCAGTAAGTCCTGCTGCCCTTAGTTCACTCTGTCCAAATTGGCCAAATTGCCAATGGAAGGACAATGGTCCAACAGCAATGGTCCTTCTGCAATGGTCCAGAAGGCCTGAGGGACAGTGTCAAAGCCATAAGAGAGGTCAGGTTTGCAATGACATTTTTATGGACTGTGGCATTTTATGACTGTAAGTCACATTGCTTAGGCTCTCTAGATATGAGCAGATGTGTATTCTGCATTCTTGCATATATTTGTATGGCAATTTAACTGGGTTAAATTGGCAGTAAGTTTGGTAGTGAGATTGTTGTCATTGTTGCTTAGGAGATATCCTGTAGCTCTCCACAAACCTCAGTACTTCAGGAAGCATAGAGGTGCCTTGACTGAGGTTCTGGGACTAGGGAAAAAAAGAATAACAATGCTGAGAAATGCCTGAGTACTGGTTTAGAGCAGTGCAATGTACTTTAATTTTCTGGTCTAATCCAGGAGAGGGAGCTAACTTTCTAGCCATCACATCTGGCACACTGTGCTGGAGCAGTTTTTTTCACAGCTGATATCCCATGTCTGAATGATTATTCACATATGCTGTCCCTGAAGGAGAGCCATCTTGGGAGTGCAAAACCACCCTCTCAAAACATTGGTTAGCTCTGTTCAGTGCAGTAAATATAATTATATGACATATTCTTGACAGGGGAGTATTTATTGTTAATGTATTTTACTATAATTTAAACATTGTTGCACATTGTTTGCTCTCTTCACCCACTCTTCTGCCTTTCGCCTATTAAGGATTAAGAGGATCTGAATTTCATAGTTTCTCCAGTGCAGCAAATGTTTCTCTCTGTGGTGCTGTGGGAAAGCAGGGCAGCAGACACTCGTCAGCACTCCAAGCAGGCATGTTTGCAAGCTCCTGTGCTTGTAGCGTGCTGCCAGCTTTGGTTGGTGTCCCAGGCACAGGGTGAATGTGCAGGAAACAAGGAGCCATCACACCAGTCCCTTGCGGTGAAGGAAGATGAGAAGCAGCTTATGGAGCCCAGCTAAAAGAGTGTGTGTGCCTCTGGACAGCCCTGCCCTGCCCTCTTCACACACTCCTGCCTGCAAAGCTGCTCTCACTGCAGCACTCAGACTGGGCTGACACAAGACAAAAACAATTCCAATTTGTTGAAATAAGTTAATGAGTTAGAGAGGAGCACAAAAGAAAAAAGGGAGACAGGCCTGAGTGTTTTATGGGTCCACAGAGGGGAAATGTGCAGGCAGTTTTGCAGAACATCTGCCTATGGGCAGTCCTGGGGAGTCATTGGCCTCAGGCGCCTCCCGCAGCCACACGTCCCCGAGAAATGGGATGTAGGAGGCTGACCTTGCTGTTTGGGTGCCTCGGGGCACTCTGCCGGCTGCTGGCCCATGCACTTATCTTTGCCCTTGGTACCCCAGTAGTTCCCTCCTGGGCAAGGAATACCTGCTGAGTCAGCAATCCCATGGTTGTCTTTCTCTCTCTTCTCTTTCTCCCTTATTGTTCTCCTTTTTCTTCCCGTTTCCTGTCTCTCACACACAAGTTTTAAGCTGTAATTATTAAACAGAAGACTTTGAAAATCCACTGTGCATTAAATAGAAAAGTTCAGACACTAGAAAGAAAATTGAAAGAAAACTAAAGCACTGGGTTTGGGGATTTTTTTTGTGTGTGTTTGGATTACTTGATGAGTTTTATAACTTTGTGATTTTGTGTGCTTGAGGTTGGAGAAAATTTGAACAGTGAAGAGTAGCCTTAAAACATTCTGTTTGCTCTGCACAGAGCCCAGCATCTCTGAAGGCATAAGCAACTGAGTGCAGAGCAGATGGAATAATTTTTCTGTGTTAGTTACTTTAATACAAAGGAACATGGGGAAATTAATATGGAAAAAAATCAATTTACCACATATTTAAATTGAACAGAACATGACAGTTCCAGGGAAAGGGAAAGAACTTTTTAAGCCTTTGAACATTTTTCGTGTTTGTTTCACAATAGGCTGATATTAGTAAACAAGTAAAACCAAAGACAAAAGAAAGTCTCCATGACATATTATCTAGCAACAAGTTTTGATCCAGTTAATGAGGAATAAGTAAACAAGTAAGTAGGTAAAAGTAAGCAAGTTTCTCAGCTGGGGACTTGAATATAACAGCTTAGTATATTGGCACAGATGTGTGCATAAATTACCTTGATTACGTAAACTTGAGCTGTCTATGGTGGGAAAATGAAAAAGAGAGCCATTAGTGCTGTCCATGTCTTGAAATGATCCAACTTGGGACAGTAGTCAGTTTGAAAACACATCCCATGTCACTGGAAAATATTCAGTGATGCTGTAATAGTCCTCTCGAAAAGTGTAGCCATGAGGATTGGCCCTTTAAAACTCAATGGACATAATTGCAGCAAACAATTTGTTGAGCTAAGTAGACTACTTTTTCTATTATCCATGAAGCTTGAGCATTTAAAAAAATTATTTATTTGGAATTAATGAATAGGGTGTGCAAGTGTATTTCAACCTTGAGAACTATCTGCCATTATTACTTTAGAATTCACTGTTCACAGTCTGTAATTAGCTTAATAAGTCATGTGGGTTTGTTTACCTGCAATTGGATGTCTCCCATATTTATGGCTTTCAAGAAAGATGGACATATACTGAAGTGAATTTTGCCTGAGTGATCATGCAAATTTCAGAGTAACACATATTTAAATTAGAAGAGCAGAATAAAGAAAGCAGCGTCTCATGTTTACTGCTGTGACTTTTTGTGTACAACTATAGACAGGGGGCATTTGCTGACCATCAGTGCAGGTGTCCTTTGTGGTACAAATCAGAACAATTCCTCCTTCAGTTAGAATGTCATGATTTGCAAATATTTTATCACTTGCATCTGTTTTCTAAAGCCAAAATGATTACCCAGTTAATTGTTTGTCATGTTATGCTGAAGTCTGCGATAGACATCCTTTGCTGTGGAGTTTTTTATCCAAGTGATGAATAGTAACAAAACCCATTTATTATTGGAGTCTGACTGTCAGAACTGTCGAATACTGGCAATACATGACCACCAGTGCCACTGCATGTCACAGGGACTGGTTTGAGCGAGGTACAGAGCCTGGCCCAGGCTTGTGAGTGGCACTGCCTCAGTATTCTGCCCACTACAGCTATGAGGCTAAGTGAATGTTTTCTTGACTATTCGCAGTCACATAACTGGCCCTTTAAATTAGGCAACAGGATTCCAGACACCAGTTATGGCAAAAATGCATAATGTTCATCTCCATTATCTCTGTTATTTAAGGCTTTCAGAAAACCACTAACCTTCACTCCTACACTCAAACAAGCACACACTAGTACACAGAGTTAAGCCAACTTTTTAACTCCCAGTCATTAAGGATGTCAAAACATTCTGATATATGATATAAACTTATTATGACTGGATTTTGTTTTTATTAATGTGAGGGCTAGGTTGTGAAGAACAGAAGATTTTTTAAGCCTCTTACTCCTTAGAGACAATGTGATTTGGTGGTTTAACATTGTAACATTTTTTAAGGGCTTGTTAAACCCTAATCGGAGCACATTAGGCACTAACATTTTTAAAGTGCATAATAAGACCTAAACATTTTAATAGCATATAAACCCGTAACATAAACCCAAAACAGTCACAGTGTTGTCTTTTTCCTTGTGTTTTTCCTATAACAAGTTCTAACGAGTAACTGATACTTTTAACAAGGATTAGAAAGTTGAGGGTTCCTTAGTGTTCTTCCTGTTGAAAAAAGAAAAAAAAAAGTCAGGAAATTCCTGTATAAGAAATTTTATTTGGAGTGAAATTTTAAAATTCATGCAAGGAAAAACTTGCTGTGAAAGTTGCCATAGTTGAATGTTAACAAATAAAGTATACTGCTAGAGAAAAGATTTGGTTTCAGTAAAACAAGTTTTCTGCTGGGAAGATGTCTTTGCTTGAGAAGTTTTATTCAGATCTGATAATTTTGGAGTTTTTTCTCAACAAGGACTGTGGAATGGGCTCCTGCCAGTGGAAAAAGTTCATGGAAGATCTGTGGAGGGATTTCTTTATTTAGTTAATTAGTTAGTTTTCAGTATAATCTTCTGCATGCAATTCCAGAAAAGATGTAGGAGTTCATTGATACTGGTGCCCAACAATTTCCTTTAAGAATTTTTTTTTTTTAAAAAAGGAATATACAATGTAGCCTGTGAGCGTCTCTTCTTAATTGGTTTGGAACATCTTGATGAGTGATTCCAGGCTCACCTTCCCTCCAGGGAGTTGAGCACACCACTTCTGCACTTCCCAGCCCCTCCCAGGTTACTGTAAGGCATCTGAGCCACCTTTTGGATATCTGTCTTTGCTGTGGTGTTTGGGGGGAAGTTGTGGCTCATCATTTTATCTTAGGTTTGATTGCAGCTGCTCCTGCTTTCCTATAGTGGCTGTGATACCAACACCTTCCACAGTGGTGGCAGGAAGACTGCCTTTGGCAAAGGGTTTATAAAATGACTTTGGAGACAGCTGGGTGAAGCTGAGTCAGAGCTGTGCTTGACTGAGAGTGAGCTATAGCTTCCCTTGATGTGGACAGTCACAATAATGTGGAATGTACACTTGGAGATTTGGTCCATAAGCTGTTGTACCTGTGCAATTGCCTCTGCACTGCAAGCCTGTTACCATGAGAGACCAAGGCATCTCAATGCAGTGGCCTGAAGCCCAGCACCTCTTCCAAGTTGTGCATTGCTGTGCCATTGGTGCAGCGCAGCACTGCCTCTCAATGCCTACCTGCATGGCGGTCAGAGAGGAGGCTTTGGACATCAGCTTCAGGTTGCCTCGGGACAGGTAAAGAATCCCACACTAGCTCTTTCTGAAGAGCTGGCTTATGTTTGCTCTTCAGAGAAAATGCTTCCACTCTGAGAGGGCAGTTTCTGGAGTAAAATGTTTTTTGATGTGAGGAGGGATGCCAAGGGGACCTTCAAAGTGAGCACAGGGCCTCAGGGTATGTGCACAACAGGGCCTTGACTTCCATGCAGATTTTTCTCCAGCAGCTGGGGAAAAGCTGTGCAATGCAAGAGCAGCAAGGGGCTTGTCTGCAAGTGAACCATGTTCAGATTGAATGAATTGTGAAAAGAAACTAAGGGAGCATTGTGGATTTTACCTTGTGTCTGGGCACCGTTACTCTGATACAAAAAATGACTTTTTATTTGTTTGCTTGTCTGTTTGTTTATTTATCCCATACAGTAGCTGGAAGTAGTTAAAATTAAATATAAAAGCCGATGCCTATTCTGGAATAAGAATGATTACAGGGAGGAAGAAGTAATTCTAATATAAGTACAGAGGTTTAACTACAGCAGTGCAATCGTACATTGTAGCTAGGAGAGCATTTCTGTGGAGACAAGCTGTAGTCACAGAGACACAATCTTAAGACATTGTTGACCTCATCCATAGAAATAACTGTGTAGTCTCAGGCCAATGATTCTTTACATTTAGTAAATAACTTGAGTCAATAAAAGGACAATGTTTCATACTTGCATGATTGTATTCTGGCCTTAACATGACTGACATCCTGGAAAACATGGAACATCTGAGGTGGATGAAGCAAGGCTGAGGATGGGTTGCTATACTGATGTTGTTGTAGCCATGATTTGGGGAATGATGCACAGGATGTTCTTCGGGTCTTTAGCTCTATGACAAGTGGAAGAACAGAGGGGGAAAGCAGTACAAAACACCTGCCCAGGGAGTTACACCTGGGGCTATGTCTAGGAAGGTCAGACTCTCCATTCTATTTCTCCACAAAACCTTTCCTCAAACCTGTCAGTTTTGTCTGTATTTAAAAAATAAACCGAGCCAGAAACAAACAAGCAAACAAACAAGCCCCCAACAGATCTTAGTCTTACTTTGTCTATGGCTTCCTCGTGAGATTCAAACATTGCAGTTTAGAATAATCTGGCTGGGATCTACCAGCCCCATGTTCCTGGCAAGGAAAGGTGGAAGGTAGGTCTTTGGTTGCACAGATTAATCTATGTATCTGTTCTGTTGCTCATGCTGTGCTGCCAAGGGAGAAGGAAGATGAGTTGGTGAGACCCTCTTCTCCACTAAGTCTTGTTTGGCAGAGGGTCACCTATGTTAGTGGCATCTCAAGAAAATGCCAGATAGGAAACTTGACTCAACAAGGATCAGCACTGACTGATGGCTAAAGGAAACTGATGAGGGAGTGCATGATGACTTCTTCAGTGCCACTCCTAAAAAGTGAAAAAATTCTGCACTGCGGATTCCCCCTCTGTCCTTCTAATTTGTTAGGTTTTGCTTTGAAGTAGTGTCAGTGTGCAGCAGTGGATATTATCTTCATGTCTCTGGAAATGAGCCATGTAATTCCAGAATCACAGAATGTTTGCAGTAGGAAGGGAGCTATGAAGGTCACTGTCACGGTTCGGACAGGTGTTTACCAAGAAAGGCGGGAGCCTCCTTTGGAATGAGAAATGTGAACCCCCCTTCCCTCCGATTAGTAATATTTTGAAATTAAGGGGCTCTCAGGCAAAAGATAGGGAATAGGAATAACAGATCTTTACTAAGTATTTATATGAGGTAGAACAGGCAACAACTATAACAGTAACACCAAACCAGAACCAGAGAACCCACTGGCAGCTGCTCTCAGCTGTCAGGTACCTTCCCCTTTGGTGCAGTTCCGGTCCCGGCCAGCAGGGGCGCTGTGGCTCCGCTGGGCAGGGCAGGTGCGATGGTTCCCCCGCGGCTGCAGGGGGCGCTGTGGGGCAGCTCGGGGAGCAGACGCCAATGGCGGCTCGGTCAGCAGCGATCCCGGGGTGGTGGCTGAGATGTGCTGGAAGCTCCGCGGCTCTCTGGAAACCCGGGACGCCTCGGCAGGCGGGTGGGGGTGCGGGGCTGGTGCAGCGGGAACTCAGAGCGGTGCCGAAGAAATGGCGGGGCCGGGGCAGCGGCGGCCACACGGTCCGGCTGGAACTGGGAGAAAGGCGGGCTCGGGATCTTGGGATCCCCGGTGGAAAGAGTTCCCCTCTCCGCGAGACACCAACGGGACACGAACCTCTGCGGCCGCAGCAGGAGAAACAGGCTGGGCTGGAACTGTGGCGATGAGCGAGCTCCTCTCCCCCGGTCGCAGCTACACACGCGTCCTCCTCCCAAAGCCGAGAGCAGCAGGAGCAGCCAGGGCCGGGCTCCGGAAGGCCGAGCCGGTGAGCGGGACCGGGCTGTGTCCCAGCCCCCACCAGCTCCACCCCTCACGGTGTCTCTGTCCCTTCCTGAGAGACCCCCAGACAGGGAGGTGCCGCACCCACAGCCTGCTGGGCTCAGCCATTTTCCTATTGTTTCTCCTTAAATACCGGATCATTTGCATTTCTAAAGAGGAAAAAATTTTTCAAAAAAACCTCGACAGTCACCTTGTACAAGCACTCTGCTCAAGCAGGGTCACCTAGAAGAGGTTTCCCAGGTATATGTCCAGACATCTTTTGAATATCTCTAAGGATGGAGATTCCACAACCTCACTGGGCTGCCTGTTACATTTTATGAAGAATAGCTGAGCCTACCCTGTCTTCTGACAGCAGCCTAGTGCACAATTTGTTTTTACACCAACAGCCACAGTTCATCTAATTCCTGTGACCTGGTGGCCAGAAGTATGGCATTCTTCATATTGACGCTAACCAATGGCAGCATTACATTGCTGATACTCATCTTTCCTCGTGTGTGTGCTTTGTAAAGCACATCCGTTCTTTCCAATTATCCTTCTGTTTTTAGGGAAAATATCTGACCTATCCTAGGATGGCATTTGTACATCCATTCTAGGGGTCATCAGATACTTTTTAGACCATATTTGTCTGGTGATAGGACTGCTTTGGTGACTAACTCTGTAGCCAAAACCTCAAAGGATGAAGCATACAGATTCTAGATTCTCTGACAAGGTCTTAATTTAGTGTTATACATGTGAATGCCAAGCAATTCACCTTACTTCATGGTTCCTGAGAAATTGCATTTTTGGTGTAGAAGAAGACTTGGGATAGTCTATTCAAAGATGATAATCTATAGACTATGTGAAATGTATTTATTCTAAAGTTGGGAGATGTGGTTGCCTGACACAGGGGAAAATCAGTTGAGGAAAAGTAATTGGGAGGTTCTGGGAAAAAAAGCTAAAAAATGTAGAATATGAAAGATTAGGAGAACCTGTTAGAAATCACAGCTGCTTTCTATATGGTGTGTGCCACACTGAGATCATAAAATTTCTAAGCTGCTAAGTTGACTGGAGTACCTGGAGCTCTTTCAAAATCCATAAAACCCATGTAAGAAAATGCTGCAAGTGATCTCTGTAGGGGCTGTGAAATAGCATTACACATGGTGTGTGTTACCTGGATTAACTGTGCTCTTGAAGATAAGCCAATCTTACTTTCTCATAGACCTTCTTATTTCAGTAGGAGTATTTGTGGATGCTAAATGTTCCATCTGTTTTGACAGGTATTGCTTCTAGCTCATTGCATAGTTGCCTGCAGGTTACAGGTGCTGTTTTTATAGAATGCAATGGATATGTCTACCAGAGAAGAAAGCTCACATGCTTCTCTGCTTGTGCACTGAACTGACTGGATGTGAGAACAAACACAGTAGCACACTACTAAGCCCATGCTTACATACCTGCCTATCATCTCAGATTCATGACTGTGGTGAAGTGGCTTCTGAAGTTCAGGTAATGTCTGGCTAGCAAGGACACCCAGCAGAAAATTCTCATGCATGTTGATCTATGAAGACATCTCCTGTGGATACAACACATTAGGAGATTGGAGTAGCGTTACAGAGACAATATTTGGAGACTTTTTGTTTAAACATAATGATTTTATTTAAAATATGAGAATGTGTTTTAGGGTATTTAATCAATTTGACTGCAAGAATTGATGAAAATGGAAGACATAATTAGAGAAGCTTTGCCAGATGTTTGTAAATTCTAAATTTTGAAAGTACATGTATAATTGCCTTACAGAAATATCTTTGGGAACCCAGTGGTTTTAGTTAGCTTGGCACAGGCTTGAAGACCTGCAGTGGTGGAAATAAAATTGAGAAATTATTACTTTTTAACAACATGTATATCCACAACTTATTAGTATAAATAAAAACACCATTGGATAGTTCTTAAATTTGGTAAATGAATCAAACTTTTATAGGCATCATTTACAGAGATGAAAGCATGTGGTCCAAGATAAAAAGCAGAGGCGAGTATGGCATGACATTAAAAGCTGAAACTTACACACTAACTTAGAAGCATATTTCACCAGGTTAAAGGACAGGTTTGAGTCTCTTCCTGTAGGCTAAAATATATAAATCCCTTCAAAAGAAAGAGTTGATGGGTAGAAATGGAAGCTCCTAATTTATGTCAATACACATTTTATGAAATATGAAGAGTTTAGGTGAAGTATGCTCCTTTTCAGGCAGCATATAGAATTGTAACAGCCTTTAAATAGAGTGCAAGTTCTTTTTTTTTCTTCTGAAAACAAACTGATGTGAAATTGAAAACTCCTTTCAGATGCCTGCTGGGCTGGCAGGGTCTCAAATTGTTTGGCTTGACTGTCTCTCTTTTTCACTCCCTTCACATTGTTTGTAGACAACATCCTCAGCTCCAACTGACTGTATTTAAACACCAGCTAATTATGGGACAGAGGATTTGGAAAAGGGCACCATACTAAAGAGTCTCCATGTCTTAGACAGGTTGGGAATATACCTTGCTACAGGCAAATCACAAAGTGCTGTCCTGAGCAAAGGGTGTGAGATGAGAGAGAGAGAAAGGAGGTAGAAAGACTGAAAATGTTTTCAGACAAGTGCTTTCTGGCATCTGCTTACACCTGAGGAAGTGGGTGACTCCCAGCTTTACCTCAGGTTGTATACACTGGTGTGAATGCTCTTCTAGATAGAGCATATTTGCCAAACTCAGGGAGGAAGGAGTACTTCCCACAAGGCCCTTTCTAGTCAGAGTACATCAAAGCTGCACTGCCAATATGGATCTTGATTGAGGTATCAGAGTGGTTTAATCCAAATATTGCTGAAGTGTGTGCCTGTGTTGGCCAGACTTGCCAGTAATGTGTCCTGGAACTCGTGTACCTTACAATGAGACTGAATCATTCAAGGCCATTAGTCCTGCAATGCCTTTGCCATGATGCTCTTGGGAGACAGGCAAGTTCTGCAGCTGGACCAGCTATTTGAAAAGGTGTCCTAAAGCCTCCCAGCCTAATATTCTATAAGATAGGACACAGATAACTGGGAAATCCAAAGACTGTTTTTATGATTTGGAGGGGAGGGGCTCACATCGCTGCTAAAGAGTGTGATGGAGCATGGAAGCTTGTGGGAGATTCTTGGCCACTTACAGATGAAGAGTAATTGGGTCAAGTCTGGGGGTTGGACAAGATGATTTCTTGAGGTCCCTTCCAACCATAACCATTCTGTGATTCTGTGAAATTTGGCAATGCAGCCACCACAGAGGAGGCTAACCCAGGTGGAGGCTTTGTTTTGGTGTTAGCCAGAGTCCTTGATATTCCTAAATTTTAAAAATATATAATGCTTTCTCTTATTTATAGTCTTCTCTTTGTTTTGATGATACACTCTTTCTTGTAAAATGTAGTTGAAATAAATAATGTGATACAAAATGTGAGTAACAGGGAGTCTGTCAGGCTTTTATCCTCTGTTATCCGTGTGATGTGGAGTTTTGCATGTACAAGGATGACTAGTGACCAAGTGACCTGGATTTTAATGCTTTATCCAGTATCCAGTATCCAGCAGAGTATCCACTCTGCTTTGCACAGATTCATATGAGATTCTCTAATTTTGGGGGAAAAAAAAAAAGAACTCAACATATTAAAAATTTGCGTCCAGTAGTTCATCTACTTAAAAAAATTACATGGAGGGAAAATAGAAAAGTTGGATCCTGTTCTGACTAAGGGAATTTTCTTTGGGAGCCTTATCTACCAAATGAGTTTATCTGTTCTCAGGAATTACAATGTGGTTGGTTTACAGTCTATTATGCAAAGTTGCATGCAATGTGTTAAAGATATTGGTAATTTAGTAACTATGTTCTGCACAAATTAGTAAAACTGAGTATAATATTGCTCATCCTGGATCACTTTCAATGCTGCTGCATATTTTTTAAGTGTGTTTTACATCTTCTCATTAAAGCATGTATGTACAAGCCAACATACTTTGTGAACTTTAGAAAGAAGCTCAATGCCCCAAGCGTTTTATTGTGTCTGTCATATTAAGCAAGAAAATAATCTGGTGGTTTGATAAAGAGATAATTGTGGCAAGAGATCTTCTGTGGGTTAGGGAATAGAACTGACTAGAATCCTTTTCCATCACCTGTGTTAAATGTAGGGTAAAGGACAATGCTCTGTATTGGGAATGTAGCTGAGAGAGAAGGTTTTGGCACATTTAAATGTTTTGGTTAGAGGTAGATAAAATTGAAGGTTACATGCTGTAAAATCCCTGTCATGTTTATTCCCAGTGTTATATTTTGCAACAAATATTTAAATATTAAGCATACTTGTCTTCTGTAAAGTGATTGACTGGGAAAGGTTTATACTACGGTAAGAAAAAGCAGCAGAAATGGTCTTACCTACATATGAGATACACAAATGTGTGTCAAATATGTATTTTGCTGAGCTCTCTCAAGACCACTGTGAAATGCAGATGTGTTAACACTAAAACATCTTTTGGGAAATGAATGGATGCTTCATTTAAAGACCTAAGAAGGCACCTGTTGCTTGTTCCCACAGCTTGAATATTAATTTAGACTCCCCAGACTTTTATAAAAGACATAGGACAATCTAATGCAAGGATTGAACATCCATCTGGGAGGACCCCCAGAAGCTGAGAGAAGACTCAAATTGATGTTTGAGATTAACAAACCCAAATGGATCACACAGAGACTTTGAAATACTTACAATATCTGATGCCAGATCTTCATGTGATACATTCTGTACTCCAGTATACTAGCAGAGCCTTTTGTGACCTCAGTGTGTAGTGATATGCACAGGAAACTGCATCAACTTCATTGGTTCTGAGCTAGTTACTAGCACTCACTATTGGAGGTGATATTAACTAATTTTGCAACAGTTTTGGCTTCAGAGTTCAGGAGCACTTAAAAATTTAAGTGTAATACTCAAATTTAGTGGAGAGAAAGAGAGAAAAAAAAAATCTGCAGAACAGGTAAGAGACCCATCAGGAAAAGGAAATAATGAGCAGAACAGGGCCACAGAGTAGTCTGTGTTGCTGAGCCCTAAGCAAGACCTCTCAGGGGGAACTTCACTGAGGGAAGATTGGGATAGTTCCTAGTGAAATCTGTGGTAATTTTTCACAGTTTAGTAATTCCTTCCTCCCTGTTACTGGTAAAACTCAGTCATGTTTCACTCTTGCTGAAGAGAAAAGCAAGCAGCTTTATTGGAACTGATGCTGTCTTCACAGCAACCTTCTCTGAGCTTTCATGGTACAAAAGATAGGAGTGGGACTGTACACAGCAGGCTCAAGCTGTGCCCTGAAAAGAATAGGATCTAGCTGTTGCCTGGGGCATGAGGGTTCTGGGTTAATTCACCCAAGCTGAAATGCTTGGCATCCTCATCTGAAGAGCTCTCAGCCCACCCTCCAGAGATACAGTTTACACTTTGTCCTGCTCTTCGTGACTCAGATGATCAAGGCAGCCTCCATACAAATCTTCTTGGTCCTACAGTGTCTTTTTCATGACTGGAACAGTGCTGAGGCGATCTATATTCTGTTGAAACCTTTGGCATCATCTCTTTTTCCTCCTTCACTGGCTGCTACCCAGTAAGTCCTGCAGAGCACTTTGAAATTTGCAATGGATATTTTTCCCTCTTTCACTTGACAAATACTTCTCCCCTACTGTAGAACAGACCTGTCTTGTATTTGCTAATGGGGTCCTTCAAAGAGGATAAGCATCATGCTTTTACCCATTTTCAAAATGAGTGAATAAACCCAGATTCTGGCAGATTCTAAATATTCAGAAGTGATTTTTACATATTATAGCTCTTACTGATTTTTGGGCTGGTTTTATTTTGTTTGTTTGTTTGTTTTTTCTTCTCTCCTGTTCATCCAAATGTATTTGTTCCTATAAAAGTGTCATCAGATCCAGGGTGGGGTAAAGCAAGAGGAAGAGCTCCACCCAAGCTTAGTGGTTAGGACACTCATCTGAGATGTGGGAGATCCAGATTCAAGTCAGTGTTTTCCTGGTTCAAAGTAGGGACTTGAACCTGCTGCCTATTGAGTTGAGGATGCAGGGCTTGGTCTCCCAACATATTTGAGAGGTTTTGGTTTTATTTTGTATTGTATTGAAGACAAACTTCAAACGCAGAAATTATTTTGCTTGAAATGGAATACCTCTTTTCAAGCCAGCCCTAATTCCCTACATGGCAAACTCAACCAAGGCTCTGAGAAGCAGACTTTGCCATGGCTTTGGACATGAACATTTGGAGGTAGAGCCATAACTGAGTGTCCTTTGGGCCCTGTGGATGGGTGTGGAGCAGTTAGCTATATGTCTGCTGCACATGGACATCAACCAAATGCCAAACCTTCATGGACCAGAGGTTGCCACCAGAGCACTTCACATGTGGATAAATATAGATGAACCAAGGCAATTTTTCTACACTGCAAATAATCTTAAGATATTATTTGTTGTGTCTTCCTGATTGTCATCTTTCCTGCACTGGTTTCATTCATAGGGATTTAGGCTACCTGCAGCATGCTGGGACACACTTAAAGGGCTATTTAAGTTTTGCTTGAAGGTTTCAGTCCAGCCAACAAATAAAGGAAGGAGCTGATTGAGAGGTTAGCTGTACACAGAAAGTAAAAGTGAGCTCATTGAACAAATACTACCACTTCTGTGAAAATCTTATTAAATGTTTAATGTCTGACAATATGGTTTGTTCTTTAAAAAAAATAATTGTGGTTCATCCTGATGTATCCCCACATTTTTGTATATTCAGCTGACCTATCAGCACTTCAGACAAGCTTTCTCACAACAAGTGACTACTGATTTTTTTCTCAATGAAGGAAAATTCTACACTGCCTTTATTGAAAAACAAACTTGCATGAGTTTGTAATTACACCCAGAGTATTTTCTAAGGAAAAACGTTCTGGTTTGGAACTAAGTTGGATTTTGTTGAACTAACACTCCACAGTTTAATGCATGTATTTTCAGTACTTGGCTAGTATTTAGTAAGAGAAATTGTTTTGGTTTCTGGAAAACTATAAGAGATTCTAGGTAAAGGGAAATTATAATGTGATGAGAGACACTGAGAAAGAATATTTATGTTTATAAAGCTGAACTACAGATACTGAGTGACTACTTACGTAATAGATCAGACTCAGCTGGGGAATGGTAATTTGTGTCTATTTATCTTGAAGATCTACCACTTTTAATGAAGGATAATAGCACTCACAACAGCCACATACGTGCTTGGAAAAAGCCCATGTGTGTAGGTACAAAATTTGCCTTGCCTCAGGCACATACACTTGAAAAATTGAATGCTGTGGTTATAGGTTGATTTTGGCAAAATCATGAAGAAAAAACCCCACACCATGCAATACTAATATCTTGTCAATTGTAATGCTGTATCTCTTTAACCCTTCAATTTGTTTTCTTTTCCTAAATTTTTGTTGTGCACGCCACAGTAATTTTGGAGTTACATGTTGGAATTTCCACAAATTTGAACTAAAACCATCCTCTGGTACTAGTTTGGTTTTGTGCTGCTAAAATTGAGTCTATGCCTTTGCCAGAAACTGCACTATTGGACGTAGCACCTGAAACTGCACTGTGCTGGGGGCTGGGCAGAGGCTGTGCAAAATATTTGTGTGGGATGTGAGTGTGGCTGGAGAGCTCTGCTGTCCTTCCTTGCTGAGAGTGCTGGCACTAAGCCTCATGGTGGCTGGAGCTTACAGCCTTGAGAAAAGAAAAGGAGAGACAGACACATGCCAGCAGCTACCAACCTAAGGAGTGTCTGGTGAGAGATACCTCCCACTGGGGTTCCATACCACCTCCTGTGTGGTCATTGAGCCTCTGAGCACATGGGTGGCTATTTAGCCCCTCCATCAGAAGCTGAGTGCATACAAGTGTACCTTCCTGATGAGACGCTAAGGTATTAATAGAGAGACAAGACTTGTGGTGAGCATGAGGTTATGACTTTCCTGCAAATGTCCAGCAGACTGTTGAAATCTTTACCAGTGAGATTTTACAAGGAGATGCAGCTAGGTAATTTTCTTCATCACACCTCTTTTGGAAAGGAGATACTGAGAGCTGACTGCTCTGTGCATTTAAACTCACTAATCCTGATCTTGCAGAGAGACTGTTTCTTTTAGTGGCTTCAATGGCAGTCAAGTCATTGCAGATCTCCTTGTAGGGCTGGGGTCCTTGTTGATCCTGATGAGCAGCTACCCAAAATAACTGTTGTTACTGACTGTGGGTTTTTAGCAAGATGATGTTCTAGCACAGCATCACTCTTAGTTGCTGCCAGTTTTGCTGCTGATTTTAACTGAAATATCTCTCATCTCAGTTTTCTGCATTGACTATCTGTTACTGATTAATTCTTAATTCAGACTAGAGAGGCCTCTTATGTGGTGTACAAGATGCTGTGAGTGTCCATCCTGCAGCAGACCTGTCTCTCACTCACTGCAGTGTCCTTGATCCAGTAGTCCATGTGCAGGATGCAGCGTGTGGCTCTGCAAATCGGTCACTAGGTGCACCTGACCTCCAAGGTGGCAGCAGTTAAGTGGGGCCACTGCACTGAACTCTGGCTGCTGATGGCACCCCAGAGGGTGGGCACTTGTAAGATTCTGTCTTGTCCTACTTCAGTCTCCACAGTCACATCACGTACCACGCAAGTCCTGCTGCTGTGGCCCAGAAGGTGTTTAGGTGCTTAAGGTTTGTTTGCCTTGTATGTGTCAGTTGTCTTTCACAAAGATTTCCTCTGGCATTGATGCACAAATATCCAGAAAACCTTTTTCTTCTTTCACAAAAGCGCTTTTTTCCCCACTTTTTCTCTTTCCACAGCTATCTTCTATACCCATCTGAAAAGCAAGCCTCCTAAACCCAAAAGACTTCTAAAACCCCAGATCAAGACTGAGTGCTTTAAGAGCAGGAATTGAGGAAGAGGCGCTTGTGAGCACTTCTGTGGCAAGAAGACAATGTCTCCAGCTGGGCTATTTCACATCTGATATCCTGCAGTGAGTGTTTCTGTGACCAAATTTCCATCCATGCAGAGAGGAGAAACATAGGTTCTTGATAGGAGATGTAGCCTACCCTGGACATTTGCCTACATTTGAACATGTTTAAGCAGTTTCCAGATTTCCAGATTAACTTTCTTATTTTCAGTTGAACATATCTTTATTTTCAACCTTTTTAGTTTTGTTCCAGTTACTATACTTTTCTGTGTAAAGACCAAATAGAGAGATCATACCTGTTCTTAATACACCCTTTTCAGGACAAAAACCCCAGCCATTTTATGAGGATTGCTTCTTATTGCTTCCATTAGAGGCATCTCTGAAAACATCTTGATTTTTCCATTTAGTAAGAACATCTCGTCTGATAATCAGCCCAAAATGCTGCCTCTGACAGTGAGAGATAAAGGATTTCTGTATTCTTTCTTTTCTCTCTCTTTTTTTTTTTAAAAATCTCTATTTAGGACAGCTAATAATTTTTACAGAGCAATGTGTGAAGAAAACACATTTGTGTGTGGTTTTAGAGGGAATAATTTCTTTTGTGTATGCTGCTTCCATAAGCCAGAGCAGTAGAAAGCTTTTTACCCAAGAGCCTCTGTAAGTACACTGTATTTAAGAAGGTGTTGGTTTTGTAAGATGGTTAATTATTTTTATTTAAAAATACACAAACAGTTTGGCTGAGTTATTTAAAATACATTTGGTTTTATTATAGTAAATATTTAGTTGCTTGCCATTTACAGTGTATTTCTCAAAATAGTTTTCTCCTTTTTGTCAGTGCTATCTGCCTTTGTTTCTGTCAAAATATGAAACATTTTAAAATTATATTAAAATGGTATAAAATTAGACTGTAGGAGTATAATTTGGGAAAGATGTTAGATTTACTCAGTGTAATGAGTCAGGCCTGCTTTCTAGATATATTTGATATATTTTAATATGTTATCAGAATGTTAATAACTCAATAAAAGGAGAAAAAAAAAAGTGCTCTACTGAAGAAGGAAAGAATAAGAACAGTAAATATAGGAAGAATTAGGAGCTGATTCTGCATTATTTTTGCCCCTAAATCCCTTTTACTTTGCAAAGATTTTTCTAGATAAAGCTTTATCTAAGTAACATTTCCCTTTCAAGTTAAAGAAACATAAGTTTATTCAATAGGACTTCAGCTCAGAGTGGAGATTTCCATTCCTTAACACACACCAAGGGACTGTGCTTATGCATTCAGTGCTGTTTACAAAAATGGACTAATAAGAGAAAATAGCTTTATCATTGTGGTTTTCCTTGTGGTCAGCATCGGCACAGGAGAAGGAAGGGTATGGAGGAAGGGTAGTCACATTTCAACAAAAAGACAAGAGAGCAAATCTTGCTGTTGGGTGTGTAAGGCCATAGCTAACTGCCAGCTTTAAACAAGTGGATGCAGAATCACTCTGCTACATCCAGAAAAGAGGACCTGGTGCTGTATCAATAGAATTGTTCCAGGGAAGTAGGAAAAAAGCCCAATGTACTGTTTCTGCTTGCATGTTTAATTTGCTCTTGCAAGGCATATCTTGCAAGAGACAATCTAGGGGTAAATTTTGCCAAGGGAGTTTCTTTAAGCCCACTGAAGTGAGATTTACACTTCTATAGCTGATGCAAGGTTTGTGTTCCAATTGCCAAGCCCTGAGCAACCTCCTCATTATTTTCCACCATGGATTTATGCACCAGTTTGCCATTACTTGAGCTAATGTTACCAGATGCATATTGCTCTGGTAATCTAAATCACAAAATATATGTGGATAGCAAAGACCTAGAATCATACAACTGCTTCTCTGGTCCCTTCTCACAGAATCCATGAGTAAAAAAATGAGGAACTAAATACAGGAGTTGGGAACGAGACAATTCTGTGGACCCTGACATGTGAACTGTACAGAGTCCCGTCTATTTCTAGCAAAGGGCACCACAGAAACTCTGTTTGAACGCAGTCCTGCACAGAGCTGAAATTACCCCTGCCAGCCAAAAAGTCTGGTGGTTCCAGTGATGTTTGAATGACAGGTATTGAGGGGAACTGAGGCCCTTTGCAGGCTCCTATTCGGATGAGTTTGTGCACGAGTGATGGGCTTGTACAATTGGTATAGGAGTATTGATACATGTGAAGTGCCTCCCATTGCAAAACATTACATTCCATTAAATTACATTATACTAGATCTTTTAGATTAATAATTTGCAATATTCTTTTACCCAAAGGGCCCTGTCTTGAGGTCTTTTATCTAGCTTAAATTCCCAGCGACACTGAAATAAGAGTTGAGGCAACTGTCTTTGGAAATTTTACAAAGAAAACATATGTATCCACTTTGCTCAATATGGGTGTCTGAAGAAATGTTAAAGGTGTCCAAGGTGCAAATGTTTGTTTACGAAGCATTTGGGACAATTTCACAATGGCATATAAAAGCCCTAATTTTCCATTTGAACCCTTGTACATCAGATATGTGCCATGTGGATATCCACTCAGCACCTGTCCTGTCATTCCCCTGACTGGTGTCTCATGAGGTTAGCGTGACAGCAGAGTTTCTTAGCCGGCAGCATCATGACTGCCTTGTGCTAACCCAGGTGTGGGTTCCTCCTGAGAAAGGTGTCTAACTGGCTGTACTGCCCCAGCTGTGTTCAGCACCTGTGCTGATAGAGCGGTGTGGAGAGCACACAGTCGCTCATAGAGTGGGTTGATTTTTATGTGGAAGGGTTCCCAGATCTAGCTCCCTATGCAATCACACAGGGATTAGGACTTGCACAAGGTAAGAGATAACATGATCAGACCTACTCCTTGCAGCATCAGCCCTCACTAAGTGTACCTTGAAGCTCCATGGTGTTGTTTTGGAGTTTTTTTCACAGAATCACAGAACATTCTGAGTTGGAAGGGACCCACAAGGATCATCAAGTCCAAATCTTAAGTGAATAAATTCAGGGATCAAACCCATAAATCTTGGCATTATTAGCACCATGCCCTGACCAACTGAACTAATCTCAGGGTCAGTGTTGGCTCAGGGTTTGTGCAGGTACAAGTGAAACTAGATCCTTGCACTGGGAATGCATGCAGGCATCCCAAGGTACCAAGAGGTGAATTCCACACTAATGATAAGCTCTTCACCAGTATGAATTACTACATAGTGTCCAAAGATGGCTTTCTCACTCCACCCTCTTTCCCCTGCTGCTAAAGCCCAGGGTAATAACCAAAGGCTGGGAAGCAGCTGTCTGCAAACTTCATATGAATTCTCCTAATTTTTTGACATATTGTAGGAGAACTTCTTCTTAGTTTATGTCAGTTCTTTTTTAGACTGTGAATCACATTGCAAAACTATGATACAGCACTTCAGCACGTATTGCAGAGTTTCCGGGACCATGTGTAGCTGCAAACTTTCACTTCATGTCAATGTACTGCACTCTTATGGGTGAACTTTCTAAACTCAGTGTTCTGAAAATGTAGATGTATTTTGAAATAAACTCTAAGTGGATAAAAGTAATCCCCTAGTGTTTTATTCCCAGTTAACTTTTGATGAGAAAAAGTATAGAGTCAGGCAGTAAAACTGAAAGTCCAGTTTGTCTCAGTGGTACTATTCGTGAAATACCTCCTCTTCTGTGTTAATGAATCAGAATCTGCCACTGATTAAATAATCTCTAAGTTCAACATCAATGCAGAGGGGAGCCATAATTAGTACATAGATCAGGATAAGCAGACATCTTTTGGTAGTGCACTTCATAATTTTTGTACCTTAGCTAAAGTCCTAAAGTTGTGGATGCAGCTGAGAGAGGAGTTGATATATTCTGTGGGTCACCTCACCTTTTTAGTTTTTTTACCTTTAGTCTGAGAAATAGTCTCTTTCCCTCCCTCTTCCTGGCTCAGTCACTCTTTAATGATTCAATGCAAAGTTGAACAGTGGCTCCCAGAAGAGCTGAGAAAGCCCTTCCTCCAGTATCAGTGGAGTTGTATGCCCCTCAATTACAGAAGGGAATTACACCTGTTTCCCTTCCACACGATCCTTCTGGGTAAATTTTTGCCTTTGAGCTGTTGGTGAAGGAGGAGCTTAAGCCAATGGTTTTAAAAGAAGATGACCATGTTCTGTGAGGAGACTACTCTGCAGGAAGCACTGAGGTTCCTTATTTGCTTGAATTGTGTAAGGAGGATGGAGACAGTTCCTATGAGTCTGCTGCATAGATATGGGGCTTATCTGTGCCCAGATCAGGCACATTAGCATGGGGAATTAACACCAAAAGCAGCTGGAAGTTTGATGATTAGGGTGTTTTTTGTCTCCAGGCAGTGAGTTCTGTCAAATGTATTGTTAGTTTTGTTGAATCAAACAGAGAATTTCCTGATTGTAATAAAATTAACACAATAAAACCATTAAATTCAGTCCTGATGTGACTCCTAAATGAATAGATTCACCACCAACTTACTGTGCTATTGTATATCTCAGGTAGCGGCAAAACTGTGTGGACATCTGAGAAATTGGTACAAACAGTGAAATCTGAGTCCTACATCTCAGGATAGGCAGAAGGCTAAGCTCTAAGGGGTTTTTTGACCTGATTGATGTTTACTAATGAAAGTTCAGCCATGTTCCAGTATAATTTGAAAATTCATTTGTATTTTTAAAACTCTTCTATGAGGTGTCAGAGATTCTCTTCTTGGGACATTGTGCTGTGTTGCTGACTTGAGCAGTTTAAACATGAATACACTTTCGAAGGAGTGGATCCTGAACTGGCAATGGTAAGTGCAGGTGGATGTTGGATCCTATCCTGCTGTTTCATTAAGCTTGCCAATGCCTATCTTCATTGATATCCAGTGAACTGGGAACTGGATTTTCTTGGGATCACTTTGGTTCTTTTGGATTTCAGTGTAGTCTGAAAATGTTAGAAGCTGAGCTGATCTTCTTGTTCTGGGACAACTCAAGGATTTGGTTTTTTCAAAATAAACTAGTAGTAGGAGGTGAAGATGAAAAAAGAATTACAAGGAACATGGTGAGAAATTAGTTCTGTAAAGGTGGCTGAGTCCTATTTTTCTCCATCAGTTTGCTGCCCTTGCTATTTGTGTAATTCATTGCAAAATCTTTCTGACGAGTCTTTTGTTTGGTGGGGAGGATAGAATTATGAAAGGGCTTTGTTGAGCTCGTAATTCCCCTAGCTGTCCTGGTGTTGACACCTGATGTACCAGAGCAGCATGACAGTTAAGATCAGCATTCACCAGCAGATAATATCAGCAAAGATTTTATTTCCTATGCTAAGCAAGTGTGGTATCACTGATATCTGATGACAATTTCTGTCTTTTTAATAACTTTCCCTCTGTGGAAAGCCTTGAATAGTCAGTTAGAGTTGCATTTCTGGAATCGTTTATTCTCTGCACAGAGATAGAATAAGATGTTTGCTTCAGTTAAGCCAAGACTGAATTGTGCCTCAAGGACTCAGCCAACCAGTTGCTGAATCTTTATCAAACTGACACAAACAACCCTCATTCCTGATAGGGAGATTGAATACCCCTCACAGGAACATGATCTTCTTTCAGCCATTTAAGCATCATAGTGTAAACTGGAGCACACATTGACTTTCTGGCTCGGCACAGAGAGATGCCTGCAGCCCATTACCTCTGCCCTTACCAGCTGTGGCAGAGAGAGTATGCTGCAGGTTCCAGGGAGTGTGGGGATGTATTTAGACAGCTGCAGAACATGAACAAGGGGAAGAAAAAGGGCTGTCTCTGGGCAAACATGTCCTGATTTATAATAGAACTATATTTATGTTAGTCATAACCACATTATTCAATATAATTGGGGTCAAGAATTGAATTATTCTAAAAGAATGCAAAAAATAGTTTCAAAATTCCTATTATAAATAAAGACCTGGTTTAGAGGTTTTGTGAGAACTCCAGAAGCTGAAAGGGAAGTAAACCCCAGTGCTTTCCAAAAGACAATGCCAGAAAAACCACATGAAAATTCCTCTCAGTGGAGACTGACTGCTTTAAATTAATCTTTTTTATTTTTTGGTGCTTGTCAGTCTCTCATGCTGCCCTCACTGTCAATTTATTTTCACGCTATTTCTGTGCAAGCTGACTGGTGCATTCTAATAGCAGTCAAGAGCAGGGACTTGCTGTTTGTAGCTGCCAGGAGGCAGTTTCCATCCCCTCAGCAAGACCCAAGGTATCAGCAGTTGTCAGTCAAACAAAGCCATGGCAGTTCCCGCCAGACTTACGTTGTGTTTGTTAGATTTCCAGCTGGGAAATGTAAGTATTTTCCCCTGGCTGCATTTTGGAAGGCTGGCCAGTGGGCTGAGGCTGGTTCTGCTCTCATTTACATTTTTGTGCTACCCTAGAGCAACATTTGTTTGAAGAGTTCCTACTATTTGCCTAATTTTTTTTCATCTTGCCTTTTTGCTTATGCTCTGCCCGCTAGGATGATACCAAGCCCATAGTGGAAGCTGTGCCTTGGCACACCTGGTAAAACATTAATTTTACCAGGTTTAGCTCTGTCTAAAAGGATGCTACTCCCATCAACGAGAACTCCCCTGACTATTGCATCGTCATAGTTTTCAATGCAACTGCAAAGTTTCCCCCTTTCCAAAGCTTCTCTTTCTACCTGCTCCTGCCTTCTTCCATGGTACTCAGGTGAAACACTGACAAATAGTTCTCTGCAATCAACTTTTTATGGCTCTGTTGTTGTAACTAAAGTTGTCTTCATTTTGACCGAAAAAAATATCAGAGTGTGACTTGTAAGCTGTAGTAATGCAGACATTTTCTGTTACAGTTAACCTTTGCTCTTCAGTTAAAGCTGTTATCTCAGACCTAAGCCAAGGGTCATAGATAAAACCTCCCTGGTTTTTTCCGCCTCTTAAGCTGAGTTGCATCAGTGAACCATTAACTTCGTAGATTATTTATTGTTACCTTTATGGAAGAAATGCATACTGTACTTTCTCTGCATTTCATGGGTTTGATTTATGTATGGCTCCAGTTCTATAGGTTCCTCACTGAGACAGGACCTTCATACCACAGAAAAGTAAACAAACAATCAAAATTTGCTTCAACAATAGTCAAAACAGAAGAATTCACATACTTTTGTCCTCTTATCTTTTCTATTTAACATGCACCACTAACAGTCCTGATTCACACTGGCAAAAAACTAATTTCAGCAACGTTAGATAAGTGTTAGCCTCAAGTTAAACTGCAAAGGCTGGGATTTGAGTTGTGCCTGGGTCCTACAGGGAGCTGCAGCCAATTAATTATAGCTCCCTGATCTGAGGACAGGTTACAACTTGGCCCCAGCACTGATTAGAGCAATATTAGAGAAGAGATTACAGCGTTTTGGGGTCTGCTCTAATCATGACCAGGTGCCAGTGGCCATTGTGGCCTGTCAAAACACAGCTTGTGTTGGGCTACCCCTCTGTGCCCTTGCTGTGGCCTTGCAGGGGGCTGCAGGAACCTCTTGTGCCAACTCTGTGACAGGGTGAAATATTCAGGCTGAAAATGAGCAAGTTCTTCCACGGGGGTAGCATATGGAAGTGGAGAGGCCATGGGCTGACTAAATCATCCTCCCATTGGGCAGTCAACAGGAAGAGATAGCACAGCAGGACACATCTGCCAGCAGCAACCAGCTTTTCTGCTCCCTGACTAGCAAATGGAGCCTTCCTGGCGTGATGATTTTCCACTTCCAGTTTTACCAGCCCATCTTTGAGAGCCACATTTTACAGCAATTTTTTGGGAGGTGGACTTCCCTATTTCTTCTCCTGCACACTCCTCCTTGCTGTTGCCAAAGTCATCTCCCCTCCCAACATTTTGGAGCTCCCCAAAGCAAAGGGAGTGGAGTGTGAGGAAACAAAGGAATTTGTCTGATTCAAGTTTCATTTGGTCTTTCAATCAATTGAGAAATAAATGTGATGTCCCCCTCCACTCCCTATTGACTGCGCCTGTGCATGTAGGTCAGGCATCTGGAACTGGATTTTCCAATGGTTGAGAAAGAGCATAATCCTTAAGAGGAGATTTGCAAGGAGGTGTGGAATAAAAGGGATAGGTTCCCGAAGCCCTTACAATGGGAGGCAGAGAGAGGTGATTCACTCAGCTCTGCCAGCTGCCTTTCACAGATGCCCTTTAGAGGAGGCCAGAGCTCCTAGAGAAGGGTGGTACAAGCCAGCTATGACTGCTTTTATGACATTTCTTTACAAAGCAGGGCTTACTACTGCTCTCTTTCTGTACTATGGGGAGGGATAAATTTAATATCTTTTTACAAGCAGGTTTAGTTCTGCACAGCATTGCTGCTTTGATAATGGGGATAGCTGCGTCTGACAGTGGGGTGAGGGGAGCAGAGCAGGAGCTTGACCCACCTGCTCTGTAGCACATGGTTTGATGGTGATGCAGAGGCTCTGCATGCTATGAGCAACCCCCAAAAGGCTTTGGACTAGAAGCAAATTTCCTGTGGCAGCAGACAAGACCGGGGACAAAACTGTTGGCTGCTATCTTGATAAATCTAATGTGCCAAAAGTGGCTAAGTTTCTGGGGGCAAATGGGAAAGAGAGGACAAACAGAGAGAAAAACCTGGGATCTCACTGTTTCCCCACACACACAGCTGCCTTAAGCACATGGCTGCTGTGCATTGTGCAGCACTCTTCATCTTGAGCCTAGGTTGTCCAGCTGTGTCAGGGAGAGACACTGCTTTGTCTTTAAGCACCAGATTAAACCACAGAGCCAGAGGCCGCTTGCAAACTACACTTGGTCTGCTTTCCTCACAACACCCAAGAGTTCAGCATCCTCTCGGATACAGGTCCAAGATTTCACATCTCTCAGTTGCGGTGTCTTCTTGCCCTCTGGTCTGCTGCTGCTCAGACCACTCAGCAGCTGAGTAGTTCATACCCTTATACCCTCCACTGAAGGCTCAGGACACACAGTCCATGCAGAGCCCATCTTCCTCATGCTGCACTTTCAGGACATAGGCAAGCACTCCTTTTCACGTCCTGCAACTTGTGTCAGCATTTCCAGGCCCCTTGCCAGCAGCCCCCATCATCCCCACATACTCTGCCACTCTCCATCTGCTGCTTTTGGCACTGTCCAAGGGCAGTGCAGCCCTCAATGCTCTTACCAGACAGCTTAAGAAAGTTGAATGAAAGGTTATAATCTGAGGCTAACTCAGAGTACTGTGTAGATTTCCTTTTCCCACCTCTTCCAAAGGAGTATATTGTATCTGCACCTGGCTGTATGGGACAAGATCTTGTGCTCCCTAATCAGTCCCCCTTTGCCCACCCTGAGTTGTCCACAGAGATGTTGTAGTAGGTGAGTCAGAGGAAGCAGGCTGAGAAGGGAAACAAATCTCCTTGAGTGCATGACACCCTAATTCAAGTAAAACTCAAAAGTCCTATTTGCTGCATGGATCTAACACCCTTCTCTTTTCTTTTTCCCAGCCTAGATACCCTTCACACAAAACAGCCCATATTAGTGAACCTAGATCTAGTTGGTTGCCACAGTAAATTATGTTGAGTGAACTTTTAGTAACTTTAAATGCACCCAGTGAATCAGCTTTGAACTCATTTTAATAAGACCAGTGCATCTTTGTGAGTGATTGATGCTTTTTGTTTCCAACTGTAACATGGTTCTGTGCTTCAGCCCTGATCTTGCTCTAGCCATTCTTATTTGCCCCTTTTTAAAGACTCCTTTAGATGTAGGACTGTGTAGATTACGACTGTGTGGCTTATGGTAAGGTTGTAGAGGAAATAGTTCAGTCCTATCCTTAGTGTTCATCATAATCAGTGTCAAGATAACAATCTGCTAGTGTTTTCCCAAAGGAATGAAGCTATAATTTTCCTCTGCATGACTTTAGCTCTGAAGAGGAGTTTGTTTTGCCCCTTACTACAATAGAAGATTTCAGAGTTGAGCAAGATAATGAAAAAGTTGAGGTTAAGTAAGGTCAGGAAGAGAAAGACCACGTGGCATTAAGTGTCCTTAACAGGTGGATTTTAAGTACCTTTCTCCTTCTTGAGAAGACACAAATAATTAAATTCTGATTTTCCCACAGCTTGAAGCCTTTATTATTACTGTTTTATATTTTCTTCTATTCTGTGCCTCAGTGCATGTGTTAATTTTAGCTGCCTGTTGCTCTCTCTATAAATGTAAAATTATATGAAAAAACCTTCAGCTGCAGGACAGGATTGAGAGATGTAGTGAAAGTAACACCTGTGTTGCCAGCTGTGTTCACGGCAGTACTGTCTGATAGCTCAATTCTCTGAGGTGCAGGTGTAAGAAGTTCTACTCAGCAGTATGTCTTGGGAAGAAGGCAATCTTATCTTTGGGCCATTCTTCCCCTGCAGGATTTGTGGCATGGCCTAGATTTTTATTCCCAGAACTTTTCTTCCAGAATTTTATGAAGGAAAAACATTGTTTTTCAAGAAATCAGATATTTCATGTTGACCCTTCCCTCCCACGGAGGCTTTGGCTGGTGATATTAATTGCTCAAATTCTGCAGGAAGGAAACTTTGGCTATATGGAATGAAAAAGCAAACTCATGCTCTTTCAAGCTCCTTATTATATTCACTGGCATTCAAAAGACTGAGAACATAAATCTGTATTGAAAATGCAGGTACTAAAATTCTGAAGGCAGCATTTTTCTTCTCTGTGTTTACAACTACTCTCATTCATTGTGTAGCAGTTCCAATGAAGTCAGTAGATTTTAACCAACAGGAAATTGCACAGAATTAAGTCCTCTGTAGTTTTTGCTTTAGGAACCACAGTGATCTTCTTGTCAAAGCTGGGAGCAGTGCACATCACCCTTCAAATTCCTACTCCCCTAAAACAAATGTTGTTCTACTTCTTGAAGGCAGAGGGTACCAGTGCATTCCCCCTCCACTGCAGTTTCTGTAGGATTTCCTCTGTGAAAACTTAATAATTTCTAAGTTCACTATTTCTCCCAGTCACTCATTGTCTGTCTTTAAAAACAGTTTCAGTTATATGTTGCTTAATCAGTGCTGTTCTTATGTTCTTTTATTTTTGAATCTAGAATTTTAGATGTGTAAGGTGGCTCTGAGTAAGCAATTGCTAAGATCCAGTGAGCTCCTGGGTACTTGGAAGTGGAGAAAGACTGGGGTGACTCCTCTTCTGTTTGCTCTCCCTGCCAGACCTTGCAATGAACAAGCTCACTTGTCCCTAAAAAGCAGGCTTAGGTCAGGTGTTAAAAGCTGAGCACCAACAGTGGAATCTTGCCAAATCACATGAAAATGTTGGCCTGGGTTTTTCACTATGTATGTATGTTTTGCTATTAGCTTTCATCTTAACTAGGCTTGGAAGTGGAAATAAGGCAGAGATAGTAATTGAATGTAAACAGGATTGTGGGAAGCCTCAGACTGGCTGTGTACAGAACACACATTTGTGTGTGCCTGCTGAGGGAGGCCGTGCATGCAGGGTGAAGGCTTGAATGAATGCAGCAGTCCTTTTGCAGGTGTGTGTGATGTCTGCTTAGTGAGCAAGATGGGCATGGATGAAGTGCATGCACTTGTGTGCGTGTCTACTGGTGCTCTCAGTCCTAGGGCTGGAGCCATTTCAATTTTAAAATGGCTAATGATGTTTTCTATTTTATTTTGGTATGAATAAGGAAGTGCAGTACACAGCCATCTTTACAGTCAGCCATTTTCAATTCTCCTTTTTTTCTTGTCCTCCCTTGGACACGAGAACTCCTGTGACTGTATGTAGCTCAGAGGCAATCCATGATCACTTCAGAAATCATATGAGGCCTTTAGTTGACCAGAGTCTACTGGAAGAATTTGTTCTGATTTCAATAACAGAAGTATGCAAATAATGCAAATAATTAAGAGCAGGATGCACTTTTTCACATAACACTTTCAAGGAACCCTTTGCAGTTCCTTAATTTTCCCATTTTACTGCAAATATGTTGCTATAACTCTGATATTACATTTGAAATCAGCATCTCAGACAATGGTAGGATTACATCAATTATAGTAGAGAAAAAGCATGGCTCTAGATGCAGTGATGAAGAGTAGAGTAGGAAATAGTGCTGAAAGATAAGCTGGCACCAGAGCTGGTGCAGCAAGAAAACTACTCAATTACAGAATGGTTGGAAATAATGGTTAGGAGAGATGTCTTCAGCAATTGAAGCCTCCTCCCTTATGTGATTTTAGAGCTAAAGTAATAGGCCTCCATATGTGGAATGTTTCTCCACAGGACAGATTGTGTCCTGTTATAGTGAGAGCCACATAACACGTGTTTATCCTAGACTGCTGATATTGAAGACCAACCTGCCTTTAGGATACAGGTCAAAGCTCCCAGGTGGGAGAAGAGGATGGGTGGTGATGAAAAATGACTGATGTTTGACCTGAGTTCCAGTGAATTCAGCTGAATTAGCATAATGGGTCCTTTGAGAGAAAGTACACATCATCTTTGCAATGCATTGGACTTCTCATCATCATTCAGTTGCACAAGATGAGGTTGTTCTCCTGCTTACCTCCTCGTAGCATTACTGTATTGCTAATAGCATGGATCCTCTGGTTCATTTACTAGAGGACCAGATTTTTTAAGCTAAAAATTGAGGATCCAAACCATATGAATAAGCCCTCTGGCCTTTCTTTAGGAGACCACATCAATAATCAATGATGTTAGTTATGCTGAAGAATTAGATTGCTTTGCTTCAGCAGTATAAAGATTCCTTATTATCATGGCAAAATGGTTTTACAATGTCTTTATTGCTCTCAGAATTATATGAATCATTCTTCCAATGCACAGTGAGTGGACGTGCCTACGGAGGCTGTCTCAGTATTGTGACTACTGAACATCCCCCTGACTTTTTCTTGTTGAAGTATGTCCATGGTAGTGCTGTGATAGTTCTCAGTGTCTGGTATTTCTGGGCTAACTTCAGTTCAGTGAGCTAAATTGAGTCCTGGCCATTTTCCTCTCTGTATGTGTTGTAATAATCTCTTCCTGCCCTGCCTGTCATCTCTCCTCGCAGTCTGCAGCCAGTGGCCTCAGCTGCTCTGGAGCCCCTTTGTCGCTGTTTTGCAGCTCACTGACTGGCTGGGTGCAGCAGCAGGCTGAGGAAACAGACTAACTGAGAAGAGAGAAATCAGCTTTATCTGATGAGTTTCTAACTTTAATATAATTTAGATCAAGTATTGTTAAGAAAACCCAAGCTATTGGCAGGACAAATCATGCAGAAGATAGTTTTGTCACCAAAATAATTTGCCAACTTCTGGTCATTTTTGGTAACAAAACCGGACCTGCCAGTTTCTGACTAAACTGGCAATAATGAACAAATAACCCAAGGCATGACCATGGCTATATATTGTCTTTCACAAGGATGGAAAGTACAGTTTTTCTTAAAAGTGTTTTATTTTGGTTTTGACATTTTACATGCATATTTTTCGTCAATCCAGATTCAGAATTTTCTCTTAAGAGGTCTAAATGACATTTCTCCCAGGACTGAAATAGCTCCTCTTTGGGTATTGTAAATAAAATATGCCTAGTGCTGGTTCCCAATAAGAACATATTACAGTAAAAGGTTGTCTGTAATTTGAATTAGGAATGATTGTCACTAATTAGCTCCTGGTCCCAGCCTAAAACATTTGTCCTCAGAACAACAGCTATAAGCTGTAGGTACTGTTTGTTTTGCATGTTAGAAATACACTTCCAGAAACAGACAGGTTACTTTCTCCTTGCAAGAGTTTATATGATTTAACTGAAAAGCATGTAACTCCAAAGCACATCCTTAAAGAGTTTCATGCTGTTTGAGCAGGTGGAAACCACCACAGCTACCACTGCTGCTCTGTGGAATAAGTGTGCTGATGTCTACAGGGACAGAAATTAATGTCTCCTATCACCATAATTTAGACATGACCAAGAGTGCAGATAGTTCAGCCCAGTAGGTGCAGAAGACTCCATGACATCTCTAGCCATGGACTGTCCTGTTTCCAGGAACACTCTTCTGATGGAGGTGATAAGAGCCTGCCAGTAACTTCTCTTTATGTAAAGGGGTTCAAAGAACCAAAATTCTGCCAATGACACCAGCCTTTAAGCCAGTTGTTGATAATGTGGGTTCTCCTGTTTCTTTCATCATTTGCCTCTGTCACTGAAAGGACTGAGCAGAACACCACCTGTGCTCCTGCCCCATTGACCACTTGACCCAGAGCCCCAAGGTCCATTTCAATTGACCTGGTGCTCTTCTTTTCAATCTCATCTCTGCCAGCCTGGAGTATTAGCAGTGGGTAATAATCAGGGGCCTGAATCAGCCCAGGGACTCCCACACCTGGGCCCCAGAGAGGCAGCAGACCTCCCTGTGGGATGGGCCCGGTTCATATAGGGGACCCCTGTTCCCCTCAGGAGGGAGTCACCTACTACAACTACCCTTCTTTTCTTTTTAATGCTAGAGGTGGTGATCTGTCTGACAGATGAAGTGTAGTTGGGAGGCTCTCCAGGCAGATTATTTACTTCAGTGTCATCTGGCTGACTCTCTGTATCCAGGGCCTCACATCTATTCTGAAGTGGCACCTGGGCAATTGATGGGGGGTTGGGAGGAATTTTTATTCCCTCCCTGAGGAGGGACCCATTTCCACTCTCCTTCACCTACTAGGTCTCCTCCTTCTGCCTGATGGTAGGAGGCATGGGAGTCCTCTGATCCTGGTGGGCCTCTCTCAGAGATGGAAGGGTGAAACTCCACCAGTCTATTTCCCTTTCATTTTCCCTAAGACTCCTTAGTCTTTCTACTTCCTCCTTGAGCTCGGCCACCAGCCAGAGGAGATCATTGACCTGTTCACACCGCAGACAGGTGTCCTCTGCACCGTCCCCTGGAACTACTGGCAGGCTCAAACACTCCGGACAGGAAGGGGGTCTGGACACACACATCCTTCATGGAGGGTTCAGTTTGCTTGCTACACTTTTACTNCACCCTCAGAGACCTGCCACACCCTCAGAAACACGCCACACCCTCAGAAACATGCCACACCCTCAGAGACGTGCCACACCCTCTGAGACACGCCACACCCTCTGAGACGTGCCACACCCTCTGAGACACGCCACACCCTCTGAGACGTGCCGCGGCCCTGTTTGCCCCTTCCGCATTGCCGCGTTCCCTAGAGCCTTCTTTTAATCGCCTCGATGGCTGGAGGAAGCCCCGCCCTGCGCCAGAGTGGCCAGCCTTAAGCTGTGCCAAGGGAAGTTTAGGTTAGATGTTAGAATTAAATTCTTCACTGAAAGGGTGATTGCACGCCNTTGCTTGCTACACTTTTACTAGCTATAGCTTTGGAGCGTTTAGAGACCATTGCCGAAAAGAAAGTAAAAATGCCACTAGCAGGAGGATGCCTGAAACCCTGCCTGCTTGCAGTGCCTGCACAAACTGTTGNAGGAAGCCCCGCCCTGCGCCAGAGTGGCCAGCCTTAAGCTGTGCCAAGGGAAGTTTAGGTTAGATGTTAGAATTAAATTCTTCACTGAAAGGGTGATTGCACGCCGGAATTGTCTGCCCAGGGAGGTGGTGGAGTCACCATCCCCAGACGTGTTTAAAAAAAGACTGGACGTGGCACTCAGTGCCATGGTCTGGTTGATGAGGAGATGTTAGGTTAGGTTTAAGTTGGACTAGATGATCTTAGAGGTCCTTTCCAACCTAGTTCAGTCTGTGATTCTGTAAAGAAGTTATCAATTGTGTCTCATCAAAATAGCTCTGTAATTGCATTACTTTCTAAGAAGCACAGGAGGAAATACAGATACAGCTTCATGTCATATCCTAGTCTTTTACATATTCCTGTTAGATGATTGTATCAATTTTATCATATTTGCTGCATAGATGATAAATATACTATGTACTATGAAAGGATATCCAAATAAATCAGTCTTCCAGATGCAAAAGAGGAAATCTGCTAAATCCAGTAACACACTAGCAGGTGGGAAGATGGTAACTTTTTCTCAGGACTGAAAGGATCATCTTCCAACATTTCAATTTGTGCATCTTTTGAATCGTTTTTTAGATGAAAGGGTGAAGGTACCTTGCAGAATATAGCATGCATTAGGAGCTCCCCAAACTCCAGTCCAAATCAGCACAAATTTACAGAAATATCCATTTATGCATTATTCTTTAAAAAATAATTGGAAATAAAGTTTTTCAAAATTCTGTCCTGAATTTCAAGCCCCTGTTTTATTATTAACTCTAGATCTCTGACATCTTTCTGGGCTTGGGCTGAATGAACACTGGAGTTTTGCAAGCAGGCAGGTGTGGAAACTGTGGGATAAAGACCTGATCCAAAGGCCATTTTTTCCAGTTGGCCTTGAACATTTCCATCAGGCAAAAATAATTAAGACCATTGTACCGCCACCATTGTCCAGGCAACCCTGAGGTCTCACAGCATGGAACTAAAGGCATTGGGCTTTTCAAACAGCAGATCCTGTCCTGTGTCAGTCCCCTGGCAAGCACTTGCACTCCTTTTCTCTTTATCTATACACTTCTGGGAACTTTTGCTGCAGGCAGGCATAAAAGGAGAAAAAAGAAGAAGCATGGTTTGTAAGTGAGTTGACATCCAAAAGTGAAGGGAAGGTCATTGTTTCTAGAGCACTCTCCTTCTAGCAGACTATGTTTGGGGTTTCTGGGATTCTGTGGTGAAGAAGGCAGATAATGTGCTGGTGTGTGAGGACAGGTAGGCTTTCAGAAAAAATCTAACAGGGGATTAGCATTGAAAATTGGTTTTTAGGCTGCCTCAACCCTATTCTTCATTATCACCCCTTATCACTCTTTTCCTCTTTCAGATTTAACTGTTGATACTCCTACTGGAGCACATCTCCTCAAGTTAGTCTGTCCATCACTTTGGCCCCTGGTTGGAGTGGGAATTTATTATCCCTCTCTGTGTTCGACTCTAACACCATGAATAGGGCTGTGTACTGCTTCTGCTTGAAGTTCATCTTGAGTCTGGAAATATTGCACTCTTGGGCCAGGTCTTGAAGAGGATCCTTGTTGTCATGTGGAGTCATAAGGAAAGGTTGGAGAAATAACCAGGGGCCTTGAAATACACAGCTGTTAGGCTTGCCAAAATGCCTGACTGCTGTAGAGGGGCAGGCTGGTCCAGGCTTCCAATGGCTGACAGATTCTGAGTGTCCAGACATTCACCCCATCCCAGAGCTGCTGGAGGACACCCCATAGTTACTACAGCCTGACAATCAGCGGCTTCTCTGGAGGCGAGCCACAGAGCCCAGATCCTGCTCAGGCCACATACAAAACCCTGTGTGTTGCAAGAGGACTGCAGACCACCCTTGGGAAGCCTTGATGGACAGCTTCCCGGCCTCCTGGCCTCACAGCATCACCCTGAACTCATCATTGTTGCTGGGGCAGAGGCCTTCCATGAATTAGACTGAAACACGAATGCTTATTTTCCTCTTGCACTGAATAAGAAACTGACAATATCTAATTGTCAATACCCCTCCCCTGAGAGACATGCAACAGCATTGCTCCTCAGGGCATATTCCCCACTGCTGTATTTAGAACAGTCTGAAAAGACCAAATTAAAAAAAAATTTCATCTTTCCAAAAGCTCCCCACCCACCAGTACGCCTCTGCCAAAATGCAACTTGAAAAAAATGAAAAAGGACAAATTTATACACTCTGATGAATGGGAGTTCAAGATGGAACCTGAACATCATAATTCTTGCAGTTCAGTGATAATGGAAAGCCATGATGATGATGGCATCATGCCCAGTGAGGTCCTTTGGTGTAGATGCTTGTGGTCTTTTGCAGTTGCCTCTCTTTGCAGTTTATATTAAAGGTAAAAATGTCAGTTTTTTTACTTTCAGCTTATCAGTGGATATTTTAAATAAAGCTACATATTAGTAAATCTGCAATACTAGCTGCAAATCGCTGGCACAGTGAGTTTAGCTATGTTTCTGTGCATGAAACTTCCACTTTCTGCAGATGTTATTTCTTAGTTATTTGTGAACATTTACCACAAAAGATCAAATTGTCACTTTTGCTCCTTCCATTTAGTATTTATAAAGGATGAGTCACTTAAATAAATGGCATCAGCTCTGATCCCAGATTTCATGGACAGTGTTTGCCCTGTGTATACATACTATAGCTAAAACAAATGATAATATCAAGTAATTGTATCAACTTATGAACACTTGCTTTAGAAAATCAAAGGAGGCTGAAATTTCATTATTGGATGTTTCCTTAAAATTTACATGAAGATAATTCTTTTGGGCAAGTTGTGTCAAATGTCTGTAAGGGTCTTGAAACTGGGATATTGAATTTTTAAGTACAGGGGTGGATGCTGGGTTGCTCAATGCTTGCACCGATCAAATTTAGTGATTTGAATTTTGCAGCTTGGAATCAGCTATATTTGTGTGAACTCCACTGTGCTACTGCAGTACTTAGTCAACTCAGGCCCAAGCAGTCATTTCCAAAGTTGTAGAGTATGTTTGTGTCACTATGATTTGACATTAAGTATTTTGCCTAATCTCATGGCTAAACCATAATTGTAATGAATTTTGGCATCACTGAATCCTCTGCATCACCAGTGATATCTATGTAATTACAGGGAGACTTTAATCTTGATATTTTATAAGGCTCTAACAATTACCTTTTACCCATGCATATGAAATACTGCATCAAGCAAATCTATAATTAGTCAAAACTAAAACAAAGTGCATTTCTATTATTAACAATATTGCATAAAACTCTCAGTGCCATAGCTAAAAAATCAAAGCCAAGTAATAGTTCAGAGACAGTTGCTGCTATAAAACTTTTGACCTTAGTTACCAAATGTACATGCAAACAAATAAACTAACCAGACAGAGATAGTCCCCTAGGAGTAATCATTATTTGCAAAATTTTGGGGGCTTTAAGCCAACCTGTAAAGTTAATGGAATAAAAAGTTTGCTTGTTTATGCCAGCTTATTAATCAGTGCCCTTTTTCCCTATCTGAAAGGCTGTTTCACAGATTCACTTCTACTCAAGGTATCTGTTTTTGCATCCTTTACAGTAGATATTGCTGACTTAAAGACTGCAGGAGTCAGGAAGTGTTTTGCTGAAGCATCACAGACAGCACTGTGTATTTTGCAGTGAGTCCATAAGTCCCATCTTGCCAGATATATTCTTTAGATATAGCTGTCTTTTTGGTTAGCTATTGCTTCATGTTGGCTTAAAATATTGCTGTGCTATATTGCCTAATCTGGGATTCCTTGGATAACTGGTTCATAGTAATTTTCTTCAGTAATGTTAGAGGTCTTTGATGGCAAGCATTGCTTGTTCAAGTGGGTTTCAGGTATGCCAAGTTTGTTCTCAGTATTCTTGTGTTGATTCTTCTGCTTATTGTTAACCTCTGGCCTTTGCACATCTTTCTCAGAGTACTGAGGATTACCTCGATGGGGGGTCGTATTAGTGTCCATCATTCAAGTCTTGCAGTCAACTGGAGTCATGCTCCACTGAGCAGCAGAAGTGGTTGTTATTGATCCTTACGGGTGTTTTTCATCTTCAGCATGAATTTTGCTTTGATAACGTACTCATCTCTCCTGGTTTGAAAGACAGTGTCTGCTAAGGAAGGCAGGAAGGTCCCAGTGCCCCTCTGATGGCAAAATGGGCTGCAGCAGGACTGTTGGAGCAGCAGGCTGGTACGGCAGAGGCGGGCTGACCCCGGACTGGTAAACAAAATGTAACAGAAAACTCCACTCCTGTAGCAGGAGCCGCAGGGTGACCTGGTGGGCAGGAGCTGCTGGGTCACAGGGTAGTGAAAAAACCCAGAGCAGTGGCAGAAGAAAAAAGCAGTGGGGGTGGACAGTGGCAGCCTGGCTCCCGAACACAGTCAGGAGAGGCTCCCTTGGAGGGGCTTGGGGCTCCGGGTCCCAGGTTTCCCCTGAGGTACCGAGCAGCTGGAGAGGGCCCTTTTCCAGTGAGATTGGGTGTTGGTAAGGTCCCCGTCCAGCGGCCGCTCTCATGAGCAAAGGCTCATCCACGGCAGGAGAAGCAGCCCTGGCTGGACTCCACAGTGGCAGCAAACCCTCCTGCAGTAGTGACAGCTCGACTGTCCTGCTCTGGTCCCAGGAGGGAGAGAGAGGGAAAGGAGCCAAGCCCAACCCCTCACTTCCCCAGCCAAACACTCGAGCTATCTCTGCCCTTCCAAGAGAAGACCCCTCAGGTAGGAGAATGTGGCCAGCTGCACTCCTACTCCTCCTCCTTGGCTACAATTTTTGTCTCTCTTAAGTACTGGTCATTATTGTCTCGTAGCAAAACATGAGACAAAATTCCATGAGAGAAAGCAAGAAAGAAAAAAAAATCCAAACAACCAAAANTTTGGTTAGCTATTGCTTCATGTTGGCTTAAAATATTGCTGTGCTATATTGCCTAATCTGGGATTCCTTGGATAACTGGTTCATAGTAATTTTCTTCAGTAATGTTAGAGGTCTTTGATGGCAAGCATTGCTTGTTCAAGTGGGTTTCAGGTATGCCAAGTTTGTTCTCAGTATTCTTGTGTTGATTCTTCTGCTTATTGTTAACCTCTGGCCTTTGCACATCTTTCTCAGAGTACTGAGGATTACCTCGATGGGGGGTCGTATTAGTGTCCATCATTCAAGTCTTGCAGTCAACTGGAGTCATGCTCCACTGAGCAGCAGAAGTGGTTGTTATTGATCCTTACGGGTGTTTTTCATCTTCAGCATGAATTTTGCTTTGATAACGTACTCATCTCTCCTGGTTTGAAAGACAGTGTCTGCTAAGGAAGGCAGGAAGGTCCCAGTGCCCCTCTGATGGCAAAATGGGCTGCAGCAGGACTGTTGGAGCAGCAGGCTGGTACGGCAGAGGCGGGCTGACCCCGGACTGGTAAACAAAATGTAACAGAAAACTCCACTCCTGTAGCAGGAGCCGCAGGGTGACCTGGTGGGCAGGAGCTGCTGGGTCACAGGGTAGTGAAAAAACCCAGAGGAGTGGCAGAAGAAAAAAGGAGTGGGGGTGGCAGTGGCAGCCTGGCTCCCGAACACAGTCAGGAGAGGCTCCCTTGGAGGGGCTTGGGGCTCCGGGTCCCAGGTTTCCCCTGAGGTACCGAGCAGCTGGAGAGGGCCCTTTTCCAGTGAGATTGGGTGTTGGTAAGGTCCCCGTCCAGCGGCCGCTCTCATGAGCAAAGGCTCATCCACGGCAGGAGAAGCAGCCCTGGCTGGACTCCACAGTGGCAGCAAACCCTCCTGCAGTAGTGACAGCTCGACTGTCCTGCTCTGGTCCCAGGAGGGGGAGAGAGGGAAAGGAGGCAAGCCCCACCCCTCACTNGCCCAACCCCTCACTTCCCCAGCCAAACACTCGAGCTATCTCTGCCCTTCCAAGAGAAGACCCCTCAGGTAGGAGAATGTGGCCAGCTGCACTCCTACTCCTCCTCCTTGGCTACAATTTTTGTCTCTCTTAAGTACTGGTCATTATTGTCTCGTAGCAAAACATGAGACAAAATTCCATGAGAGAAAGAAAGAAAGAAAAAAAAATCCTAAGCACCAACATCATGTCCAAATATCATAAAGTACCCTTTGAAACACATATTAGAGGCTTAAATTTATTGTCCTCCTTTAACATACTCGAATATGTACTGGTACATACTGGGGACAGTTCAGGATAGAGCTTTATAAAATGACAATTCCTTCCTACTGTCTGTGAGGACAGATAGGACGTGTTAAGCTTGTTCCCTGCTGGCATTGCCTACCAACTCTGAAAACAAGGCCCCATATCTTTTAGCCCAAGCCTCAAAGCTGAGGAAGAAAAACAAATCTGAGCCTGTTACCTGCCATGCAGCACCCATGTAGTGCAGCTGAAACCAGAACTGTGGTCCTTCAGATATGCTTCCTCCAGATGTCTGTCAGAGCATGTGTTTGAATAGCTGGGTAACATACTGATCTAATCCATTTCAATACACCCCTGTTCGGAGAATATTGTGATTGGCTTACTTATGAAGCAGACAAAACATTGCCATTTAAAAACTCATTCACATTGTTAAAGCATGAAAAGAATGATTCCTTTATGCAGGTTTTGGTTCAGATGCTGTGTCATGGTGAGGCACAGACAATAAGGTCTACAAGAGAATGTTAGAAAACCAGCTCAGCAAAAACATTTTAAAGTCCGCAGAAGGTTTTTCTATGTTAAGGTGCATGGAGAATGGTGTGAGGATGAACAGTGTGAGATTGCTTCTGGTTCTAGCCTTTAATCACCAAGAGTGAAAGAAAAGAAAACTAGTAAGAGGTGGCAATGGCTGTGGACACCTGCTGTGAGCCACAGAAAGACACTGGATGTAGCTAAATGGATGTAACCCTAAATGAGATAGCAGCAGTAGAGAGGTAACAACGGAGGAAAGTATACCACAACTGTTTGTTTCCTTTTTTTCTTTATTTGTGTTTTTTTCTTTTTTCTTTTCTGTTTTAAGTACAAGGGCACTATTTCTCTGTGTTTTGGGAGAAATCCTGTTGTTCCCTGTGCACAAACCTTGGGACTACTGGCAGAATAAAGGGATGAGAAAGCTTGGGAAAGTAGTCCCACATGCTTGCAGATAGTTGCTAAGTCCTGTAGGCAAAGCTGGATAAACAGTCTTTGTTCTGCAGCAAGAGCAGAGGACCATGTTCTGCCCTTAACCCAGCAATGTTCATTTCCTGAGTGGTGTTCAGAAATAAACCTTTCACAAGCTATTTTTGAAGCCAATCACTCCACCAAACTTGGATACAAGCTTGGAATCCCATGAACTAGGCTCTGAAAGAGCAGATTGCTATAACAAAAGGCTGAGGTGTTACTCATAAAAATGACATTTTGCCTTCAGAAAAAGGCCCCAAAAACATTCTGTCCACCTGGTAAGATACACATGGACCTTACATCAATATGCCTTTAATCGTGTGTGTCTTCACTAGCTGTGCTGCAACTTGTTTGGGCTGTATAAACTCTTCAGAGTCCTGTCCTTGTATATTTGTGTTAAATGTCTTGCACACTTACAGAGATGTATATTAAAGACATATCCTAATCCTTATCAATAACCAAAGAAAGGAGCAGCTGCAGGCTGCACTTTGGCTGACCGCGGACCAAGTCAGCTAAAGAGGAGGAGACAAAACCCCTGTGTATGACACTGTGGAGCAGTAGACAAGTGTCTCAGCTCCTGTCTAAAATGCTCTGTGTACCCACAACACTACAAAAACATGGAGCCTAGAAGTCACAGAGTGCTGCACCTCGTTCTGCAGATCCTTGTGGCTGCCATGGCCTGTGAAGGGCTGTGGCAAAATGGATGCTCAGCTGGCCCAAGGCCAGGAGGACAGGCACTGGGACTGCCTCTGAGTCAGTCTGGAAGGGCACCTGCCACCTGCCACAGCTCCAAGGATGTGGCTGTCACTTCTTTCATACAGGCATTATTTTGTTGAAGCCAAACTTCCCATACAGCTGTTTCCATAGGCAACTTTGTGTGGTATTGAAGTTCTCAGGATGACACAAGGTGTGAATTTGCTCTACTTTGTCTTCACTGCCTGCCAACCTTCGTTTGTTGTCAGTCTCTGCAGGGATAGTGGATCTGCACAACTTCACATGTTCCACCACAGCTGAATCTTCCATTCAAATCCCCACTTTACAGCTCTCCTGTGCTCTCAAAGATGAGAAATTATGTTCTTGATAGTTTAACCCATGTAAAAACTTCATCATATTCTGAGTTTGGGAGGGAACTAATAAATCCCAGTGCATGTTTCCTGGGAAGGAATCCTGGTCTGTTTTCAAGGCAATGACGCAATTCACTGATGGTGTGAGAGTAACTTTTCCTTTAGTCCATGCCTTGAATTGCACATTAGTTATGTAGAACAAGTGAAATATTTTCAAGAGCACCAACAGAAGGGAGTAATTTTCCTTCTCTCCTTTTTCCCACCATTCTTAAATTTCCCTGTTCTCCCTTTCAGCACATACTACTTTATTTTAAAACTTAAACCCTTCCATCAGATCTCTCTTCTTCTACATGCCTGTCATCTTTCTGCCTGCTGCACTGAAAATAATGCTGTAGGATCACAGAAGCAGCAGTTCATAGGGGACCAGCTGACAGGACTGGCTGAATGAGCAGTATGAGGAGCACCAAACCAGCACCATTATGTTGCTACCTGAGAAGTGATGCAAGCATATAGCTCTTTTACTTTAAAAAGTTTACCAAATTGGTTTTTTTCCCGCTATCTTTGCCATATTCTTCCCAGTACCCTTCTTTTCTTTTTTCCCTCTGGACAGTGGGCATTTCAGCAATGGTCTCCTAAGATTGCATCCAAAAGGCCATAAATCTTTCAGGGTACACGGACAATCCATTTCCAACAAGATTACTTTATTTTATTTTAATGTAAATACTTAATTCTGGAGCTACTTCTCAAAGACAGTGGTGATATGAGAAAGTAGGTAACTTGTAGTCACTTTGATTGAAGAGGCAGTTCATCAGTAGTGTTTTACACTGTTTGTGGGGTTTTCTTGTTGTTTGAATATGCTTGTTAAACTGATGTCCTTCACTATTACAGCTAGAAAACTATTTTGTAAGTTCCTAAGCACTACATGACATCTCTTCCTGTGTGCTGTGGGTTTTTATTAGTGTCTTTGTTGAATGGCTTTGTTCTCTTTACTGTTTCTTAATCTGATCTGTGCACTGGCTCTGACTTTAGGAAAAGAAGTTGCAGTTGAAACTGATCTGAAAATGACATGTAATTTTCTTGTGGATTTTGTATAAATGCTGCCTGCAGGATCTTTTGAAGCCTTCTGGGACTAGCCAGCTTTTAAAGAGCCTAATCAGATGGCACCTTAGCTAAAGCACAAATTCCACTTTTAAGCTGAAGTTTTCACTGCTCTAATTGACCTGGTCAAGGTTTGTGTGTTGATTACTACAAAGTAAAAGTGCAAGACAGGATGTATACTACTGCTATATTCATGCCATCATTGATACTTTGGATTGCATGAAGATAGATTTTAAAAAGCATATCTGATTTTTACTTTCAATCCTTTTATATATTACTTTTTCTCTTTACATGCCTATCCAAGCTAATAACCCTAATAGAATAAAAAAGGCCTCTGTGTGACGTAAGGAAGCTGGACAGTCAGCGTGCCTTGAAGACACCACTGGGTTGCACCCCACAGCTCATTAGAGTTCAAGTAATAAAAAATTAATTAAAATGAGAAGTACACTCCAAAATGCTGAGATGGAAGTAGTTCTTTAGACTGAATTATGGGGACAATTTCATCTGGTGGATGCATGCTACCAAGAGAAATGCTTACAGCATTACTGGGATGAAATTTTTGTTTGTGTCCTTTCTGTCATTGCATTGTATGTTTAGGCTAATGAATAAGTGTATTTTCATAGCATTAAAGCTCATGAAATCCATAAGTTCATGTTTGGTGATTTGCTAGAAGTAGGTTTCAAACTGAATAAAATGAAAATTAAGGTGACAGTGGGACTTTGAATCTTATATTGTGTTTCTCACTTTGGATAGGTCCCCAGGAACGTTTAATACCAAATGCATCAGTGACTGATGAATACTAAATAATCAAATTTATTTGCCCCACCTCTAAAAGCTGAAACCTGCAAATCTAATTTCTTGTTGAAGTTTTTGCTATTGTTTACAGCCATACTGTAAAACATATACAGATGTACAAGAGAGTCATCTGGGCTTTAAATATTGTTTGGCTCAGGAGTGTAATAAAACTGTCAGACAAACTCTGCCATTGAACACCAAGTTATCTTTAGTTATGACAGGAGCTTGTCAGTGATTTCAGTAAAAATTCCTGGAGGGCTAATAATTATAAAAATACTGAACGAGAATTTTCCATCTCATTAGCAGTCAGAAAGGAGTTGTGTATTAGTGGACTACAGTCATACTACATGTGCTTAAACTGCTCAGAACTGTCCCTTTGCTGTGCATACTGCATCCCATCCCATCCCATCC
>VZRX01009216.1:3652-16347 GCA_013398075.1 Notiomystis cincta | reverse complement strand
CCTATAAATTTAATTTAATTTTTATTTATATCTCCCAAACCCAACCCAGTGATGGCTGCATCTGCTGGTACAGAGTCAGATGGCATTTAATGTGTCTGGTCTGTGGGAAATTAAAAAGAAATAAAATAGCTCTGTGCTGGCATAAACCTTTACAGCTTCTCATGGATGGAACACTTCCTTCCACCTGTTTTCAAAACAACCTTGATGCAGCAGGAGGCCCCTCAGCCCTGGCCACAGGTGTCTGGATGGGTTTTGCTGTGCACTCAGGGGATTTGGGCTGTCTGTGAGGAGGGTGGAGGAGCCCTGGGCCCCGTGGCTTCTGTGCTGTCTGTCTGTCTGTCTGCAGGGTGGGCTGGAAAACTGGCCCAGAACCAGCAGCTAGCTGCCTTCCTTCAGAGCACCTGATGGAATCACAGGGATCTAAGGGAGCACCCTGATCTCATGGAATTTGCATTTTTCTAAAGGAAGAAGTGAGGCAGGAAAATTTCCTGCTCTGATGGGAATGTTCCCCTCCAGGACACGGCTTTTGACTTTTCCTGTGGGAAGCTGTGGGGGCTCCATCTCTGACAAAGGGTGTGCTGCCAAAGTGAGCAGAGATGAAGCCTTTGCACCTGTGTTGCTCTCCAACCCTGTTCTTCTCAGACTGATGAACAATCCTTATCCATTATCCATTCAGGTGGAATTCAGAATTCACTGAAATTAACACTTCATTGGAGTCTGCAGAATCATTCCTCACTCCACTTGAGCATTTCAGGTTTTCACACAGCCTTTCTGATCCTGGTGGCTGAGCCTCACTCAGCACCCCTGCTCCAAGCAGGGAATGAATTGTCCTGTGCTGGTTTTGTCCAGCTGATTTTGAGTTTTGGGGTGGACATGGTGTGGATAAGGAGGGGGAAAACAAATCCTCCTGGCAGCTGTGCTCCCTCTCCCTGCTTCCCCTCCTGCTGCAGCAGGGTCAGGGTGGGGAAGAGTCTGACCTGGTCACTGCTCTGGGCTGACCAGGTGTGGAGGGTGTGGAGTGCTGTCTGCACCAAAACAGCAGTGGTGGCTTTAGGAGAGATCATTTGATACATGGAAACTGAGATTTTCTTTTGGGAGTAGTTCAGTTTGGATGAATCCCACTGCATGAAATGTTTTTTTTGGGGGGAGAATAAATTTTAAATTGATGAGACATTGCATTTAGTCACTGTTTTTGTTTGAAAGTGTGGCAGGGGCAGTATGGTTGAAGTTAAAAGAGTGGTGAACAATACATATGCTTCTACTCACCTGGAAGGTCTCTTGCAGCCTTTTTTTTGAGAGACTGTGAAATTAAAACTTTTCTGCCTGAATAAAGAAGATAAAAAGTCCCAAAATTCTAAAGTTATTAGATGAGAAAAAGGTGGGGTTTTGCTTGTCTGATCAGCAATAAATTATATCTTCTTCCAAGAGAGGCCATGTGTCTAGGTTGATGGCTCCCTGAGAAAACAGCTTCTGAAGCAGGGCAACTCCAGCAAAAATCCTGAACAAGAAGAGCTGCTAAAGGATGCTCCTTCTCCAAGCAGATGTTCCTTTTGTGCATATGCCAGTGAAATAAAAATGAAAAAAAAAATTAAATAAACAGAAATAATAAGTAAAAATAAAGAGCAATGAGTGATTTTTTTCCTCCCCCCGACTAGGAACAATAACTGTTTTCTGTTCTTTTGTTTTGTCTGCTGAAGTTTAGGAGTCACAGAGCCTATTTTTGGTAGCTGTGCTCCAGAAACCAAAGGCACTCAAGTGGGAAGGGAGGGAGGGAGGGATTTCCTTTCCTTCCTGTCTGCCAGCCTGCCCTGGCTGGAAGGGGAGCTGCAGGTGCCTCTTCCCCTGCCCTGGTGCCCCAGCACAGCTCTGAGAGGGCAGGATCCTGAGAGAGCACTGAAATTGGGTCTCTGGTGCATCATCTGAGGCTGTCACACTGCAAACTCAGTTACTGACCCTCAGAGGGCTGGGGAGGGTCATTAGAGGGAAAGGAAAATGCAGTTGGAGAATCAGGAGCTATGGAAGAATTCAGTGAGTTTTGTGCAGTACATGTGCCCAGAAGTTCAGGTAAAGAATTAAAAAATGACCTTTTGGTACAACAGTCTCTTTGAAAAGACCCATGGGCATCTACACCCCTCTCCCTCCTTCTTTTTCTTCCCCAAAAATCAGTCAGCATCACGTATAACTAAAGAAGAGAAGAATTCACACATGGATGGTGCCAGAATGCAGCTGCATTACATGGAATATAATGATGTGTAATATCTAGAACCTGATATGTGTTCACACAGAACTTCATTCATCAAGAGAAAACCTGTCCAGCCTCATAACGTTGGGTATCAGGATCCCATTTAATGCAAGTCCTATTTAAACCACTTGCACTTGTCTTGTTCTCTTCCTGTACAGCAGCAATTCTTATTCCCCAAGCCCAGAGGGGCTTATTTCTTCTGGCTGTTGTATTGTTGAGGACAGGAGGGAACAGTCTCCACCCATTGTTTTATGCATTTGAAGTTGTTCTGCTGACAGAGTCCATTTCTAGCAGCCAGAGTCCCTGATTCCAAGTGCGGAAAATATTAATTGAGCCCAAAGGGTGGCTGTGGAATTCCAACATGATCTTAAGAAAACAAAACTTTAATAGCCATTACTAGAAATTTCAGTCTGAGGAGTCTGGGAAGATGAGTCTGTTCCATAACTGCTGCCTGTTCCAGGGACACAGGAGAGCCATGGGTTTAGACTTGGAGGAGTGTTAAAAAAATTAAATGAAATCCCACAATGTCCTAGCAGCAGCTGAAACAGGCTGAAGGGGGGACACATTCATGGAAAACCTTCTTCTCCTTGTGGAAGAGTTCACATTTCAGAATTGTGATGTCCCAGGCTTCTGGTGTGCCTTACAAAATTTAAAAGGGAGGATCTGGGCCCTGGCCGTGGCTGTGCCGGGCAGGGACTGCGGCAGCCGGGCCCGCTCCGGCCGCCCAAGGGAAGGCCCGCAGGGGATCCCAGCCCTCCCTCCATCCAAAGCTCTCCCGGCGCTGCCAGAGCAGGGGGCCGGGCTCTGCCGGGGCTGCCGGCCACAGCACGAGGAGCGGCGGCCATCGAATCGAGGCCGGCGAGCGCCAGCCCGGCCTGAGGGAGAACTTCCCTCCGTGCAGGGGCAGAGCCCTGGAACAGCTGCCCAGGGAGGGCCTGGAGTGTCCCTGTCTGGAGCCATCCCAAGGCCAGCTGGACACGTTCCTGTGGCGCTGCTCCAGGGGACCCTGCCTGGGCAGGGCTCGGCCTGGGGGGGCTCCAGAGGCACCTTCCAGCACCAAACATCCTGGGGTTCTGTGAACTTGAAGGATTTCTTAGTTCATCATCACAAATCCAAATCCATCCATGCAGCAACATCAGGGCAGTGCTCTCTAATTTTTTATGACTCCATAAGTCAGGAGGAATAACATTTTGCTCCACAAATGCCTTGATCTAATTAATATATTGGGGTAACTGCCCAATTAAGCAGTTCGTTAAAACCTCAAGCAACTCAACTGTATGCACAGGAAAATGCTTTAAATATATTTCTGAAAAGTTATAGTTGGGATTTGCCTATAGGGCAAAAATCTATTCATTATTTCCCTGTAGGGCTGTTACCCAGTTGGCTTTATATCAGTGTGTGGAAAATGTGGAATTGTGATAATTGTTCACCTTCTTCCTAACAGTACAGTTGTTTAATTTCATGGGGGTTAATCTCTAAATAGAAGCATGTGTAAAAAAGCAGCAATTTTATTAAACAAAAAAAAGTTTCTAGGAGTCTATAAGCTTATTGCAAAAGACACATAAAATCTTAGTCTCTAGAGGGGAATTGAGATCTTGAGTGTCAGTTTTTTATGCTTCACTCTAGAGATGTAAATCCACCATGAGGTGCACATAAAATTGATGATTTAATGATCTGAAGGACCTCTTGCTTGGATGGCTCTGGTGCCACTGACACCTCCTTGCCTTTTCCAGGAGATCAAAGCTGGAGGGACACAGAACTCATTGCAGGACTTGTTGGGACTGGGCATGGGGAACCTTGGATCTTCCCAGTGGCAGAAATTTCTCACCTGCCACACTCTCCCTCTGTTTTCCTTCAGGATTTTTGTGCTGGACTTTGGGAATGCTGCTCCAGCTGTGTTTTCAAGGCAGTCTGATTGCTTTAGCACAGTATTCCATAGAATTAGCAATGCTCCTAGGTGTCTTATTCTGATCAGAAAACTCCTTGTAAAGCATGTACAGAAGAAATACTTGTGCTGTTATTACAAAATGTACTTATTCTAAGTTTTTCTTTCTACTTCATTGTTTAATTCTTTACTAATCTTTGTTTCAGTGCTCATAGATGAGAGGCAGACTGGGCTGCTAGATTTGCTCTAAGCTATCTTAAAAAAGATTTTTGAGTGAGTGAGTCCCACAGGGTGTGATAAAATAAAACCTAATGTGCTTTAGGCCAATATAAACTCTGCAAAATTGAAACCTTTCGTCTTGTTGGAATCATCACTGAAGAAGCTTTCCCAAAGTGCCAGGAAATAATTTGTGTGTTTGATTAACCCTGTCTGAGCAGCAAAACCATCAGCAGTTGATTTGATAAGATGCTAGTCTACACGTTTGGCTTATCTATTCATTCATTTAGTTATTTAATTTTATTTAACCCATTTTTATATCAATATTACAATGTATTGAAATGAATTCCTATAAGCACCAGTGTTTCTGGTTGAATCACAGCATCCAAACTTCCCTGTGAGTAAGAACATGCCTGGCTGTGTTTGCAATTACCCTGTGTTCACAGCCTGGGTTTTTTGTTTGCCTCTGGAGCATCTCTGTGCCTTGCTGGGGGAGAGTGCAGGAATATGGAATATTGGCTCCTCCTGGGGAACTGGGCTGCTGTGGAGCCTCAGCCTGGGCTTTTCCGAGGTGTGACAATCTGGGGATGCTCCCTTGGGCTTGCACGTGTTCATTACCAAATAAACGTTCTAAACATTAAACACCATTGCCTTCATCTTTAGTGGAAGTGGTGTGTATTATCATGAAGTCTGGAGTGCTGGAATTTGGTTTTTTTCTCCCTCAGGTATCTCAGGTGCTGTGGAGTCAACTGCAATCCAGTAGAATGAGAACACATTTCACTCACTCTGTTTAAAATAGTGACTTTTATTCTTTTCTGTAGTTATGTAGGGGAAGCAGACTGTTGTCACATCAAGGATGAATTTGACCTATTCCTCACATATCTGCCAAAATTTCCATTTATTTGTCTTCTCCTTTATCAGAGGATTTGGATTCTTTCCTTTTTTCCTTTTATTTTTGAAGAGTTAACCTTCTGGCATGAATTGCAGCTCCTTAGAGCCAGTTGTTGATACAACTGAATCTGCTTGTGAGATGAAAATGAAAGAGAAAAGACATGAAACAGGATCATGGCTGAGCACTATTGGTTTCCCTGCCCAAAAGGACAGGCTGTATCATCCCTGTATTGTACAGTCCCATGTTTTAGAAGCAGCGTTACCACCTTTTTTTTTCACTCCCATCTTTTACCACCCGCTGTGGGCTTCTTTTGCTGCAGTTCAGTAGTCTCAGATTATTTCTTGCTGGACAAGCTGTAATTTTAGATGGGCTGTGGTTTTGTTTTAAATGCTACAAAAATGTTATCCTGCTGTGGTTGAAGGACAGACTAATTAAAATTATCGTTCCAACTCCTCCATAAGGAAATAAGACCATCAGTGCCTTCTTTGAGTGGAGATGGAAATAGATATCAGAGGCTATTGTTACTGTATTTTGATTTTTCTTTCTGAGCGCTTCTCCTTTGGAAGTGTTTTGACTGGTGAACTGAAGCATCCTGCTTTCTTTGTGGCTGAGAGAGCGGGAGTGGAGGTTTTAATTTGGCAATTATATCCCTTTCCTAAAGGCTTCTTGCTGAGTTTTGAAGTTTCCTCTCCCTTGGCGAGTTGGTGACTGCACTGACACAACTGCCAGTTTATAAGCCCAAAGCACACGGCATCAATAAGAAGAAGGAGCTATTTCAACTTGAAAGTTGCCGTTTTTCTCTCCTCCCATGCAGTTGGTGTTGCAGTATTTGGTTCTGATTAAAATGTAGCCTGAGGTTTGGTGTCTGCGTGGAGCAACACTGTATCTGGCACATTATTTAATTTTCTGAGCCTACAAACTGGTATGTTTAGTACAGCAGGCTTTCAAACCAAGTTGATTTTTTTTTTAATGTACAAATTCCTCACTACGAGAGAGTATCAACAAAATGTTGTAGCAGTTGCTGCCTGAAAGAAATCTGCATGCTTGCTATCAGATTGTTGGTGTGTGGATGCCTTTAATGACAAAATAGAAAAGTAAGTGAGATGAAAGGGACAGAAAAACAACTTCAGAGTATCTGTAACAAATCTCCAGCCCCATCCTGTAAATAACAATCAAACTGTTATTCTCCAGGGCATCACAAATCTGACTGCACTTTTTCCCTCTCTTTTTGGCTTGGCTATTTATGAATTTATTGAAAATGTTTATTGAAAAGGTCCCTTCTGTTGCTGGCAGTTGGTTGCCAACTCTTGTTTGTACTGCCCTTGCCAAATGGTCCCTCTGCTTTGCAGAACATCACCTGGGCTTCTCTGAGCTGAGGGGAAGGGAAATGGTGGGAAATCGGGAAAAGAGTTTTTGATCTGCTGTCAAGGGCGACAGAACATTGACTAGAAACTGCTGTGAGCTAATTGTTTGTAAAATTTACCAGGGAAAAGTAAGAAGTATCAATGAAATTGTGAGCTGATAGTGTTGAAGGACTATTTTAAAACTGCATTTGTTGCAAAGCTGCTGTGGGATGAGGCAGAGTTGTATGTTCCTATTAGGAAAAGGAGGACAGCCGTGCCTTTACCAGCAAATAACGTTGGCCAAGACTCTGGTGACGAGTTCCAAGGTTGATTTGTGTCCTTGTGGTGGACATCTGTGCCCCAGCAGTTACCAGGTACATTTTGCCCTGGTTGCTGCTATTTCTATTAAATCTTGGGGTTCCCTGTTTCTTTTCATACTGCTGGGACCTCATCACCCTTGGCTCAGGAAGGATATTCAAGCTGCTTTTTTTGGGTCTCCTTCTTCCAGGCTTGTCTTTCCTTTGTTTTGCCTTCTGCTGGAAATGCTTTTACTTAATCAACCCAGATTTGCACCGTGGTTTTCACAGAGGTTTCCTGAGCAGAAGACCCCACAGGCAGCACTTTGAGGAGCACACCAGCCCCTGGCATGGATTGGAAGGCACCTTGAGTCCAAGGGATTTCTTGTTCCAACCCTGCTCCGTGGGCTGGGACACCATCCCTTCCACCCCAAACCACTCTGGGAGTGATTTCCAGCAGAGTCCCCACCTGGGCTCCTGGGATGGACGAGTCCTGGATGGACACTCCCATGGATGGATGGATGGATGGATGGATGGATGGATGGATGGATGGATGGATGGATGGATGGATGGACACTCCTCTGAGGAGGTCGAGCTTGACTAGGAGCAGCCATGGGGGTGTGGAGCTTGGTGCAACACACATTTTACAAAATATTTTTGTTAAGTCTGTTAGTCTAGCTTCCCCCACCTCCCTAAATATCTGCTTTTTATTTTGCAGTGATTCCTGTTCACAGTTGTAACACATACCCAGTCCAAGCTGTTGCATACTATAATCTGCTAAATTTTCTGGCAAAACTTGGCACTGTGCTTTTCCTCTTCCCCCTTTTATTGACAGCATTAGTGCTCTCTCCAAAATGTAGAGAGGAACAGCACAGTTTGTGAGGGTCAAATTTGACTTTGGATGGGAACACACTGTTCCTGCTGAAGTCTATTGAAGCCTGGGGAAAAGTCTGATGGCAGAATTTCAATCCTAAGCAGGAAGATGTCACACAGGCCACTGATTTGGCCTTGTGGAAGAAATCTGATGTGATCTAGCTGGAGGTCACAAGGCCTCACTTTGTCTGTTGCAGGGAGTACAACAACATTTTGTGCTTTTATTGCTAAGTGCCTGATAACAAAAGCAGCTAACACACAACCCCCAGAACTGGTGGGTGTTATATATAGAGCTCCACATTTCTCCCAGCACAGCCACAAGTCCTGGAGTCAGCATAACTCACTTAAACGGTGACAACTTTGTCATTTTTCAGCATTTATGAGTTACTGGATTTACCAGGCCAACTGTACCTCTCACTCCAGCAGTGCTGTAAATCTGTGGTAGCGAGATTGGGAGAAAGCCAGAGGCATGTACAAGCCAAGGAGAGGACCTGGCCCCCCATTATCTGCTCACTCCTGGGCAATCTTCATTAACCACAACACATCAAAAGCAGTGTCCTATCACTTTTTGAAGTGGGCTGAATAAATGGAATCATTTTCCAGAGGACAAAAGAAACAGCCTGGTCCATAATATCAGTTTTGTTGCTGAAAATTAAGGCAGACTCTGTTGGAGTCACTGTGAGCAGCAGAGCTGAACACCTGGACAGCTGTGGGAAAGACCTGAGAGAGGATGTGGAAACTTCTGAGAACATCCCAGAAATGACAAAAAGGTAAATTTCTAGTTGCACATGAAGTGGGGAAAAAATCTGAGGGTAGAGGGAACCCCTGGAACAAAGATGAGGGAAGATTTGTTGACCTGGTTCAATTTTCATCATCTTGGGAAGCACAGTGACCTACTGAAAAGAAAAAAAAGTTGAAGAGAGATACTAACTAAGCTGTAATATTTATTGTTAAAATAATGTGATTTAGGAATTGAGGAACGAGCAGGAGCTTGAGAGGATCAGGAATAGTGGACCAGTATGCAGATTGAGGGGAAATGGGAAGAAAATAAAATATATTTAGACTGATGCTCTGTGTTCTGAACTGCAGAAGACTGCAAGCAACTGAGGAATGGCTGGGCCTGGCTTTTAGTGCTCTGGTCTGGCTGACAAAGCAGAGACTGGTCAAAGGCTGGGCTTGCTGAGTCTTGGAGGTCCTTTCCATTATGAAAGCCTTTGTGACTTCACTGTAGAAATAAAAGAACCTTTTAAATTTAGATTTAATTGTTAATTATATTTTCTGCATACTGCCAAGCTGGGTTTATTAATTGATTTTGCTGGTGGTAATCTTTATTTTTGTTCTGAAAAATAAATTGAGGTGACGTCATTCCTAATAAATCCATTAATGTCTATTAGTACTGAAAAGCAAATAGCATCACTGAGGCTACTTGAGACTGATCTGTGCACCTCACATCAAGCTGTGGTTCCCTGCATTGCTCTCACACATTTGGCTACAGGCACTGGGGGTCTTTTTTCAGTAATGCTGAGGACAGCCCCCGAATTTGATGGAACCTGGTCAAAACCTCTCCTCACAAGCCTCTTGTCCTCTGAAGATCTCAGACTGAATTGGCCACAGGTTTTCTTCTCTTCTACTGCTCCACATAATACGTTGTGTGTCACGAGCCAGCAGCACAAACAGCTGGCTGAGAACAGTTCTCCCTTCCCTGGCACTGCCACAAAAGACTTTGCACTTTATTTTTTACCTATAAGGTTCGATGATTTCAAACAGTACAATATCATACGTTTTTATGGTGAGTCTTTCACACTTTGCAGTCCCTCTTTTAATGAACAACCAGAATTCAAAGAGATCTTTATAAATGCGTGGAGCACAAAAAAATAATTTTGTAATAATTGTGCAGAAGACAAACTCCCTCTTCACCACAAACAGTAAATGGGCTCTTTATACCCAGCGCTTGAGAATTCATATCACTTCATTATTAAACAGAAAATGTCCCATCCTGGGTCATGTAGGCCGTTGATTTGGCCTTGTGGAAGAAATCTGAGGGATTGAGGGAGATTTTTATTGCCCACCTCTTTTGAATACCTTTAATTGCAGGGATAGATTGAATTGATGAATTTCTCAATATAATGTTTTAATGGTCCAGGCTGTGTCCAGCCCTNAGCCTGGGACAGTAGGAGGTGTCCCCATTTCTCATGGCAGGGGTGGAGCAGGATGGGAATGAGGATCCCTTCCAACCCAAACCATTACATGATTCTATGATTCCTATGATAAATATGAAATCGCTTTTGCATTTTTTTTTATTGCATTCAACAACGCCTTGCCATGCTCCTTCTTATACATTTTACATAGATTGTTACTGTTGAGATGCCCCAAACTTGCTGTCTGTTGGAAATAGGATATGCAGTGCCCAAAATATAAAGTCATGACTAATATTTGTCGCCTGTGTTTCAGAACATAAACCCATTAAATTCTCAGAACTCTCTGGCACCTCACACTCCAAAATCAACAAGGTACTTGGCCCTTGCATGTGTAATTTGAAGGCCAATGCTGTAAGTTTGCTAAAATCTGGGGAGCTGCAGTGACTCACAAGAATAAACAGTACTTGGAATTTGTTAAATAGTCATTAAAAGTTACTTGATATGAACATTAATATTTTCTTTCAGTTATTTAATATTGCAGACTTGAACTCACGACAATATCAACCAAGAAGTGAATGTGGCACCGAGAGTGATTTATTCTTGCAATAATGGAAAAATCTTCTGGTAAGGCATTTGTAGGGACCAGAGGGTTTAACTGGAGATGGATGTTAAAAAAATATAAAGTAAATAAATAAATAATTTACTTTCTTTGGGTTTTTCCTTACCCAATCCATTTCTGTTGAGTACAATGACAGTAGGGTCAGGTGCATCTCTTTTAAAAATCAACCTTCTTCAGTGCTCTGAGGGAAGCAATGCTGCTCAAAGAAGTTCCAGGTGGACAATCCTTTTTCTCCAATAATGAAAGGAGATAAAATGTAGAATTTGCTGTGGAAGAAAAATGGTGAACAACTTTAACTCAAAAGAACGTGGAAAAACTTTTTAAAATCTTCAAGAACTTAGTATGGCATTTAAAAAATGCTTTTTACCTTTTTCAGAGGAGCCAAGGGAGGTTCTTCCTCTTTCTGAGCATCTTTACTGCACAGAAAGAAGAACAAAAACTATTTTGATTAAAACCACCAAACTAATGGTGGGTTATGAACATTTTTATGCAGGAAATGACATATCTTGCCAGATTATGGGCAGAAGTGACTGTGGCAGGTATCACCTGAGAGATTTGATCCTAGTGCAGCAAATGGATCCAGAAACTGAAGAAGGGACAACAAAAAACCCAACCCTGATTGCAAGACAACTCTCATTTCCCTTTGGTTTGAGTGGAGTGAGGACAGTTTAGTCTGAACACGACCTTTTCAGCGATGGGTGCCACCTCCTCCCCTCCCCACGCCACAGGGTCCATCTGCACTGTGTTACACAGAACACCAAAGAGTTTTGGCAGAGTGCTTACAAATTTTCAGCTGGAAGTGGAGGATTCTACAGCACATCAATAAACAAAGATAATCCTTTTCCTGCACATGTTCTCTCTCCGGTATAAAAGTGACATTATTCTTTACCTTTGTTTTTGTGGGTGGGAAAAAAAGATTTTGAATTAAAGTGGGACATGCTATTTTAATAAATCTGTCCTTATCTTCAAAAGAGAGTAATTATGTTTCAGGCAGGTTTGTGAAGATTAATTAAATCATGCTTGCACAACAAAGATTCTTGGGAAAGGGAGTGATAGATATAGAGAAATACACCAAATACTCTGGGTTTTAAGCCAAAGTGAAAAAGAACTGCAGAAGTGTCTTTAAAATAAGATCATTTTTGTTTAATAGAGTGATGTTTACTGGCATTTAATCAATTTTTCTAATTACTTTGCAAGTCAGTTTCTGGAAGAGGATGATGGGTAGGATATCCCAAGGTTCAGTTTCCACTATCAAAGCATAAATCAAAGTATAAATTACAGTTTAGGAAACTTGGGCTGAGATAGTTATCTTTAAAGCAGATAATCTTGGCCAGGATACTTTAAAGTTTTTATTGGCCTCCCAATGTGAGAAAAAGAAATTGAGACTGATCTGAGAAGAGACAGACCTTATGGAGGTGGAGGCTGCGGGACCTGACGGGCTGTCAGTGCATCCTGGGCCAGAAAACGAGGACAGCTGAAAATCCCTCCTGAAAACCTGAGGATGGATAAAAAAGCTCCTCATGGTACTTAGTGTCACCATTTTTTTGGAAGAGGAATCTACAGTCAGTAGCTGTGCTGTGCTCTTTATTCTTTCCCCTGAGGTGGGCTGGACTCAGTACCTGGTTATTAAGAATTATTAGGATTATTTTCTTCTTATGTTGTTGGAGACTTGAAAATACTTTTTCCTCATTTTCATGTTTGAAAAGCCCAGTGTACATGACAGAATGAAGGACATCTCTGTGCAGGCTGGAGCTGGTTTAAAGCTTAGTGAAAAACTGCAGAAATCCCATTTTACTGTGAATTCCAGTAAATATTTTTGTTTTGTATTTAGAGGAAGAGAAAAAATGACATTACCCGAGGCTAGAAAGTAATACAGTAATAGAAAAAGTATATTATAGTAGTAGTTCTGAAAATGTACTCAAAACAGAACAAAAAGGAAACTGGTAATGTTTTTATGTAAAAACCAAGCTATATTAATATTGGTTAAGCTTTTTTTCTTCCTGCTGGCTACTGTAACAATCTTAAGAAAATCTGGGAACATCTATTTATTATTTAATAAGCATCCCTGCTTTTCTTCTTTTTAGATTTAGCACTATTATATAGTCCCGTTCCAAGGCCTTTCCTCCTGATTTATCCTGGGCAAAGCAAGAATAACAAAGTGGAGATGTTGGTGGAAGACACAAACTGTGAA
>VZRX01009214.1:355370-380918 GCA_013398075.1 Notiomystis cincta | reverse complement strand
AGGTCCGGGCCTGTGGGCGCTGCGAGATGGAAGGAGATCACAGCCGGGCCAGGGGCGCTGTGGCCCCAGGCCATCGTCTTACATAAACCCCCGCGTTTGCATAATGTGTTGTACAGGATGGAAACTGAGGAAACTCTTTTTTTTTTTTTCTTTTTTATTAAAAGAAAGAGGTGAAAGAGCTTTGCAAAAGGATATCCTTTTTTTTTGAAAAGGATGTCAGAAACCTGTAGCTTTGAGAATGGCAGTGTCAGTAGTTGGTCAGAGAGGATTTCAGGGTGATTTGGAAATCTGTCATGGTGTACTTGAGGTCAACAAGAACCCAGAGGTAGGGCCATAAACAGAAAGGGAATATTGGGCTGGTGATGGGGAATTTATTCCTTTTGAAGGAGATGTTTCTCCAACCTGTTGGAGGCCACACTTAGGAGAAATCCCTCCATGGCAGGGCTGTGTCGGGAAGAGACAAAGCCTGTCCAGTCACCAGGCCAAGGTGTTCTCAGTTCCAGGGGGTGACTCAGATATTAATGCAGAGGTCAGTAAATGGCCTGGGATCCCCAGAAATGCACTTTAGCCTGGGCTTGGTCAGTTCTGGCTCGCTGGGAGCAGTGGGTTCTGTGCAAGGAGCACCCCATGGATCCCTGCTGGTCCTCATTGCTCCCTGCTTCCCACAGAGGCTCGTCCTGCACGAGTTCTTCAGGGGCAAAATAGGTAGAGGTGAGGCAAAAACCTTCCAGGAAGCTGCAGAGCTTGGATGCTGTCCCTGTCGTGGTGCTTTAGGAAGTGCTTGTGGCAGTCTGGTGAATATCCCAGGGTGTAGCTATGGCTGTGGAGCTCATTAGCTACAGCTGCTGCATTTAAAAAAAAAAAAAAAAGCCACTTTAGGAAGGGCAGAAGGCAAAAAAATGTTCCTGCTGTAAAGGTGGGCTTGGAAATTGGGGCACCTGCTCCCCAGAAAGTGAAAGCTGGGGCCATGTGAGGCTGCAGCAGGGCAGGTGCCCTGTCCCTCCCTGGGACTGGGGTGTCCAGGCTGGGCAGCAGAGCTGGCTGGAAGTGACTTCCAGCTGTAGCTTAAGGAGCTGGTTATGATTTTATAGCTGGTTAAACTGCTTCCAGCACAGCCCTGTGCTTGTAGGTGATGAAGAGGCTTGGATGAGAGATGCTGCTGGATTTCCTGAGAGGCTTTGTTTTTGGCAGGGTTTGGTTTCCTGATCCCCAGGTCCACCATTCCCTGCAGAATTCCCAAAGCTGTGGTGTTCAGCTTTTGGCCAGGCCTTGGCTGTGGTGTCCTTGTTCAGCTGTGTGTGAGGGAAGGGCAGTGGCAGCTGCCTGCTCTGGATTTGGGAGGTGAAATTCATTTCTGGTGGCAGTGAGCTCCTTCTGGAGTATTTATGGTCAGGTCAGGCACATGTTTAGGGCTGCTAATTGTTGCTGCAGTAAGGCACAGTGAAATACCTAAACACTTTGCATGTCTAAAAGGGCAAATAGCTGCTTGTCACAGGACTCTGAGGGTGTGAAATCTCAGCATGGCCTTAAAAAGTACTGTACAAAAGAGGGATTGGACTTGTCTAGTGAAAAATTTTATATTTTTGTCATGTCTCTTCCTCCTCGTCCCTCCCCTTTCACATCCCTTATGAATCTACTGGTTGAGGAAGGGGAAATCTCAATCTCCTGGCTTGTGCAAGGGAGTAAACTTAATAATAGGATAAAAGGAAATGAACATGTTGGAATAGAGGACTGCATGGAGGAGTAGCTCCGTGTCTCTGCTAATAGACCTCATTTAACTGCAGCAGTTTGCATCTCTGGATGTTTTTCTGCTTCTTTCCTCCACTTCTTCCCTTGGGTTTCTATCCCTGCCTTTTCAAGTGTGTCCCTGCACAGATCCACTGTGAGGTTTTACTGCATTTATGAGGATGACACAAGAAAAGCTGACTCTTCCTGTGGTTCTGTGTGCACTTCCCTGAACTCTGGACCTGTGTGTGTTCTGGGATGTCCTCACAGCTGCCAGCTGGAGAGGTGGCCCCGTCCATCCCTCTGTCCCTCTCTAGGCCACTCTCAATCACCTTTGAAAGGTCTTTTTTTCACAGCTGGGCTCTTCTTGGCAGTGCCAAGCAGAGGGCAGAAATTCCCCCTGGATGTGGAGTAGAACTTCACTGTGAGGGTGATGTTGGCTCTGGAAGTGGCTGCCCTGAGAGGCTGTGGAGTCTCATTCCTCGGGGGTATTCAAAATCCAGCTGGACACAGCCCTGAGGAAGGTGCTCCAGGGGCCCTGCTTGAGCAGTGAGGCTGGGCTGGGTGACCTCCCGTGATCCCTTCTGACCTGAGCCACTCTGGGAGGCTCTGAAAGGTGGAAATGGTTATTACAGGATGCACTGCAGCTGGGATGTTGTGGAGCAGCCTCTCCTGGGCCTTAATGAGCTTCATTACAATAACGAGTCAAGCAGACCTGTCTGTGTTGCTGCTGCTGGGTGTGAGCTGATTCCTGGAGCTGGTGTCTCGATGTCTGGCTGCTGCAAGTCTCTTTAGCTGCTGTGGGTGCCCTGTACTTATTTCTGAGGTTTCAAACACCATCACATGCAGGCAACTTCAGGGCTGTGTCCCAAGTACTTTGGAGGCAACCAAAGTTGTTCCCAGCTTGCCCAAGTGAGGAGTTTGGAGGGAAGAAGGTTCTTGTGTCTGAGGAAGAAGCCTGAACTGGGCAAATAATGAAAGAACGAAGCTTTTCCTCTCTGATTTTTTTGGTTTTTAATCAGTGTGAGAGTTCTCCCTCTGGCATGTATTAGCTGCCCCTTGCAATACAAGGGAAAGGTGGCAAAGGACACCTCCTGAAAAATATGTACCTAAACCCCTGAGGCCCAGACTCTTTGTTCCACAGGGGTAAAAACCCAGAGCCACCAGGCAGGTGGGGAATTGCATCCCTGGGCAGGGAAGAGGCTGAGGGTGAAATGCACAGCTGCTCTTTGGGGCTGTGCTGGGCAGAGCAGGGGTGGCGGAGGGGAGCCTTCCTCAGCCCTTTGCAGACCAGGAGCCCTGTGAGCATTTCTGGTGAGTCACTGCTGGGCTGAAGGGCTGCCTGCCCTGCTGCTGGGTCAAACCACTCTGTAACAATGGAGAGGTTATTCTTCCTGTCCTTCTGCTGGCAGCACTGAGTGGCTGTGACAGTGGTGCTGCTGTTAGTTCAGCCTTCCTGGAGATGCAGGAGTCAGGCTGTGTCTGGGGTGGGCTGCACAGGCAGCTTCATCCCTGCTCTGCTCCCAGCTGTCCTGAGTCCTGTCCAAATACCACAGCCACTGTGTGCAGGGGTTACCAAGTGGGGAGGGATGAGGCTGGGAGCTCCTTTTCCATCACATCCCAGTGCTGGACCACATCACCTCATTATCCAAGAGGGTCACTTGTCTGGGCACACCTCTGATTTTTCCATGCAGTCACACATTTCTGCTCCATGCTTCAACTTCCTGCCTCGTGAATGCAGGCCTTATCCAAGCCTCAGCATCTCTGGATTCACCAAAGCACAGCTCATCCTTGGGGTGTGTGCTGGGGAAAACTCTGGCTTGGGTGCTTTGTGCTGAGGGCAGAAGGAACCATCCAGAAGTGCCTTGTTCTTGCTCCCCCAGGAGTGCCTGGACCAGGTCACTGAGCCACTCCACGCCCTGTCCTCGGCTGGATTTCATTCCCTGCCTCTGTGGGGAGAGAGTGGCCATCTGTGCAGGGGCAGGTGCCCTGCCTGCCCTCCTGGAAGCACCAGGGAGGTTTCCCACGTGCCAGACAGGGAGCTCATTAAGGCTGGCCCCTGGCACAGATTGCTCTGCTCATTCCCCACCTCTCTTTCCGCATGAGCTCCTCTTGCAGCCCAGTCCCTTGGAGCAGGGAGTGAGTCTGGGTGGATTTAGACCATAATTTCCCTTCTAGTTTGAGAGATTCCCTCACAGGAGAGGTCCAGAATTCCCCTCCTGTGCCCACAGCCAGGTGTGTCAGCAATGCTGAGGGTCTTACCATGGGGAAAAGGTGGGAGAGGACAAAATGCTGCCCAGGAGTGCTGGGGAAGGGGTGAGGAACAGCTCTGCTACCCCTGTGAGGTGCTCAAGGCACTGGAGGGATCCTCTGCAGCCATTTCAGGACTTGGGATAGAGCAGGGCAGAAGTCTGAGGAGGAATTTTAATTTTGTCTCTGTTTCTCACCATCCAAACTTATTTATATTGACAATGCATTCAATTAATTTTCCCCAAATCAAGTCTGTTCTGCTCATGGCAGCAACTGGTTGGGGATCTTTGTGGTTTTTGTATTGAACCATGAGTTTTTCAACTTCCTTTTCTCTCCTGTTGAGGGGAGGATGGAGGTGTGGGGGGCTGTGGGACAAGGTCAACCCTTGTGCACACTTGTGCAGCTCTGTGTTCACCAGTTCTGAAGCTGCATCCTTGATTTTATCACAAACTTCTCCTCTCTTGTTAACCTGGCCTCTAATTCAGCAGGAACCCTCCAGATAAATCCCCTAGTCAGTGTGGGGAGCACCACAGCTGAAATGGGCCAAGTTTCAGGCTCTGGAGCCCCTGGGCTGTGAGGATTACAAAGGCTCCTACCAGATTTTCCTCAAAATTGCCAGCAACATACTTAGAAATTTCAGCCATAGGTAAAATTCTCTGCTTAAAAATATTAACATTAACCAGAGTTGTGTGATGGATCCAGAAGAACTGCAGGAAAGTGTGTGTGCAAGGAAAGCTGCACTCCCAGCCCTGCATGCACAGGTCCAAACACTTGGATTCATTCTTAAGATGTGCATAAAACTCTTTCCCCTTCACTTGGTTTTACTGTAACTGACAAAGCTGCCTGACTCAAGCATTTCAGAAATCCAATGCTTAAGATTTCACTGTGGATTTTTTTGGCTTCAAAGTGATTTTGTTATGTCCCCAGAGCCTGGTTAAATCCTTAGTTATAATGATTGCACACTGAAGGGTGCTGTTACATAGAAATGCTGTCCCATAATGGCTTCGTTGCCGTGGAAAATCCGATGTTATTTGGTCATTCCCTACGAGTTCCCTAAGCCATCAAGACATTTGCCTCAAGGCTACAAACACAAAGCTACAGGCAAAACCCTCTGGACATAATGAGTGGGCATTTATGCAGAACTAAAAACTGGAACAGCTGAGCAGTGGATCTATGAATAGCAAGCATGCCTCTAAGCACAAAAGACATCGTTCTGCAGTAAAGGGGTTTATAATGGTTCTGACATCTTGTATGTCAAGATCATGCTACCTTGGTGTAACTTTTTTTTCCCTCCCTGTTTGTTTGTTTGAGCAGTGCTCCTTAAGTAAGGTGTGAGTAATTAAAGGGTGTGGGGGAAACCCTTATAGCTGGGCAAGGACAAAAATTGGGCAACTGGCACTTTTGGCAAGATCCATCATTTTGATTGTGTTTGCTAAGGAAAGAGCTTATTGTTCCTGTGCTGCATTCCCAGTTCCACCCTTCAGGATTTCTTAGGGCTTCCTCTTGAATCAGCAGCTCTAATGGGCTCAAATCTAATGTTAGCTGAGAAGTGTCCTCTGATGGAAAGGCAGAGATTGGACTAACCATGAACTGCAGGGTCAGGGAGTCAGGCAATACAAAGAAGGGCAACAAAATTCAGAGTGATTTGGATCAACAGGGAGCTGGAGGAGCTTAATGCTGAGAAATGTACCCCAGTGAGGTCTCAGCCTTTGCAAATCATCTGTAGGCACTTCCAAATAAATGGCAAGAGCAAGATGGGAAAGGATTTGTGGCTCTTACACCAGGAGCATAATGAAAAAACCCAGAGTAGAAAGTGGAGCTGGAATATGGAAACAGCCTAGAGGGAAAACAGAAGGGGAAAGGGGATGTAAGAATACACAAGTTGATAAATCATTATCTGTGTTTGCATCCAAATGGATCTGATCAGTTCTTGAGACATTGTTGATTTCCAAGGTGGTGTGGTGGTTTAGTGGGTTTTTTGGGGGTTTTTCCTTCATATTTTCCTTGTGCCCAGGTGCTGTGGGACTGGGAAGGGACTTGCCAGCCCTTTGTGACTGGGGAAACAAATTCAGATGCGTTTTGCCATCCCTGCAAAGCAGTTTGGGCCTCTGCAAACCTCCCATGGTAGAGATGAGCAAAGCCATGGCCCTGTGCAGCTCCACAGGGAAATGTGGAGCAGGCACCAGGTGCTGCCTCTGACCTGAGAGGTGACGAAACCTCCCCTGCAAAGCAGCAGAGACACCTGAGCTGCCTGTGCCCAAAATGCCACAATAACCCAGCCCTGCACTTTGGGAGGCAAATTTCCCTTCCACCAGCACAGCAAGTGCAGAGATCAGTGCAGAAACCTGGAGCCTAAAAATCCAGCTGTGCCCTCACTCACTCACTTCCTCAGGTCCAAATGCCTTTTGCACAGCCACAAACAAATTGTTTCTCCCCTTGGCATGTTCCTCTCTTATCACTGAAGCCTGGGTACCTTGTCTGTTTTGCATCTGATCCTGAAGAGGGGCTGAACTGCAAGATGTCAGATATGGGAGGATGATACTTAAGTTGCTTAGGAAGGCAAAGGGATTAATTTCATTATCCCTCCATCTTCTTCCTTACAGCTGTTAAGGATGGCTTTTCCTGCCAGGAAAGAGACTCCTGAGGCCCTGCTGGGAGAAAGACAGCTCTGGCCTGCTGGTAAGTGATGGCTCTGTGCTTTTGAGAAGTTAATTGACAGAACAGCATGGAAGAACTGGGGCTGAACTGTTCCCTTTACAAAATGCCCAGTTCAATCCAAGGATTTCTACTTGGTCAGAGTGACACTGAAGTTGTAGGAAGGCAAAGCTGTGTTGGAAACCTGTCCCTGCCACACAAGCAGGGCAGTCTGGTTGTGGAGTCAGAGTTTGTTCTGCTCTCTTTGTACTAATTGTATTTGGCACAAATATTTTAATTTCTTCCTCTGGAAAGCATCTTCTACTGTTGCATATTTTAGGAGAATCTCTGTCCATTTCTGTCTGTGACTGGCAGAGGTGATTTGATAAAGAGGGATTTTGACTGAAACCTGCTTCAGTTGTTTGGGTGTTCAGACTCTTGTTTGACTGGAGATGTGTATTTTTTGGCTGTTAAACAAAATATCCAGTTACAAAATGAAAACAGGGCATTAAAATACCTGTATTTTTGTATACACCAACAAGTGAATGCTAAAAAAAGATGTGTAGTGACAGCAAAACTAGAAAGGCTGAGACTTGTGCATGCCTGGAGGTGGTTGTTCTTCACCAGGAGTCTCCTGGCACAAGGAGAGAGGTTGGTACTCACCTCCTGCTCTGGGTGTGTTGTCCATCACTAAAGGCCACTCAGGACCTGCAGGAAGTGCTTCCCCAGGTCTGTGTGCTGAGCACAGTCCAGCCTGGTCTCTCACCCCACTTCTACACCAGCTTCTCTTGAATTTGACACCCCACTCTGCTTTTTTACCCCTTTATATCCAATTTCCCCTGGAAGCTGCAACCTGCATTGCTTGGCAGGATGTGAGAGTTGCTCCTTTGCTGGGGAATGAAATCCCTTCCAGGCTGTCCAAGAATTCTGGCCACCAAACATGTCCCTTATCAACTGTTCAGTGTACAAACTGCATAATCACTGCAGCCTGAGCAGCACTGCAAGCTTATTTGCTTTGTGATTTGTGATCTGTGGTTGGATCATTGCATTTCAGTGTTTACCAATGAAAGGAAATTACAAATGAGACACTGGTATTTACATTAATTGTGGCTTTGGGGAGATAGTCCAAAGAAAATTATGCTAAAGCCAGTTATTATGTGTCTCCCTAACAATTAGGATGAAACCCAAAGTTTATAAAACTACAGCTGATCTCAAACAGATTTTAGCTGCTAGTTGATATTTTCCCTAGAAAAGGGCTGAGGGGAAAACAGGGGCTTTATTTTTCCTTTGTCTTGCTCCTTTCTTTCATCCACCTTCTAAAAGCAGTGTAATGAGCATGGCTGCAAAGGCACCACGTGTACAACTGCAAGAGAAACTCTGGATTTGCAGTGAGCAGGAGGTCTCCTGGAGTGGGTCAGTTGTCACACGTGCCACACACCAAATGTCAGGGGTTCCTTGGCTGAGGATGTTGAGCTTTCATGGGTTTTGTTTCACCTCAAAGCAGTTTTGTGCAGCTCTGTAGGTGAAGCAGAGGTTTTGCTCTACAACCTTCAAGGTACTCCCAGCTCCTTTCATGTATCTCCCAGGAGATAATAATGTGAGTGTGCTCAGAGCTCTCCTTGCTCCTACTGCAATTTGAACTATTTCTGGACACTAATTCAATGTTTTTTATGATGTTAGATGTATGATGAAAAGTAATTTAAGGTTTCTTGGGATGACTCACTTGCCAGCATAGTAGATCCAAGAAACAAACACAGATGTGAGATTTAAATTCTCCTTTGGCATAAAACACTGCCTCATGCTATAAACCACAAACTATGCCCAGTGGAGACTGGGAAAACTATTCTTTTTTTAGCTACAACTAGTCAGGTAACTTCTGACTTCAGAGCACCTTGTTTTCTCACAAAGTATCAGTGCTTTTGTGCATCCTCACTAATGGTGGGATTTGCTTCCTCCAGCTCTGGATGCCTGAGCTGAGCTGCTTGTGCAGGCTCTGTAGTGAGGAAATGCAGGCATTTCTGAAGGATGAATCATCTGCTTTGCTGTCAATGTCTATTTTAGGGCCATGCTTGAAGTGAGGTGAAATTAAATCCTTCCCCAAAAACTCTTCTGGATGAAGGGGGGATTTGGGATGCTCTGGGGAGGTAGTCTGGGATGACCCCGTGAGCAGACTCTGCCCTTACATCACTCCAGGAGTCCTGAGCAGATCCAGGCCCAGGAATGAGTGTTCTGGCACAGGGCAGGCACGTTCCTGCTGACCTGGCTTTGAGGTTATTCTGCTCCCCCTTCCCCTCTCAGAGGCAAAATGGGCTGCACTGATGTGTGGCTGGCCACCAAAAGGCTGCAGACTGAAAGTGTACCTGGGTTTCATTATTAAGGTGTAATTTAGGTCTTTGTGTTTATAGGATAATTGTTTCTTTTTTAATATAACTTAAACTTCGCAATACGAGAAACAGGCCTGAACCTGTGGATGGAGTGCTGGAAACTGTCTAAGAAGATTAAGGTCTCTTAATTGATTTCACATAAACAGGTGTGACTGAATTCATCAGAAGAAGGTTAAGACTAAATATATTCTGCTAATTATGTGAAAATTGCCAGAGTGTGCTGGGTTGAGCAATTGCCTTCCCTCTTTGAGTGGGATCATTCCTCAGCTGTGCATCAAATGGGAAAAACGACATTTCCTAAGCAAAGGAGCCAACCTGTCACACTCTGGGCTTTATTTTGAAATTTCCTTGCTCGTAGACACGTTGGCAGTGGTGGATTTGGCAAGAGGACATGGGAATGTCCCTTGTGTGCTGTACCTGACTGGCAGTGTAGGAGGACAGGTGTCAAGGCAGGGCTGTGTCATTCCCTAAACTTCAGGAATCTGCAGTATTGGAAATTCCTGTTCTGGAGAACTGAAGGAGTAGCTCTGTTTACAACCCTTGCTGTCAGTGGTGATGTGACCTCTGAAGTCAATTTTTTTCTTGTTTTAGTTTACTTTAAGCATTGGAAACACAGAGCATGGAACACCCTTTGTCTTGGGTTTCAGAACAGCCACTGGAGTATAAAACTCCTCACCCAGCTGACAAACAAACTGATTTATTCTGTTTGCTCTGTGCTCTTTGCCATCTGTCCTCCTGATCCTGCATCCTGAGGGAACCAGGTGGAACTGACAGTGTTGATGGTGACTGTAGAAAGGACAAAATTCCTGCTTTGGAGGTGTCCCCCTCCGACTGTGCTGACAATAAATTGTGTGATGAGATAAAAATGTCCCAGCACAGCACCACGAGGGCCCTGCAGTGACTCAGTGATGCTCCCAACAAAACCATTTGCTGATGAAATCATTCTCTGAGTCTCCAAACTGAAGGGTGACTTGTATTTAAGGTGTGATTTCAGAAGCACATTTGCATAGAGGTGCTCTAAAATTAGTTCAGTTGCCTAAATCTGTTTTGTAATAGCAAAGATATTGTTTGTAACATTTAAAATTGAGAGAAAATAACATGCCTCGTGTATTATTCTCTTTTTCTACTTTAATTTCGAGACCCAAATGCAGACTTACATTGATGAGCAGTGAGTGATGATTTAGTAGCACTTTGATTACTGTTACTCAAGCTAAAGTGAGCAAGAACCAGGTAATAAGGAGCAAAATCTTTATTTAAATCTGTATTTAAAACAACCTCACTTAATTGCACCTCTGCAGAATGCTGGGAAACCTTCCTCGAAGTGCAGATGCACAGTTTTGTGTAGATCAGTCTAGATATTCACCATCCACTCAGATTTTCAGCTCCTTGTTTGGAGGTGAGGCTTTCTGAAATACAAATCTTCTTATTCTTAGTGGATCCCAGCAGGAAAACCTGTCTGTGTCTTGGGAAAGGGAGGTAGTGGTTGTACCTGCACCTGCTGAACATCAGCTGAAGTTATGCTGCTTCCAAAAGAAGAACAATAAGCATTTTAAATGAACTGAACTTTGCAGAAGATATCAGACATGATCTTCCACTCTCCTTGGTTTTGGTAGAGCTTTAGGAGGAGGATTATTTCCAGCTTTAGGCACCACAATTTGGGAAAGAGGTGAACCAGGTGAAGAGTATCTAAAAAGGAAAGGAAAAGGAATTTGTGAAAAAAAGATTGAACTTGGGTTGCTTTTCTTGCAGACAAGACCAGGATGGCATTTCAAGCCTTCAAAGAGAAGGAAGAGAATTTATCCTCTGTGTCTGTTCATCCATAAAAATAAATTTCTTGACTACAAAGCTAGACATCAGAAACCCATTTTTAGCCATAAGAGGTTGTTTGTAATGGATTGTGAGTTTCAGCTGAGGAAAAAATTAGAGAAACATCAGTTTGGAGTGGGGAAAGGAATAGCTGGAAGATTGCTTGAGATCCCTTCCAGCCCTGTTGTTCTAATGTTATGATTTATTTTTTTAATAACTGCTGTAAGCACTCTTGTACAATGAGTTAGAAGAAGTCATTTTAAAAAGTTGTAACTGCAGTCACTGAAAAATCATTCTTTATTCCATGTCAGCTTCATTCCCCTGTCCTGGATTGCAATTTTTTTTCTACAGAAGCATCTTCCTTTAACTGGAATAGGGTGAAGAAGCTCTTTGGCAGTTTCCTGCCAGCTTTTCCAGAAATATATCTATAGGTGAAAGAAAAAACTCTCATCAGAACATATTGTCTGCAAGAGAGAAAAAAATTAAGTCTTGAGTTATGTTGATGTGGAAAAGGATCAGTGTCTGACACTCACTCACTCTCATTCAAGTTTAAATTTATTTTGCAAATAGACACTCTGCTTCTTGCCATCTGCTTCAAACATCTCCTTCAGGCTGACTTTTGGCTGTTCTTCATAGAAACTCTTTTTATTCTGTATATCCAAAGTTTCATTTGATTTCCGAAGGGGATGAATGCCCTGATTCCTTTGCTCCTTTGAAAACTCAAGCTGGTTTATTTTTGTTTTTTTTTTTTTTTTTTTAATCAAGACCATCAAGAGCTGGCTGAGAGGGCTTTGGAATTGATAGGAGTTAAGCACATGCCTTAAAATATTAAGATAAATTGGGTACTTCCTATTTATTTTCTGCCTAACGTGAAACCCATTTTATCAAAACAAGCTCGTTCTTGCTCCCACCTTGCTGCTTTGTGCTGACAATAAATCAGACTGAAATCCAAAGTTTCTCTGTGAATTTGGAGCAGGGAAGGAGCTGTGAGAGGCAGTTTGGAGGGACAGGAACCTCAGGCAGACCAAGGTGCTGCTGCATGGCCAGGGATGCAAAAGGCAGCAGTGCTTAACTCTGAATGCAAACCAGTCCCTGGCAAAACATCTCCGGGGCATGGCTGGGAAGGGGGAAATGATTGATTGAAATAGATTTCCAAGTGATTTATCTTGTCCAGAGTTATTTTCCACATCCTCTCCAATTGATGAAAAAACAACACAATGCACTGAAAGGATTTTGCTCTCCAAGGTGTGAGGTTATACAGGAATTACTGGTTTTTTTTTTTTTTTTAGTGATTGGGAGCACTTAATTCTTGGCCCCCTGCCTCATAATACAGCCCAGGCTGGTACAAGCAGTTCTTCAAAACATCTAATTTTACTTCACTCGTTTTAATGATCAGGAAACATCTACTTTTAAAGTGATCTCTGCTGTGCAATTACAAATGTTTTGATGGAAACACTGTTTTAAAATTAGTTTCATTCCCATAATGACTCTAGTTAGACTGTTCCATTAGCAAGCAAAAGAATTGCAGTCTCTCATCAGGTTGTTTAGCTTTCAAAATCCAAATTTGTTTCTATTAAGAAACCGGATCAGTGGTGATTCTTTTAAAAAGATTTTTAACAAATCCTCAGCTTCGGAGAAATTAGAGTTAAACCAGGCTCTCTTTTTCGGGTCAGTTACTATTTAATTGATAAACATATTCAAACATTTCTGTTTAAAACAAAAGATATCTGAACCTCAAGTGTAGTTTATTTATTTTCTTGTGCTGGTGTGGAAACGGTGAAAGGAACAAAATCTCTTCTGTATGTGACAAATAAATCTGGAAATAAGAAGCTAAAATTGCAGGTGAGAAGGATTCATGCTACTTAATAAAACAATTTATTTCAACTAACTAATGAAAGAATGGGATAAATCAGGTTGGATATTGAAACTTTAGGGTCACAGATATTACTGCAGATTACTCTGGCCTTTTTTGGAAGGAACTGCTGAGGTTTTGGGGGGAGCTGGCTGTGAAATTGCAGGAATTCCGAGGTGGGATGTGTGTTGATCCTCCGTGGGAATGTCGCTGGCTGTCTCTGGCGCTGCAGATTGAGATATTATTGTGTAAATGAAACATTGGGTATTCATTTTCCACAGAGGAGATTCAGTAATTACTGTGCTCACCCAGTAGATGACAGCTGTTATCATTCTGATGAAAAGAACCCTAAATTAAAACCCTGTTGCTTTGCATAGATCCCTGTCAGAAACAAATGTTAATTTTCTTGGTTGGTCAACCTCCTTCATCGAGTCCTCTGGCAGGTATAAATAAGGTCCAGATCTTTATTTTTGTTTAGTTTGGTGTTTTCTGGCGTGCAGATAATTTTGCAGCTGAGATGATAAATCCACAATTAAATTTTGGTGGATTTGTGAGTGTTTCTGGCATTGATTCTTCAGCCAATACCGGGGCATTTAACACGTGTGAAAAGGCTGAAAACCACCCAGATCGTTTTTGGTTTGCTTTGTAAAAACGTGGTGCAGTTGGAGAGAAAAGGTTCAACGATCAGAAAACGTCCCTAGCACGGATTTCTGCACACAGAGAGCAGGGGCTGTTGGAAAAGCAGGAAATTTCCTCCTCTTTCCAGCTGTGGGATGAGGGCTCAGGGGGTGAGGTGGTGACATCTGCACGGTCAGGGTGGGGAGATGCTCCTCCTGCACCTCTGTTCTCTTTGCAAACCTTTCCCAGTTATTGGAGGTCAGACCTTGAATGTGTCATCACTTCAGGCTGGATGTCACCTGCCAATCTGCTCTGATATCGAGGGGGAACGGAGCTTATTGATAAGGCAGGTTTGATCAACAGCAGCTCCTCGGGCAGGGAGGGTGGGACAGAGAGGGAAGCTCTGACATCTGAGGGCTCAGCTGAGGGTTTCTCTGTGCTGGCTTAACCCCCACTACATGGACATCCCAGTGCTGTTATCCCACAAAATTCCACAGAGGAATAGCATTACCCAGCAGTCACTCCTGACTTCTCCTACAACTACAACCTGTCGCTGTTACCTTTACTTGGAACGACCTCTGTTTCACAAGAACAAAACCCAGGCTGCCAGGAACCCTGTTCCATGTCTTTCTTTTAATTTAAAACCTCCCCAGTTTATTGTAGTTGCTGTTGGTTTTCTTCCAAAGGTACTGAATAAAAAGAACTGGGATGGAGAAGGAAGGATGCAGGGCAAAATCTTGGAATGCATGTGGGGCTTGAGGGCCCTTATTCTGTACAAATTAAGTAAAACACGGCTCAAAGGGCAGCAGAGACTTGAAATACTCAAAGATCCTGGGGAAAATTTGGATCTGCTTTGGGTTTCCATACTGGGAATTGTTCATAAAGCAAATAAAAATCACTGGGTTGTCCCCCTGAAACAAAGCAATCCAATCAATTTAAGAATGCAAGATTCTCTAGTTTTTGAAGGCAATGATAAATCATCTCTTTAGCAAAAAATGCAGTGCATGTCCCAAAGCAGAAGAGCAACAATAAAAACTCTCTTGAGCAAATATTGCAAAAGAAACTTTAAAAATAACCAAGCCCTCTGTCTGTGTAAAATGATTTGCTGCAAACTGTATCTTTTCTGCAGTATTAGTGGTCCAGGAGTAATTAAAGCAGATTTCTGCAGAGAAATGCCTCCCTGGGATTTTACAGAGGAGAATATTTCGGCACTTAACAGAATTACAGTTTTGTTTTGGGCTTTTTCTTCCCCTTTTTGCCTCAAGCTGCAAGGATAGTGGGAATATTGCCCGTGGATGTCATTATTTCAGTGCCTGCACCATTTGCATGCTCAAAGCCTTTGGAGTTTCCATGTTGAACAGATTCTCCCTGGCTACCTGGCTGAGAGGAAATGTGAGTTTAATGGGTTTTGTGCTTTTCGAAGCTGGCTGGGCTGGAGATAAATGTTGTAGCTCCAAGGACTTGCAGCTTGTGAGAATCTCACACGTCCCTGTGGAGAGGGAGACGCGTTGGTGCCTTTTAACTCTGCTCCAGGTTTGAAGTTAACTTGGGTTTCTAGGATTGAAAATTGCCAGGAGCCTTTTTTAATCTATTTTTTTCCCTTCCCTTCATTGTTCTCCTTTGGATGGATGAAACAAGTTAGGGCTCTCTCCAAGCTGTGTGCAGCTTTTCCCGAGCAGGCAGCTGGGTTTATGTTCTTGAGTCTCTCTTCGTGGCTGAGTAGTTTGCAGGCTCTCTGCTGGGGAGTGAGGAGGTCCCTGCTCGCTCTAGGAATTGTCCTTTCTCAGCCTGGCCTGGCTGTGAGGAGGAGATTTCACGGAAAAGCAGGCCAGGCTCCTCATTGCTGGGCTGTGCCTCGGGCCCCGGCGCAAGCGGTTGCAATTTTGGTTTTTGTGAACACACCAAGTTCACAATTTCCTGAGTGCTTGTGCCATTTATTTATGCCTGCCTTTTATTTGTATTCATAGAAGTGCATGCAGACACAGAACAAAAAGTTCAAGCCAATACTTGCCATTTTTTGGGAGATATTTTCACAGCTCTAATATTCAAACGCTGCTTTTACTAATTAAGTTTTCTTAATTATATGATTTGCAAGATTAAAAGGCCACTGCCAATATAAACCACATATTGCCCCTGAACTGTTAGATTATTAAATTGAATTTTTAAATTAATTTTTACTTGCCATGATTTGTATTATGTTTGTTCTGTGCTATTTTAAGCTTGGATAATAAATATCATGTCAGTCTCGTATTCATTTGTGGACAATTCCAAGTTTTCAGTGCTACAGGGTAAGGGTTTGAAAGGCAACAGCACAATTTTTTGTTTTGTTTCAAAGAATTGTTTTTTTTTTTTTTTAATTCTGCTCATCTTAAGCTTTATAGAAGGCTTTTATTTTTAAACAAAATAAAAAAAACCCTGGCTAAATATAAGTTGACAGCATCTCTTGAAATGATATTCTTGTTTATGACAGTGTAGAGGAGAGGCACAAAAAGTCAGAGGTCATTTTTTAGATGCAGTAAATTCTCATATGCAGGAATGTCTGGATGTGTAAAGTGTCTGTGCGAGACTTGAGTCATCTCCTCCCCTCTGATGGGATTTCTCAGGGCTATGGCTGTAAAAACTGCTTGTGATAAGAACATCTCCCTGCTGCTGCCTTTGCAACCCTGGTGTGTCCTGTTGGGAGCCTTTTCCTGCTGCCTGGCCCTGCCACCCACCTGGGGAGACCGGGCACTGAGGAGGAAACCCTGGGGCTGGAGAAGGAGCAGGGGATGGGGCTGGAGCAGGGGATGGGGCTGGGGCTGGGGCTGAGCCCCCCAGGCTGCCCAGGGAGCTGAGAGCTGCTCAGGGCTGGGGCTGGAGCCAGGGGATGGGGCTGAGCCCCCCAGGCTGCCCAGGGAGCTGAGAGCTGCTCAGGGCATGGGGAGGTGGAGATGGCAGAGCTGTGCCAGGGCAGGAGGGGATGGACTCGGTGGAGCAGCGAGGTTACAGCCACACCTCGGGGCTCTGGGGGCACCTTGGCAGCACTGGTTCCTCAGCTGTGCCCCTTCCCACTGGGAATAAACCTTGTTCTAGCAGGCTCAGATTGGTGGCTGTGCTCAGGGATCTGTTTTTAGGGGTGATGAGCTCTGTGGCCACGTTCCAGCGTGGCTTGAGAGGGGCTGTGATTGCCCCGAGGTGTCCTGGCTGTCCCCACTCCCCTGATGTGATGTGAGAGGGACAGCCCAGAGAGGGCAGGGAGCACCTGAAATGTAACCTCCTGACCTGCAGCACTTTCCCAGATGATGCCAAATCCTCATTGAAAGCTGAGGAGATCAGCACAGGAGCTCTGCCTTTAGGTCAGTCTAATTTCACTTTTGGCTCCTCCGAGCTGGTTACCTTCAGCTTCACTTCATGGTGAGCAGAAACTTGCATAACAACTAATTGTTAGTTTGTTGTGTAATGGAGGAAAGGTGAAACTCCTTAGCAAAATTGCCTTTTTCTTTCCTAAATTTCAAATTTGGGGCCAGCACTGCCCTATATGTGAGGTGCTACATAGAGCTATGCCAGATTATCAAGTGGATAAATTGTTATAATAAACTTCTCTGCTCTTACACTACAGAATTCTATTTCTGCCAGGAAGAGCAATAAGAAAATATTGGTTAGGCATGGAAGTGCCTTGAATTCAGAATTCATGTGGGAAAACAAAGATTCTGAAAATGTATTGTTGCAAATGAATCTTTAAGAAAACAGGAGGTTCTTGTGTTTTCTTTCTATTGAAACTCAGTGTTTCAAACGAAATATGTTGGGCATGTGCACATAGTCTTAGATATTGTGGAAGGAAGGGTTTTCTTTGAAAGAAAACAGTCAATATTTTTGGCATCTGACAGAATGTATTTAACAGAGCTTGAAATGGTAAGGATGGGGAGCATGGAGAGAAGCTTTTTTTCAGTCCATGAGTTCCTGAAAAATCACTTTGGAAAAGCCCCCACCATGTGTGAGCACTTGCAGAGGGTGATGGTGCAGAAATGCCATTGGCTTTAGACACTGTCTCGCTAAGGACCTTTCTCAGAGCCACGAGGCCCTCTCAGAATGCTGCCTCTGTTTTGCTGCTGTCCCAGTTTATGACTTCTTTTTTTTTTTTTTTTCTCTCCACTGCAAAAGATCTTGGATTGAGGGATTGTCCTGATGATCTGTTCAGTGTTCCAAGGGGGCTGATTAATCTGAAAAACCCAACGAGACAGCTGAAACCGCTGCCAAAAACTGTCATCCGCTCTGCTCTCTCAACTGCCAGCTTTCTGTGCTCCTGCTGCAGAGACAGGTCTACTCTTAAAGATGCAGCCTGACATTTCCTAATGCAGCAGCAACAGGGTAAACCGTGGGGGAGTGATTCAGGGGGCTGAGTTTTCCCTTTATTCTGCCACTTTGGAGTGGTTGAGTTTCTCTCCCGAGGTAGCACCCAGCTCAGTGCTGCCATTAATTCTGTCTGCTGAATGCAATTAATCCAGTGGCAGAGGGGATGGAATTCTCCTGGGAGGGGAAAGTGACTCTTGGAGGTCGGCATGGAGTTTGTGTGGCTTGTTTTTGTGTATCTCACAGCACCATGGCAGCAAGAAAGGGGAATTACTCCTGAGCAGTGTTTCCTATATGCTCCCTTAAAGCAATAATAATGATAATAATAATAATAATAATAATGCTTTATTTCTGCTGTGTGAATGCTGATTCTAAGCATGAGGAAAAGAGGTTCCTTGGTCTTTGAAGGGAGAAATTTTGGAGCTCTGGAAAGAGGAAGGTGGCCTGATCTACATCCTGTGTTTACATGGGCTGGGGATGGAAGGCAGGAGAGCCCAGGGCAAGAGCCTCCAGCCCCAAACTGGAATTGTGACGCCTCCACACCAAGGTCCTGGGCTTAAGGCTTTTCAGAAGTCATCCCTGGGAGTCTTGCTGGGGTTCCCTAAGAAAACTCTTCAGCTATGGAAACAGAAGTCAAAAGAAAAAAAAAATATTTTGAAAGTAAACTGGATAACTGCAACAGAAAGCTGGAGGGAATGTTAAATGGAGCCATTAATAAATGACTCAGGCAGCCAATGGGACATAGCCTTTGGTCTCATGCCTTGCACTGCTCCAGAGGCTCCCTGTAATGAACACACAAAACGTGCCCCATCAAGCCTTGGTGCTTTAGCACAAAACACTCCTGAATTTAATGTATGCTGGATGGCAAAGTGGTGCCTCCAGTAAACAGCTCGGACAGCCAGTGCTCAGAAAAACCTTATTAGGGAGTGGATTTTTTTGAATTGGGAGATCTTTAACTCTTTTCAGAATTTTTCAGACTATCCAAATGCTCTGGGTAAAGGAGAGGAAAAGCCTTCTGAAATTCAACTTGTGGGCAAACCCCTGTGCTAACTCCCACCACTTATGCAAGTGGTGAGAGGTGTGAATGTCTCCAGGACTGCTCTGCTCTGTCAGCATCATGTTCTGATCCTGGCTGGAGCTGCAGAAAGCAGAGCATTGTAGTAGCAATCATCCCTGTTCTGGATGCTCAGGTGGGACAGTGCAGGGTGCTGCAGAAGCCCCTAACTAAAGATTAAATTTGATTAAACACACTCCCAGCAAACTGGCTTGGTTGTGCCAATTAACTTGGAAATGCAGCAGTGTTTTATTGCTTTAGGAATGAATGGTACTTATTGGCTTCTTATATAACAGTTTGACTTCCTCATCCAGTCAGAAAATTGAGCATCTGTCAGACCATCAACCCATAAATGTCTTCATTAGATCTGATAAACAGACCATGGCAAGCCAGAAAGTTGGAAGGTCCCACCCTTCTGCCTGGGGGGCTGGACTCACTTAACAGGCTTAAAAAGAGGGATCTGTGTAAAACAGGGAGAAGAAAGCTCTGGGTGAGCCAGAGAGGAGCTGCTCTGAGACGTGCCCAGGTGCAGCACTGAAATAACCTCTCTCAGGGCCATTGGGACTCTTCCCCATCGCTGTTACCAAACAAACAAAACCTTGGCAAGTGCCCGGTTCAGGAAGCTGTCCCCAGACAAATTGCTGGGTGTGATCCCAATAAAGCTGGGCTCCAGCCTGCTGCCAGCTGAGATCCCTCTGGAAAGCACCAGGGCTGCACTGATTTGAAGGAGCTCTGTGACCCACGGAGCTTTTCTACCACAGTGGGGATGTTTTCTGCAGCTCCTGCTGAGCCCTCCTGGTGCTTTGACTCCAAATATTCTGCTCCTCCTTTTGTGGTGCTGCACAAAGAATCAGCATCACAGGCCAGGGGCATCACCCACAAAATGTTGCTTCTCCTGGCTAAGTTTTGGGACTATTTTAGAGCAGCCTCACCTTGTGCAGCCTTTTCTGCCTGACCTGGGTGCAACAAAGCCCGTGGGGTTGGCAGCAGAGATGTTGACAATGTTACAGTGGGAGGTGGAAGTCCTTAATCACACAGGGCTGCATGGATGTTTTGTTATTTCCACTAATAAGAATGGAGAAGGCACAGGCAGATGAACCTTTAAATGCTGCTCCTCTGAGTCTTCCTTCAAAGCCAGGAATTCTTTTTTATCTCCCACAAACTCCTACCTCACTCTGTGCTCTGACAAATCTGTCCCTTTAAATAAAGCTGCTGCTCTTGCACAACCTTTGGTCTTGCAAAATGCAAAGCCATCTGTTACAACCTCAATTACAGGTTAGAGGAGACAGAAACTCATTTGATGGACTGCAAGAGCAGGATTTACCTTCTCTGTGTGTCTGAGAGAAAAGACCAACCTTTATGACCAAGGCCAGGGCAAGAATGAGGAGTTTTGTCTATTAAAGTAAATTGAAGAGGGGGGAAAACTCTAAAAGACAGATTGAGTTCATACTTAACTTTGAAATGAAATCTAAATGTCTCTGTGTGTATAGTGGTATGTACAAGCCTTTTTAAAAAAAATATTCTCCCAAAGTTTGTAAATATTCCTGAAGTGCTGCTCTGCACCTTCAGATTCCATATCCTCACAAAGAAAAACTCAAAGCACTGATACTCACTTGAATTGCTGCTTGTATGTTGTTATTGGGACAACAATTTCTGTTGTTTGTATTTTGCAAGCTCAACCTAAGCAAAAAAAAAAAGGAAATTTAGTGCCTATGAGATAAAGTTGACAGGCTCTTGATCTTGATTTTTTTACTGGGAGATCAATATTTTAGATATTTCAGTCTTTATAAAGCTGTAATCACCTGATTTTCTAAATTTTTTTATTTAGAAGTTGATAAATGTAGTAGCAGGGAAAAGTCTCTAGGAAACTTCAAAACATAGCTTAAAAATAGATCCTCTTTGTCTTCCTTTCCCTGGGGGAATTCATGGACTCCCAGAATGTACAACCAAGCTTTATTTTTGATGCTTGGGGTTGTCATTAATGAAGCAGTCACTCCACCAATTAAACCAAAGCTGTTTAGCAGCAGATATGTATATTTTATATATTTTTATATTTTTTTTTTCCTTACTCTGTTGTGATTCCCTTGGGAATAGGAAGCCAGGTCCCCATCCTGGCTCTTCCCTGGGTGAACACTTGGCTCCAAGAGTTTTTGCTCACAGGGGGCAATTTTTGCTCACTGTTTGGGCTCTTCCTCAGTCTGTCCTAACCCTGGGATTCTCCTCCCCTTCCAGGTGGGACAAAACCAAAGCTCAGCTCACCAGTGAAGTTTCCCTTCCCCCTCCTGTCCAGCAGCCCCCCAGGTTTGATTTCTCCCCAGCCTCTTGGAGCAGAGGGAGGTGATTTCTGTGCATGAGAAAAGAATCTTAGACAAACCTGAATGTGCTGAGATTTAAAAAACAATAAAGAAGTAGGTGAAAGCAGTAAATATGGCAACTATGCCAGTCCTTCCTACTCTGCTTTTCTGCTCCATTCTTGTTATACAATGCTGAGAGCACTGTTGAAAGATGTGGGATTTAAGAGAGCTGTGATGGCTCTGTTGGATTGCTGCCTATATTTGGACTGTATTTATTATTCTCCTTCTATTAAGGTGCTTAAGTATTCAGAGTTGGGTTTAGACAAGAAATAAATATCTGAGCAGCTGTGACTACATGTCTGTTGGTGATTAGTCATCACTACAACCCTTCAGAGTTGGATTTACCAGCAAATTGTTAAAATTCCCCCAAATGGACGGCAGCAGAGTGGAGAAAATTGAGGTTTATTTTGTTGTGTTTGGCTGGAAGTTTAACCTGAAGCAATCCAAGAGAGGAGAGATCCTGACCTGGCACAGGAGAATGAGCTATTTAGGATTTTCCTTCCTTGCAGGTGCTGTTTTCTGTAGCTCACCTGCCAGCATCTGGGGAAAATGCAGGAAGAGATTTATCAATGGTCCCTGGGTGAAAGCAAAGGGAATTGTTCAATGTTAAATGTTAAACTCTTGGGGAGGGGAACCTGATTCCACCTGCACTGATGGAGCCTCCAAGTGTTCAGCATCCCATGGCTTTGGCTCTGCTGGGAGAGGCAAGGGAGGATTGAACATTGATTTCACCCTAGGCAGGCACTGCAGGGAGGCTTCTGCATGTTCTGCTTTATTTCCCTGACAATACTAAGGAAAGGGTCTCAGTCTGCTCTGTTTCTGGCTGATGTAGCATTCCAAGTCCAACTCCAAGTCCTGTAATCCTCCTTGGGTTTGTTTTGTTTTTAGAAGAATGAAATGTCACCATTTTCTTCCCCTTCTGAAACTGAAGGATGTTTACACTCACAGTAGAAAAAAAACCCCTGCTTGTTTTGATCCCAAAAAAGGAGATTTGATAGGAAGCAAAAAGAAAACTCATAGCATCTCTCCTGACTATCTTGAAGGAGAGGATTTTTCTCTTCTAACAAATCCTGCAGCAAATTTTTGCTTTAGTTCAGGACAGTGTTGCTCATTGGGTGGGGACAGAGGGAATAAAACTGGAGTTTTGGAAAGCCATCCCTGCTCAGCAAACATTCCCTGCTAACACCTTGGTGAGGGAAGGTATCCACCATGGAAAATGCTAATTGGGAATGTGGAGAAATTGGGATTTGGTTTCCTGCCCTGCCCCACAGAAGCAGGGTAACCTGGAGCATTTTCCTTGCAGATGGGGCTATTTCTGTACTGGAAGTGACCCTAATTTGATCCTGAAATGGGTAAACTCAGTCGTGACTTGAAAAGGTCCTGGGGAGAATTTTAAGTTGTTGATTCTTTTGTAGTTTTTAGAGTTGGTGGTCCCAACTAATTTAGATTATTTAATGTTAGGAATAACTTTGATTTCAGTTCACCCACCAGAACTTGCCAAATGGGTGTAGGGGGAAGAATTACTGGTAAAGCCTCACAATTTCTGATGTCAGATGACTGCAGATGATAAAAGACATCTCTTATCAATAGCTGCATGTGTGATACTTGCTTTACCTGGTGGGGAGATCAATTTGCAAGACACAAATTCCTTGGTCCCCTTAATTTAGATTCTGATGAAAGTTTGGGAACAATTTCTGGCCAAATGTTCCATGGCTCATAATTTTGGTAGGATTAGGAAGAATTTCCCATATCACCTGTCTGCTCTTCTTGTTTAATCCAGAAAAATTTGCTTCTGGCTGCCTCACTTGAGGTCTTGACTTCTCACTTGGGAATTATTGTGTAGCAGTGGCTCTGAGAGAAGTCTAAGGAATTACTCACTGGATATATTACATGCCATAAAAATACTGAATGTGCTTTTGAGTAAAGTGGGGTTTGGGTGCTTCCAGCAGAAGTAGCTAATCCTTGAAAATTTTAGGTTTTTATTTTGCTTTTCAACTAGTATAAGAAAAAACCCCAAAGATCCCAGAATAACAACAGGAAAAAGAAACCCAAAGCCCAGAAGGTCCAAAAAGAGCTCATCTCATCAAGGTGTAGTAAAGATCAATCTGTTGAAGTCTTTTTTGCCAATGTTTAATTTGTCACAGTCCCAGGCATGGAGAGGATTCCTGTTCCACAAGAGCTGTCTGCTCTGAGCAGTGAGGTCCCATGGGGACAAAATAACAGTGCTCAAGTGGTGGTGGGCTGAATTTCCTCACTCAAGCTTTTTAAAATTCAAAAATGTGTTAATTCAAGCATCTCCAAGCTTCAGGAGTACTGATTATGCAAGCAGAGAACATATCTTTCCCCCCTCTTTCAACAAATAGCTGAATATTTGCACTGTGCTGAGGCTGAGGAGGCACAAGCTGTGTTCCAAAGGCAAAGCAAGGTGCAGTTCCTGCCCTGACTTGTAGCTGTTTTTCTAATTAAATCCTTTGCTAATGATAAGACTTTTGCTTTCACTTCTTTACTTTTGGGTTTCTGATCCAGTTTAATAGAATTATACATTTTAAAAAAAAAAAAAATGTGAGTCTTTGCAACAATGGCTCAGGGAAAGAGAACCCTCAGTTCTGGCTGTGCTCTGAGTGGTGCCAGGCAGAGATTTAACTGGTCCCAGCAGAATTCCAGCCTGGCCTTCCTGCAAGGGGGACCATGGACTGTATTTGAGCTGGTTTGGCAGTGTGCAGTTCTGTGCTGTCTCCAGTGACTGATCTCCCCAGGGGCAGAGAGCCCTGCTCAGGTTTGAAACCTCACCTGCTGAACACCCTGTGGCTGTGCAGGCATCTCTCCATCCCCCAAACACACCCTCCATCCCCCAAACTGTGCTGTGCCAGCTTGGTTTGTCTTCCTCTGCTGCCCTGGCTGGTTGTGAGAGGGGTGTGGCGGAAAGCCACCAGCATGGGGGATCACTCCAAGCCTGTGTGGGATCACTCCAAGCCTGTGTGGGATTATTCCAAGCCTGTGTGGGGTCACTCCAAACCTGTGTGGTCACTCCAAGCCTGTGGGATGACCCCAGCACACTCTGGCAGCCCCACATGCAGCTCATCCTGCACCTTGCTGAGCCCTCCCAGGCTGAGCAGCACCTCAAACCTGTGAAATCCTCTGCTAATCTGTGTCTCCACATCCATGGGCTTTGCACAACCTTTCCGCAGCAGCAGGCATGGGTCCTTTGTTTTTATTTTTCTTCCTTCTGGTCATGATTAATACTATTTATAAATTCCTATGAAGGGAGTAAAAGTGGTTGCAGAAGTCTAAAAGTGATGGATTTTCTTGAAGTGAAATTTTCAGGACCTAATAGAAAATTGCAGAAAAGAGAAAGGAGAGTTGGTGTTCTTGGATTTATTTTCTCTTTATATAAAATGAATCATAGTTAAACAAATATTAAGAGTTACAATCAAATTGCCTGGGTTACCATGGGTTTAAATAAGTGTAGAGCACTGAGCTTTCAAGTGCACAACATTTAATGCCTACACTAAGGACTTTTATTGAGTTGTTCAGCATTTTAATGCCTGAAAAGATTCTCAGATCTGAAGGAAGAGACACATCTTTTCATATTTTCATTGATTTAGAAAAATCTCAGAATGTTTAAAATCTCCCTGGCTTAAAACAATTGAAATTAGTTTCTTGATGACGTGGGAGGAAACTGAATGAGCAGGAAAATGCTTTTTGATGAGATGCTCCAGTATTTGTGTGTTCTTTGTTGGGTTTTTGTCTGTAACACTTTGTGACAATCTGGGATACACAAATGTAGCTCGTTTTTCAGTGCTTTGGGTACGTGGCACCACTGCAAGGTGTCTTTCTGTGTGTAACCAGGGCTGGGTTGTGTGGATAGAGGGTTCCAGGACTGTTTTGATCAGCAGCTGAACAGGTCTGGCAGTTCCTGTACAGGTTAAACTTCGAGGTGCATTTGCTGAATGCTGCAAAGTGAGGATTTAAAATCGGATTTTTAATGGTTTTTATTTTTCCCCCAGTCCTGCCCATTGAATGAAGAGTTTGATAGCACCTGAGCAAGTTTTGCCTTAGATTTGTTATTTATTTATTTTTGAAAGCCCTCAACTTAAGAGAGCTTCCTCTCCTGTAAGTCTAGCAAGCAAAAATATTTTTTTTACAGCATCCTCTATGAAGCAAATGAACTTTCATAAGACTGCATGACTGCAGGCTATGCAGAAGGTATATGTACAACCCTGAGAAAGGGATCTGTGAGTGTTGTGGGCAGCTGAAAAGCCTGGTAGACATTGGGCATCATGTAGGATTGTGGCAAAGCAATGGCAGGGTGGTTGGGTTTGACAACTAACAACATTGCAGGGCTTTGACAGAATAAGAACTTACATGTGGTGTCAATCATTCTCCACATGCCACTTCCAATTTGTCTTGCTGGGAGAGGACATCAGTCCCCAGTGGCATTGGGAATGCAGCTGCCAATGTCACAGCAGCAAGGACGCTGAGGAGCAGAGTGTGGGGACTCTCCTCTCCTCTCCTCTCCTCTCCTCTCCTCTCCTCTCCTCT
>VZRX01009214.1:230876-355314 GCA_013398075.1 Notiomystis cincta | reverse complement strand
CCCTCCCCTCCCCTCCCCTCCTATTAATGTTGCTGGTTTGACTCTTCTACTCTGCTTCTGGCTTAGCTCTAAGGGGACGAATATTTCTTCCTTCTAAGCTTAATTGAATTTTTACTGTCTTAAGAAGAGGATAAATGTATTTTACTTCATTCTTTTTTGGATGCAGCATGAAAGTCTCAGTATTTTCCTACTTCCACTTCCATGTGTTGTTCTATAAATCAACACTGGATCCAGATAGCTCTTTTTAAAGAGGAAAATAAAGTTTCTGTCTCCATGTCACTTATGGAGCTTGGCTTTTACAGGGGGCCTGATGTGTTTTAGTGTTGGAGAAAGTGCAAGGATTGTCACTGAGAGAGCTGATGCTCTCCTGGTTGATCGTGTATCAGGTGTCCCTCTCTCTGCTGATTTGCTGATGCCTTTTGAAGTGTGAGGTTGCCCTTTGCTGCTCTCTCTGGGTCAGTTTAACTTGGTCAGTGGATTGAAATGACCTTGAGGCAGCGAGGGGAGCTCACATGTGCACCCCGTGTATTCCCCAGCCTGGATTTTATGTTAAGCCAGACACACCAGCCAGGGCTGGGCTGGGCTGGCTGACCTCTCCTCCTGTCCTGCTCTCACCCAGACAGGTATGGGAAAGAAGGGTCTGGGTGGGCCTGGAGAATCCCTCACAGGGGCTGGGAGGGAGCTTTGCTGCCCAGAACCGCTGGTGCCACTGAAGGAGGGAGCAGAGCTGAGTTGCCAAACCTGCTGCTGACACCAGAAGTGCAGAGCTGATCTGCCCAGTGTGAGGCTGCTGTGACTGTGTCCCCTGCAGCTGCAGTGAGCTGGTTCCTTCATCTGATGGCAGGATTTTTTCAGTGCACAGAGTCCCTCCAGAGCGAGCCCTGCTGCAGTGCCCGAGTTGGAGTCGTGTGTCTGCACGGATGTGCCTCGTGTGGGTTAAAAGGCAGCACAGGGGAGGGGAGGAGAGCTGCTTTTGCAACTCTGCCTGTGTGCTATGGTTGCATTTCATCTCCCTCTGATCACCTGAGAAGCACACAGACCAATATCCAAATATCCACCTCGGCCAGTGCAGTCCGGACGGGTTCTTCACCCTCCTGCTCCGCCCGCTGCTGTGGGTGTTGTGTTTGTCTTGGGGGCAACAGAGCTGCTCTGTGCCTGCTCTGGCTGCCTCTGTAGAGGTGAAATAGTTCTGCCATGCCCTGGGGCAGTGTCTGAGTGTGCTGTGGTGGCAGCAGTGACCATGCTGGGTCACTGGCTGGCACAGCAGGACCATAAGGGAGGCTCTGCTTCCACATGGTTCTCTCCAACAGGGAAAGTGATCGGGGAAAGGAGGGAGGAATTCACAGGTCAGAACTGTGGATTTTGAGTGCTGTGAGAGAGAAGCCTTTACTGATGCTCTGCTTCCTCTCCTGGAATGTTCTGTTACACATTTAGGACCTTCTGCTGGGGAGAGAAATAAATAAAAGCAGTCAGGTGGGCAGCACATAGAAAACTGTGCCATTATTTGATACAACTTTAATGCACTGAGAAAAGTGGGTGTAACAGGGCAAGGCTACTCCAAACTGCAAATCTCCAGTGCATCCTCAGAGTTTCCCATTTGTAGCTTTACCCTCAGCTATGTGAACAGCAGTAGTAAAAAACATGTGCAAGCTGTGTCATCTTTGTGTGGGGATGAGCACAAGTGCAAATTCCTAGCTGTGAAAATCTGCTATTTTGAGTCTTTCAGCTTTATTTTGAATGCTTAATGATGTGCCCGAACCCTACTGCTGCACAGGCAAAGCTCCAAAGAATGATGGGCTCGCCTCCTGTTTTTATTTGGAGTTTTACAAACTGCAATAAAAGAGCACCCAGACAATGCTCTGGGCACTGCAGATGATCTTATTTAAAAAATACACTTGTAAACAAATGGCTTCATCAACCACCTCAGATCAGATCAAATAAAACTTGCTATATTTATTCTGTTGCTGGGTTGAGAGCCATCTGTTGCTCTCTATTAACAGATTATTTACATACATGCAGAGCCCAAATGTTCTGGGAGCAGGAATTGTCTTTTCTCCAGGAATCCTGCAGTGCTTTCCACCCCCAGGTTCTGACAGTGAAGGGAGAAAAGAAACTCTGTGGTGAGTTGGGAGGACTAAAGCCCTGGTTTGCACTGACTTTGGGGCAGATATTCCAGAGGCTGAGAGCTCTGAGGAAGTTGGTTTGGAAATGGGATTACCAGAGGGAATCATGTTCTGGGCTGGAACAGATTTTTAGATTCAAAGATTTAATACAATCTGATTTTTGCCTCATTTATAGAACAGTGGAGTGCAAATACATGTGAATTCTAGTAAGAACAGGCATATAAGAGTACAAAAGAGGTACAAATTAAAATCAAGAACCAACTGTGAAACAATCACATCCAAGATTTTTCTCCAGAGAGAGTGGGAATGGAAACCATGGAGTCCCCTTTGCTTGTGCTTCCACAAGGATGATTTCATTCTGGGGTCAAAATAGATGAAATTGCTTTTAAATTTGGGTGGCCAAGGAAGTCACATCTCTGAGAGTCCCTGTCCCCAGCAGAAGGGGACAAGGGGTTAAGAATTTTGGGGTGGACAGAGACAATCACACAGAGGTACCTTGGGCCTGGAGCTCCTGGAGCTGCCCAGCAGCCCAAGGGTTTCAACAGGGCCCTTGCTTTGCTTTTGCTTTTTTTTTTTTTCTCTTCTAAAGTGTTTGCAAAATGTAGAAAAATGCAGCAGGTCCAGAAAAACTGGAGCTGTTTGGTGCAATTATTCAGAGCAACTGCTTAGCCCAGACAAACCATAGTAAACCCCTGCCTAGGAAGTGCTGCAAATGTAGTGGTTGAGTAGCAAGAAAAAAAAAATTAAAAACTGCAATCTTCCTTTAGGAAAAAACCAGAGCTCAAATATAAGCCTGATTTATGGTATGAAGTTTCTTTATGGAAACTGCAGAGATTCACAGAGAATAGAGAAAGCAGAGGAGGTGAGCAAAGGGGGATGCTCCTCCATCCATCCCGGGGGATGCTGCTCCTGGATCACATCTGGTCTCTGGAAAATCTATAATTGTGCATAATCTGTGGCAGAGTGAAGTGTTTGTGTTGTTAGAGCAGATCACAGGGCAGAGCAGAAGTGTGTTGAAACAGCTACAGGAATGCAAACAGTGCAATACCATTGCTCTGAAATGGCCTAAAAATCGTGAATAATCCAATTTCCAGCTTTCCCAGCACTTCAGGGTTGGTGATTTTCCTGGATGTTGTTTATCCTAAAAGCATCAGGCCTGATATTTGAAAAACTGGTCATACAGAGGCAAAATGCTTGACGTTTTTATTTTTGTGCAAGAGCCCCCACACCATGTGAAAATCTGATCCCTGCAGCTGTAGGGGATCAGTCAGTGCCTCCTGCACTTGAGGGAGGTTGGCAGCTCAGTGTCACACTTGGGAGACTCTGATGTCCTGCAAACTCCACATTTCTTGCCTCCTGTATCCTCATCCCATGTGCAGTGTTGGGGGAACTAATTATAATCCAGGATTTATTGCAGAAAACTCTGTGTGTGCGTGTGTGTGCACTCTATTAGCAATCCTCACAATGTCTTTCAAGGTTCTCCTTAGCAAGGGCAACTGCTGCTGGCATTTTGGCTCTCCTTCAAACCAGTCTTGTCAGCAAGAAAAACCATATGAACTTGGAGATTGAAATCAGTTGCCCCAGGGTACCAGGTCCGGTTTCATTTTAACAATAAAAGAATCTGATGCCTTTTAGCAGGCAGGTAGTTATTGCCTAGATGAAGGAAGAGTTGTAATAGTAAATCTGGAATTGCATTCAGATGTGACATCAGCTGACATATAAGGACTGCAGGTCTTGCCATATCCACCCACTCTTTCTATATGCAGGGAAATCCAAACCGAGGGAAAAGTCAAATGTTGGGCTGGCTCCCCCAACTCCACAATTATGTGCCAGTGATCCTGAACTTCCTCTCCATTTGCAGGTTAGCTAGAGGGGCCTGAATCCTAATGCCATGTTCAATCCCATGCACTGTTTACATTAACCTACAAAAGCCTGAGTGTGTCTGCGTCTCCAGACACAGAAGACTCGGGGACACAATAAATGTTTGGAAGTTCCTGGAAAATCACTGTTATGGAAAGGCTCTCCTTTGTGGGCTAAGTTGTAGCTGTTTTGCACTGCTCTCCCGTGGTTGAGGTGTTCATTGGAGCCAAACACTCAGCTGACTGATTCCTGCTGAAATTTGGGAGGGGAGGTGTTTGTTAGTGGCGTGCACATCTCTGGCTAGGCAGAATAAGCAAAGGGAGGAATTCCTCCCAGCAAAGAGGGGAATCATGGATTAAGTACTACCTAAACCTCTTGTTGTTATGTCAGGTATCCCACAACAGGTGTAATGACCTGGAGTTCTATCCAGACATCTCCTTAATGTTGTCACCACCGCAAAACTTTTGCCAGCTCCCAGCAGGGATAAACGAAGATCGTGGTTGGTGGTGTTGTTCTTCGAGAGAGATTCCCAATTAAATTTTTACCAAGTACACCATTGTTTTACTGCATCTTGACTTCGAGGCTGTGAGAATGAACCTTTCTGAGTGGCTCATAGCTGATTGCCCTGGAAGGGCTGCTGGTGGTGTGTTAATTGCAATCCCAGAGCCCGCTCGGTGCCCAGCAGGACGGTGGCTCTCAATGGCACCGAGCAGCTGTTGATGGTGGCTGTAATTGCTGCCCTGGTCTATTGAAGGAGTGGAGCAGGGGGGAAAAGCCCTGCTGGGCTTCAGCCTAACAGCTCCCCTCATGAATAACCTTCCCGAAGGTGCCACTCATTCTTCTACTCAAATACGGTGGAATTAATCTCACCCATGCAGCATAATCAGCAAGAAATGCATTTGGCACACTGTGGGGAAGGAAACTGCTCTCTGCCATCGAGCCTGGGCTGGGCTGTAGCTGCCAAGGTAAACAGGGTTGTAGATGAAGACATCCTGAGTTTCTGTCAGTAGCCAGACTTTGGTATTAGAAAAAAATCGGAACTTTTGCTTGTTGGTTGTCTCCCACCTCCAAAATGTGGCTCGTCTCAGTTTGCAACCAAGCTGAAAGCTGAGGGCAGGGATTCCTGCAGGGGCTGGAGCACCCCAGGCTGTGGGAAAGCTCCCTGCTTTCCTGGTGGGGTCTTTGCAGGTGTGTGGTTGTGTCTGGTGTGGGCACAAAGGTAAAGCAGCAGAGCTCATGCAGTGTCCGTGCACTGCTGTGCTGGGGAGAGCTTGAAATGAGGTGCTGTCTCTGGTTTAATTGGGGAGGTAAAGGTGGAGATGTGAATTACTGTAAGTTAAAAACAAAACCCCTGAAAGCAGTTAATTTGGCTTAATTTAAATGCTTTATGGTGTTGTTTCAACTTCAAGAAGATGGTCTGTTACCAAAAGAAAAAGACATAAAATTCAAGTCTGGAAATTACAAATGGTGCAATTTAATGTGGAAATGTTTTCACTGGGGGGAAAAAAAGCTGTCCAAATTCACTGAGAGACTTCATTTTACAGGCAATCCACCCCTTTGATGAAGTAGTTTTATCAACATATCTCGCAGCAGTTTCACCATCTATCTCTTATCTATGTGGGTTAATTTTTCTTGATGGAACTGCTTTGTCTTTCTTGTGTCTTCAAATTGATAGCAAGCTGATCCTTTACTCAGCCTCCTCCCTTTTGATCTGATGCTGCATTTGTCTCAGTCATAGAAAATGTTGCTCAACAGGATATCAGTGCCTTTGACCTTTTCCTGGGATACACAGTCCCATGCAATGCCCCACCACACGTGCCTTGAAGAAGGAGTTTGCAATCCTTGCAGATTGAGCAAGGCAGAACTGGGCTGCTTTAATCTTTGTACAGCTTTAAGCAATCCAGAGATGCCATTATTTCAGTTGCATGTGGTTGGTAGGATCCACTAAAACAATGTCAGGTATGTGCAGTGGAAAACCTTCAAAAGGAAAAGTAAATTTAAAAACCCCAACAGGGTTGTTTTCTCCAGCGACAGAAGAAAACTCATTTTGTATGCAAATAAATAAATCAATCACCTGGCACTTGTCAATTGAAAAATAGGTAGCAGGAGGAGGGGGGAAATGCTGTTATTTATTTTATTTTATTTATGTTTATTCTTCTAGTAGCTAATTTTCTTTGCCTTTGGGAGTTGTCTTATGAAGAGTATATAAAAGATTTGTTCTGTTTGCTTGGGAATTGGGGAAGATGGAACCACCAGATCTTCCTGATATTTGTGCCAGGCTCATGGAAAAAAAAATAATCTTGCAGGAGTTTTTGTCCACCTCTGAGTTTACCAGTAATTTCATATGATCAAAACTTTTAAATTTCTCTGAGCATAATAATAAATATTATAATATTTCCATCTTTATTGTGTTATTTAGGTAAAATTATTGTCTCCTCAATTGGCATTAAACTGCTTTGACACAGAGGATCTTTCACTGTGACCCACTGGATTCAAATCTTTGATATCCAACTGGCCCTGGCAATTTTGAAGAAATTTTTTTACAGGTACTTCAAACTTCCCCTCTTGGTACAGTTTCAGCTGGCTGCAGGAAATAATTTAGAATTGGATAGGTAAAAGTGCAGGCTGGTAGCACCATGTACTCTGCCTGACAGCTTTTTTTCACTTACTCATTTATCAACCTAAAAGCTAAAGCAAATAGGGATGCAACCTGTAAAGCTGTTGAATAATTTTAGTGAGCTTAACCACATGTTTAGCCTGAGGAAGAAAAAGTAGTTAATTTTATATCTAAATTTTTATTTTTTTTTATCCAAAGCAAAGGACCCTCCTTTTTCCTGAAGGCAATTTCAAGCTGTTATTCAAGAATGAAAATTGATAATTGTTATATCTGTACTCAGTTGATCTTAATTTTAGTGGAGCTCCAGGCTAGCAAATATGAAAATATCATCTTGCTGGCTGATAAACTGGTTAAATGCATTGGTGCAGGATTTTGATGAAGTAGCAATAGTTAATATTTGTTGCTTAGCAAAGAGCAGTTATAATCCTGGCTTTGGAGTAAATCCAAATAGGGAAGGAGAAAGAAGTCATTCAGCAGCAGCATGAAGTGGTTTTTTTATCTCTGCAGACACACACAAACATTGTTAGACAGCATCAAGTGCTCTCGTAGCAAATTATTTGCTCTCCCTGCTGCTGAGATGAATCTCCTGGAGCACAAGGAGGTTCCAGAGCTGCACCCAGACCTTGCCCAACTCAAACATTGGATCACAGACCTTCCCAGTGAACAGACTTTCCCCCTATGTCAATACAACAATTGCAGAAATGTGTGCAGCACATTCCTCTCCCTCACCTGTACGAAGGGCAGGAGGCTCTTTGGGAAAGCCTTTAAAGGAGGGTGAGCTGCCCTAAAACAGGGACCTTGAACCAAAATGCAAAGTAAAAAAATGCCCCATCTCTGAAACCAGAGAGTGACCCTGCCTGCACACCAGGGTTTGACAAATCACTGTTCACACTGGTAAAAAATTGTGTATTCTTTTCACTGAATGCAGTTATAGAAACACAGGGTTGTGGTTTGGACACTGGGAGTCCTTTCAGTCCATGTATTAACTAATTTTTAATTATTAATGACTTGAGAAATACCTTTCTCTTGCTTTCTCCCTTCCATACTTTCTATGGCCAGAACTGTGTTCCCTGGGATACCTCTGCTATTTGGTTTAGATTGAATTCAGCTTGAGGCATCAAAAAGACGCTTTCCTGCTTTTCATTAATTGTCAGGTCTGGTACTTCATTGTGTCCAGTTCTCTGATCTTAAAGGTACAGCACCATGTGGGTTTTCCCTAGAAAACATCATTTTAAAGTTAATTAATTCTTTTTTCCTCTAAATGGCCTTTCAGTACTTCCATCAGAAGCACTGCAAATTTGTGAGATATTCTGCCTCATCACAGGCTTAGGAGAATTGGCCAAATGGCTGTTGAAAAGTTAGAGTTATATCTCCTGACACTGAGTTGAGCAGAGCTCTGGATCCTTTGCAGGAGTATTTAACCACAGAAGTTATTTCTGCAGTGCAGCTGCTCAGGAGGCAGCAGAGCTTTCCAGCTGCGTGAGCAGCACGAATTCAGGGATAACTTCCTCTGTTAGAATGGAACTTTTTGCAATGTCACTTGCACTGGGGTTTTAGATCAGCTACAAGTAGGCTGGTTGAGGTCTAAAGTCTTCTTCCATTCCATGAGCAGCTGTGTTTTTTGGGTGTATACAAGCTTTTGTGGTTTAATAAGATGGGAGAAAAAAGTCAGCAACTGAGACTATTTCAGCAACTCGAATACTGCTGTGATGAAAGAAACCAGATATTAGGGATTCATTCTGGGGCATGAAAATATTTATGAAGTATGAATTTATTAAAAGCCTGAAAGTACTTAAAACAGCTGCTGTGCATCTTGCAGCCATACATGTAGGTTTTATTTGAATATATATAACACTATTGCTAACAAAGATCACAATCAGAGGTGAACCTCGCAGTGCAGCACGGCGTTCCCTGGGATAACAATGTTCAGAGAATAACTGGAGGGATTTTAATTCAAAGCACATGCAGTCCACTCTCCTGATTCAGCCTGCAGGAAGCAGAAAATGAGGGCCATGTGGAGATAAGGTGGTGATAAGCCCCTGGAGAGGCAGAGGTGCCAGTTGAGCTGTGTCACACCATGATTGCGATTATGCAAACTGCAGGATGAGAAACCTCACCTGTGCAGGTGAGGAGATAAAATAAGGCCCTCAGAGGCAAAGCAATCCAGGCTTCTGAGGATGAGCTGGTGATAAAGGGGCGATGTCAGACACCCAGAGCAAGGGCTGAGACTTCTCATCATTCACTTCAATCCCAATTTCATTCCCTGCTTCTCTTTCTTCTGAGGCTCAGTGATGCCCTCAGTGCTGTTCTCTGACTTGTACAAGCTCATAATCTTAACTGTGAGCTCCCATCAAAACCTTAAGGAAACAGAGGAGATAAGTGACTTGCCAAGGGCCAAACAAAGCACCTGAGGTGGAGTCAGGCACAGGACCCAGTTCTCCAGGCTCGTTTGTTTAACTGCTTTTCCTATTTTCCACCACTTTTCTGTTCCCTGTCAGTCCCTCTATTCTTGTTTGAAGCGTGGGGGACTTTATAACCCTGTATTTCTCACAACTGTTTGAAAGCTCTACAAGAGGGAAATGCTCCTGATTGTTTCTGTTCAAAGATGGGGGCGTTCCCAGACATGTCACATCTGAAAAGTGAGTGACTTTTGGCACCTAGTCCTCAGTTTTCTGACATGAGGGACACATGCAAGGAATATCAAATACATGGCTGAAGCCACACTGTGCCTCTCAAAGCATACCATGCTTTTTTTTCTATGCTGAAGGCCTAAAAAAGGAATTTTCTCTGCCTACCTAGACAGGGGAGCCCCTTTTAGGTATTATCTGCTGTACAAATATTGGCCTACTCCTTAAAGCCAGTTTCATAGAAAGTTGAAGGCAGTCTAAGAAGGAGAACATATCCTTTTATATGTGTTGGATAAGGTAAATGATATCAAATAAAACGAAGGATTAAAGCATGCTCGAGCTTGAAGCAAAAGATATAAAAAGGACAGGAATTATTGTTTACTTACATTTTTCAGCTGGGTGTGTGCAATCAGTTTTGCTGGGGATTTATGTATCACATCAGGTAATTTACAGCCTGTGCCAACTCCCACAGGGAGCACCACACCAGCAGCTCTGCCCAGAGCTGCCCAGCAGCCCCTGCCCACCTGGTGCCACCTTCTCTTCACCCTTTTCCTCTGGTGAACACTTCCCTTTCCTCACCATTTCTTCTAAGCATGGATCATCAATGGCTTTGTAGTTAAGATCCACCCAGAGATGTTTTCTTCATTCTTTTTCCCCCTCTCTTTTCCTCCTTTTTTGTTTTAAATTGTTGAGGTTTAGGAGCTTTGTTCTCTGGTTATCACAGTGTTTCAAAGTGTAACAGTGCCAAGATATCTCCTAGAAATTGTGCAGAAAGAGCTGTGGCTTGCACCTTCAACAAAGAGTAAAATACACATTGCAGTGATTTATGCGATTTACACATCACATTTTATACTCCATGCTGCTAATGAGCACTGTGACAGTCAAAATCAGTCTGGTAATCCAGCAGCAAAATTAATGATGGAAAAGAATTCAGAGAGTCTTGAGATAAATCAATATAATTATACTTCACACACAAAAATTGGAAACTGCTAAAGCATTGGAAGAGCAATGGAACAGAGATAGTTACACAGTTGGAAATGCATATGTATTTACAACTGTTTAACCACAGCTATGTAAGAATTTCTATAAAGAGTTTAAACAAACAGAAAAGATTTCAATCTACACACTCTGCTCTGAAGTGAGCTGCCCCAACACTGGAATTGTTCTCCAGCAATCAATCAAACCCTGACAAAGCATTTCATGTTTCTAATGGCCAATAAGTAGGAACAACTCCAGCACCTCCAGTCTCCCTCTGTTTCATCAATGAAATCAGCAGTTGGGTTTGGCTTTTCAAGTGTTTTGTGGGTGATAGTTGGAAAGTTTAGGTGAGTTGCTGACTTAGCAGGGATTGCATTCATGTTTCCATAGAGAATTCAGACCTCAGTGCTTTGTTCTTCAGAGTCCTTTTGAGCTCCTGCAGCAGCTGCGAGGCAGAGGCTGGGCTGGAGGTGGAATTAAGGGTCCAGGTGGGATGGGGTGGAGAGTCCAGGCAGGGGTCCAGAGGAACTGGGGTGGAGACTGGTGATCTCTGGGAACTTCTGGCTGGTTTTAGTCTGGGATCACTTGATGGCAGCTAAAGTGTGGCAGTCTGAGAGCACAGAGGCTGACTGATTATTAAAACTAGAGCTGAGGCTTTCTGAGGCATCACAACGCTAAATGAAACATCCAAAAATCATTTCTGCACCACATTTCAGCTTGGAGACTTAAGGGTTTGCTTTAGAAACGCTTTCTGAAGTTTTGAAAAGCAGCAGCAGCAGGTCTGCATCTCCTCCCAGCTTTGCATCGTGGCTGCAGCAGTGACCAACAGCCTCGGGAGAGAGTTTCCCTCCAGGGTCATGCAGGGAGAAGGATGTGGATCCCTTGGATCCTGGAGGAGGGAAGCAGAGCTCAGCTGTGCCCAAACACGAGGGGTGCTGGGCTTTGCTGTCCCAGTAACTGTGGGGAGGCTGTGCAGAGCCAAGCGCAGGTGGAGAGGAGCCACAGGGCAGCTTCTTGATCCATAATTTTTCACCAGAGAGGTGTAACTTCCCTCGACCCAGTTGGTATTGCCTTGAATTGACCTTTGCAGAAAAGCAAACCCAACTAATGGCAACTGACAAGCCCATGTAGGTGAACTCCTGTGTTCATCCAGCTTTTTCTCTGTGACTTTTGTAGCTGCCTCCATCCTCCTCTCCTGCACTGGGGGCACCTGAGGAGGCTGCAGGAAGAGCAGATGCCCCTGGAGCACTCGGTGGTAGGAGCAGCAATGTGGAAGGCCAGAAGTCAAGGCTCACTTTGAGCATTTATCTTGCTTTGTTTCACACCCAGTGCTCCTCCTCTTCCCCAGATCAAACTTTACCAGGCATTATGCAGAAAAGGTTGATCCACAGAAAAGTTCTTTCAGAATGAAAAATCTGTTTGCTGGTGGGGAAAGGGTAACATAGCAACTCTTGTGTACTTTGGTGAAAAAGCACTGCATAAAAGGTGACTCTCTTTATGTTTTCCTCGGTGATTCAGGCTGGCTGGGTGTGGCAGCCAGGGAAATTTGATCCACCAACTATTTACATAAACCAAAAACTGTTTGTCTAAGCACCAGGAGACAAGGGCTAAGCTGGATGAAGTGCTGTAAAGAATTCTTTTTGCAGAATGATCCCTATTTGCCATCCAAAGAGGCAGGCAGATCCTTATATAGTACAATATAAATTTTTGAGGAGTAGTTAAAATCCTTTCTCTCTAACAGCATGGTCAAGCTTTGTCCTCTGCCCCCTTGAGAGCTGAGTGTGTGGATGAAGAAAGAGTGGTGGAGGGGTGCCACTCAAAATTCTCTCTTGAAGCCTTCAAAAAATAGAGAGTAGAAATACACTACAAAGCTAAAAACCAAAATTGTTGCAAAAATAATGTCCATTTTGTACAATGTTTACCAGAGCCACTGCAGAAATTTCATAATCACGTAATTAACCATTCTGCCTGTCAAGTGGGTCTAGTTTCAGCTAATACTAACCATGTAAAGCTCTAATATGCAAATGAACTGGCAGAAAGGAGTTCAGAATTTAACATTAGGTGCTGATTTCACTACTGATAAATTGCTTTGATCCATTGAGTCATGCCTTGTTGTCCTTCCAAATGAATGCAAGCACCTTCTCCTACAAGTGAGTCACCCCTGGGCACGGGGGCCAGCCTGACCTCGCTGCTGTCCATGGAACTCAAGTGGTTTAAAACCTAGGACATGTTTATCCTCATGGTATTATTGTGAGGTCAGGAAATGCTGTTCTTTCCATTTTACAGCAATGGGGCTGAGGTGTGAACTTTTGAAATGTGTTGAAGCAGCAAAGTCTTGAAGTTAGTGGGAGCTGCAACACCTGACAGCTCACACTCCTTTCTATGGGAGATAGATGATTTCCACATGATAACTCAGGAAAACTGGAGCAGACAGCAGACTTCATCCAGCTCTGTGTTCTGGGCAGCAAATTTTCTTGCTCTGATGGAGTGAAATTCTCTGTTATCCTTTGTTACTCTAAAAATCTAATGAGAATGTATTTATGCTGTGGCGTTTATGCTTTCTTTGCATGGGTTTAGTGCATTTGTAGAAGCCAAAGTCTCTGAAACAGGAAAAAGTAAAGCACAGTAGTGTAAACTTTTGATGTTCACCTTGCATGTGAACAGCAGCTCCTCCTTGGCACTTTCCTGCCTTGCTGTCCTTGGTGTGTGTGGTTCTGGGTGAGTGGAACAAGGGAGGGATGACTGTTCCTGCAGTAAAGTCAGGGTTATTTTTAGCAAGGGAGGATCCACTTCTGCAAGAGCAGTGAAATGTGCACTTCAGGCCTTCTGCTGTGATTGTGATGATGGATCCTGGGCTACAACCATGAAACAGTTTGTGTCTTGGTTGGTGCTTGCCCTCCAGAGGCAAAGCCAAATCTGAAAGTACAGCTTTCCTGTGAGACACTTCAGTGCCATTAATGCTTTATGATGTTCAAATGCATAAAGGAAATACTTTAAAGGCACAGACAGTTGACAGAGCAGAGGTCCAGATGCAAGAGGACTGATTTAAAAGGCCTATGTGTTCAATATAGCTGTACATGTCTTCCCACAGGTGAGTCTGGGAAAGGATATAGCACATTTTCCCCAGGACAGCTCCATGCATTTTCTATTCCTGATCAAGATCTATTCATTGGGCAAGTGCTGTTTAATCAAGCAGCAGGAAAAGGGTGTGTGCTGTCTTCAGAAGTACAAAGAAATCTCATTCAAAGACAGTCCCGTTCTTAAAAGGCTGGTGTTTAAATTAGACCTGCCCAGACAGGTCTGGCATGTTTAGTGTGACCCCCTTTTACTGTGGATGTTCCGGTTATAACCATCTTACTGCTTCCAGTTAAAATAAAAACACAACTGCCCTGGAAAACATGGAGCAAACCGAGCTCACAACTGCTGCCAGCCCCTGGTGTGAGCAGCATTTCACATCAAACCACTGCTACTGGGAAGTAGCTACAAGCAAAAATTTGGAGAAGTGCATAGAAGAGGAAATTCAGCAGAGAAACTTACAAGATAGTGTGCAAATTAACAGGGGCAGTAGGGGAGAAAAGATGTCTTTTTGGTTCATTCCACTCTTTGGGCTTCATGGGTTTTGAGGCCATTTGGACCTAAATGTGTTGAAGGCTCTGTGACTCTCCTCCTACAAACCAAGCAGAGCATGTCCTTCTCTGCTGCATTAGCAGGAGGAGCTGCATGTCCTCTTTGATAGCCAGAAAAAGGGTGTTATTGGCTTTTTTCCTCTTCTTGGTCCTTTATCTCTACTCTTCCAGTGTCACCTCTAACCATAATGAGTCTCAGAGGTCACCAAGGTTTATTTTAGTGATGTCACCTTGGCATGCTACAGCTTTATAAAAGAATTATAATGTGCTGTGAGAGGTGCAGCTTTTCTGGTGCAAGAGTAGATTGCCCTGGCCTCTCCTCCAGTCCATACATTCAGGTTTTTCCCTGCTAAGTCCCTTGGTGTGTTGCAGCCTGTCTGTGTCTTCTCCAGTCTCCTGGCAGAGGTGGCAGATGCTCAGCTCAGGTCTGCAGTGAGTCACGAGTGGAGAATGAATGATCCATCTGCAAACCCTGCGTGTGGTGTCGGGAGAGACTCCTGAGGAGCCACTCCCAGGCTGTGCAGCTCGTGGGGATAAGTGCAAGTCCAGCACTGCCTCATTTCACCAGGTGTTCACTGCTGCCCCTCAGCCCCGTGGTGCTGCAGTGTCTGCAGAGAGGAGGAGAGTGTTGGAAGTGTGGTGAAAACTGGTAGGGTACCCCCTGAGGCAGCCTCAGGCCTTCCTTTCTCCTTGTTAGGTTGATGAAGTCTAGGAAGATGTTATATAAAAAACCACCTTATCCCTCCTCACCCAGCACAGGGGTGGAGGTGACTTTTCCTTTGCTTGATGGCAGATGGAGCAGGGAAGAAATAAAGGTATCATCCTTAACTTTAAGGATGCCTTCTGTCCTGAGTTACTGCTTCACAAGCAGCTTGGGACTTTTTCCAGGATTCATTAAAAATAACTTTAAGCCTGGACACAAATAGACAAGTGGATGAGTTGTTGCAGGCAGGAGAAATCATGAATGCTCCAAAATAGCAATCTCAGTGGCAGGAAAGAACAGGTGCTGCTTTATTGATCTAGAAAGGAGGGAGGTTTTGCCCAGTTGCTGAAGGGAATGAACTGGTGAGACAAACAGGACAATTGGGTTCCACCATCACCCTTTCATATGAACAAAAAGGAAACACAGTCCTGTCTGTGCATGTGCATGTACTGCTGGGTGCAAGGGAAGTCCCACATTTATCAAAGAGGATCTGCCATCACATCCAGAGATTTCAATAGGGATCCATTGCAAAGGAGAGGAGCTCAAAGCTTTGCCTTCCCTTAATTATGTGAACTGGGTGTTGAAATCTTCCACCATGTGTGGGAATTGCTGCCTGTAGTTAGGTTTTTCCAGATTGCCCCAGTGCAATCACAATGTCCAATCCCCCCATCAGTGTTGGGGAAGATCTTTGTCATCCTCTGTCCTTTGTGCCAGTTCTGCCAGCATTGGGAGGCAGAAGGGAGGTGGGAGGTCTGTGGGATCCTGGGGAGCTGCAGCTCTCTGCAGCTGTGCTGCTCTCAGCAGAAAGGCCCAAAGGAGCCATCCAGGAAGAATTGCTTTGTCTATAGTAATTTGAAGATTTACCATCATAACTCCTTCCTTATAACCCTCTTTAAGAGCTGGATTTGAGGTAGATCAGGTCTAAGACAAGGCAGTTCCTGTGACTGTTGTAGATTTCTTAAAATGCATGTGGTACTTTGGTGAGCATAAAAATGTAATATAAAAATCACCCCCTTCTGTCTGACATGCTCAGGTAGCAAAATCTTTTATTATAGATGTAAATCTACACACAGCACCCTGTTGTGGACCTTTTTATCCCCCTGGATTTGACAAAATTTGATGTACAGTTGCATTTTTTCACCCAAGCTGAATTAATTGTAGGGATCCCACATCATCTTTCAATCAGATCAGTCCTCTGAAGGCAGCAGTGATCAAACTGCTCAGAGATCAAACCTGAGTCTAAGAACTAAGTTACACTTTGGCAAAATTCCTTTATTCGTGCTTTGGTTTTTTAATATATGTTTTCTTTTATATTTTGTAAAATATGTACAGAGATTGCAGTTTTTCCATACCACAGCTAGGGTGGGGATATTTGCCAAGCAAGAGTCCCAGGTGCTAAAAATGCTGGAATACTTTCTTGTTCCAACCTCTGAGGCGCTTGCCTGCCTGTTTCCACTACTGTGTAGCTGTCAGCAGTGCAGTTTATCAGGCTTCCAAGGAAAAGCTCTTCTCAGAGTGGGAAAAGACCCAATTGTACCCATGTAGGGAATCTCAGAAATTGCATAAATGCATCCAAATGTTGTCTTGAGTCTCTGAGGCATTGCAAAGCATGAAAGAATTACTTAATATCATGGAACAGCTAGCTGATTTCTGTTTTGCCTAAAAATGTGTCAGGAATATTTCTGATGCTAAGGCTTGTTCATTTCTTAGGGAGCTGTAGAACAGATACATTTACAAGTATGAGTAATGGGAAACAGAAAATTTCTGCACAATGCAGACAATCCTTTCATGTTACATCATTCAAAGCAGGGTATTCACATGGGGATATATTCAGGCAAAACTCCACAGCCAGAAGACCAGGCTCCCCTGCTTGGCTGTGCTTTTAATGTAGGAAACTTTTGGTTAAGATTTGTGGCTATCTTTCACACAATGCATCAAAGAGCTGAAAAGTTGAGGATAATCATTCCCACACATGAATCTACGTGCGCTGCAGTGAGAGCCCTTCTCTGCTTCTTGCATGTCAAATGTTCTCCTGCATTTGCTCTTGGAGGTCCCCAGCAGTGTAGGCACTTCTGAGATTACTGGGCTATCAATCCAGCAAAAAACAGCAATATTTAAAAAAACTGAAGAAATAAACGTAGTACTGAAACCTGTGAAGAGCTACATTTATTTCCTATGGATGAATTTCTTTATAAGGCAGAAGTCAAAAATTGCTTTTAGACTACGCAAGGGGAATCAATGGGAATAGCCAGCTTTGCTATTTGTGTGTTGGAATGAAGAGCAATTCAGACTTTATCTTATGATAAATATTGTGGTGGAGGTGAAGGGAAGAAAAAAAATGCAGATTTCATGCCTTTTCTTTTTTTTTTTTTTACAGTTGTGTGCTGTCTCCAATAAGGTGCCTAGTTCTGAAATGCTAATGAGTCCTTGGATTCCACAGTGAGATCCCAAATAATTTAGAGTCAGGCACTGGAGTTTTCAGAAAACATGTAGCACCATGTGAATATACAAAAATCTGGTGGCATAAATGAATGTGTAAATGCACATAAGGCTCGTAGTTAGCCATGCAAACACCGAGCTGCAGGCCCAGCCTGTGCACCATGTGTAGGCCGAGGGAAACGTGACACAGCCCTGTGCCTCTCTGCCCTGGCTGCTGGCAGGGTGTCTCCATCCTGACACACAACAATCTTCACATTCCTGTCCAACCTGAAGCCAGAGTGAATTTAATTAGGAATACTTGATCTAAACTGTTCCGCCTCAGCACTGCTGAGAGTGAGCTGAGCCAGGAGAGGTGCTGGGCAGAGCACAGAGAGAGTATGGGGAGGGTGTTTGGACAAAATCCTGTCTTTGTCCTCTTCCCCTTTGAGAATGAAAGGGTGAGGAGGAAGAGAGGATTTTTGGTAGCTGTTTAGAGACAGGCTGACCCACCAGACCCTCACAGAGATCAGGCCAGGCCCCCCTGTGAGTGCTGAGCAAGGAGCCAGCCATGCAACCAGATGCCACTACTGGCAGTGCTGAGGAGAAAAAGCTTCCAGACTCTTGGCACCTGACTCCTGCATCTGCCAAGCTTTCCCCCATAAACAGCCCCTGTGCCACTCCAGAGAGGGGGCTGTGCTGGGGGGAAGGAGTTCTGTGGGGAGTGAGCTCCGTGCACCAGGAGGAGGAAGAGGAGGAGGCTGCCCCAAACTGCCCTTGCTCACTGGGCTCCCTTTCCAACCCCTCTGGAGTTCAGGGGTTCCCAGTTTAACACTCCTTTTGGTTGAGTTTTTAACAGTATAACTGTTTGAAGACATGAAGCAGTGATATGATTTCGATGTGCTCAGTGCTCTTCTGGCACCTGGGCCCCGGCTCGGTGCAGTGCTGCAGCCATCTGGGGCAGGCAGCCCTCACTGCCAACCCTGACTGACCCGGCTGCCAGCCTGGTACAGGGGCTGAGAGCTCTGCCAATCTGCCTGGCAATCCAGTTCTTAGCAGAGAAATGACATTTAGGTTTGCCTTTTTTTTTTTTTTTTTTTCAGAGGTGGTGATTTTTCCAGGGCAAGAGAAAAAAATAATTCAGCTACACTCTTTCTCTATAAACTTAATCTTCACACACTTAATCCCAAACACGGTATTGTCAGGGTTGAATTTCACACACTTAGTTATGAACAAACTCTCCTTTGCAATGCCATGAGTCACCTGAATTTTGAGCACTTAAATATGAACTATCAAGAGGTTGTGTGTTTTATTTTGGATTTTCTGTGCTGACCCAAAGCTGTATCGCAATGTGGTCTTTGGCCAGGATTGACATCTGCACTGAACATTTAAAATAACAGATGCTTGCCCAGGCCTTCAAGGAAAGTCTGGTGCATAGGTGGTACCTCTCTGACATTCCCCTTGTACTTCAGTGGTGTTTGCTGTATTATTTGCTTCAGTGTGTGTCACACTCAGAGAGCTGCTGCCGTGGGGAGCAGGGCACCTGTGCAGAGGTTGCCAAGCTGTGTGGGGTGGTCACAGGCTGGAGGGAAGGGAAGGAACACTCCTAACATGGAACCAGGCTGAGATGGGGTTGTTCAGCCTGGAGAAGAAAAGGGAGACCTTACAGCACCTTCCAGTATCTCAAGAGGCCACAGGAGAGATGGGGGAGGGACTTTTGACAAGGGCATGTAGTGGCAGGACAAGGGGGAATGGCTTTAAACTGACAGAGGGAAGGGATAGGTGAGATACTGGGAAGAAATTCTTCCCTGTGGAGTGGTCACCTGTTGTCCAGAGCAGCTGTGGCTGCCCCTGGATCCCTGGAAGTGTCCAAGGCCAGGCTGGATGGGGCTTGGAGCAGCCTGGGACAGTGGAAGGTGTCCCTGCCATGGCAGGGGTGGCACTGGATGAGCTTGAAAGTCCCTCTGACCCAAACCATTCTATGGCTCTGTGACTTGTTTTTAGAACATAGAGTTCCATGACTCTAAGTAGTGTATTTTCAGATGTATGAGGACACCTCAGGGCACCATGAATTGCTTCCTTTTACCCCTTCTTGGCAAAAGATTTATGATTAAAAATATGTGGAATATCAGTCTAGTTTTGCTGAAAACTTATTGGGAAAATCTAATTGAAGAAACGAGATGCCAGAACTTTAACAAAGGCTTTTTTTCTTCCCCCATCTGTTTAATCAGGTGTCTTGGTATAGAAGGTGTTTTAACAAAAGGTTGTGCAGATGGTAGGGAAAACATTCAACTGTTTGACTAAAAATCATTTCCTCTCTCAAAGAGGGAGTGCTTTCACAGATCTCATTAGTTCAACGGTTATAACTTCCAGGAGTTGCCACAGGGTACAAAATGCCTGGATTCAGTGGCACAAATTTATAATGCAAGAAAAAAAAAAACAGTGAAAGAAAAAATAAGTGAAGGCTTAGGTAGTTTTAATTTTAACGTCCACATCCAAAGGAATTACAAGCTTCCTCATTTCTCCTATAAATATTATATATTCCTTTATTTGCCACACCACTTTAACTCCAATATTGCTTTGCCACCTCTGTCTGAGGGCTGGGTGTGAATTGTGGCTGGTGCAGCAATGGAGCCAGTGCTGATTCACAGAGCCCTGACCTGCTGCCTGCTCAGGGCTCCTCTCAGTACCTTGTTATTCTGCTGCAGTGGGATCAGCTCTGAGCTGTTGCTGTGCAAGCAGAAAGATAGTCTGGAGGAGTGTGCAGTCTCAGACAGCCTGAGTGCCTCACTCTGAACTGTAAGGTCTGTCTGATTTTGCTGAGTGAGTCAGAGTTTTGTTTTGCCATATTCAGATGACACCTCCTCCTCTTAGTGAAAACACACTGGAATAGCCTGGCAGCATAAGCAAACAACAAAAGAGTGCTGCTGATGGCTGACAGCTCTGCATTTTAAACTGGAGTCAGTTTTGTCACAAAAAGGAGCATTCATACCAGAAAAATAAGTAGAGTTTTGAAACGTAATTTTGTAACTCTACCAAATGTGGTTTCATTAAGGACTCCAAACATTGCAGGATCTTCCAAGCAGGGTTTCTCAGATTTGTTTTGTGAGAGCACTGAAATATTTCATTCTTGAGCAGAGTTAGCAGAGGATCTGCAGTGGCTGCTGGGGGAAGATTTGCCCGCGCTGGTTTGAGGAGAGCAGGATGACTCTGGGGCTCTGCAGCGCTCCGAGCGCGCTGCTCTTCCGGCCCTGTAATTTTTCATCACAAATTGCCTTGACTGGTTCAATGATTTTTGTCATTGTACAGGTCACTAACGTTCAGTCATAAGCTGAAGCAGAATTCTTGTGTTAGCCTTTTGCAGACTTTGGTTTCATCGTGTTTGTGCTGCGGGAGGAAAACGGGAAACCGAGGCCCTGCTAAAAGCAAATGCCTCAGATGCCACTTGTTTTATATTTTTTTTTCCTTTTACCATAATCTCTCCTTCTGAAGGTGACCACATGAGAGAAATTTAGAAGTTCTAAATGATTAGGAATTTTGTTTTAACTGTAATCTATAGTCAGCTGTCTGGAAAGACCTGTTTTTTGAGGAAAACCTAAAGGAACTTCAAGATCATAAGGTGGCTTGACTCGAGACACAGATGAACCAATGAGACACCATCTTTAAAGAAATGTGATAAAACAAATGCAATAAAATAGGTGTAGTGTGTTTCTGGTGTAAATCTGAGGTATTGGGTGAAATTAGGACAAGCACTGACTGTGGAAGGGTCTGTCTTGAATTCCTCATGTGCTGAGAAAACACTAAAACATTTTTGGTAGAAAAGATATGATGTTAGTTTGATAATGGTTTGATAGATTGATAATTTGTGTTCTTCTCACAATCAGACATGTCAGTCTCAGGCTCCATAAATCAGAGTCTTCAAAAGACCCTCAAATTTCTAATATTGGTAGCTTTCAATTAAAAGAGTAATGAACAGCATTAGCACCTGTATGAAGCTTTGGTTGTCATTTTAGGGTGATCATTTCAAGCATGTTCCTCTCTTCCTTGGAAGATACAGCCCTCCCTTTCTGGGTGTGAAATGGTAGAATTTTACATGTATAAAATTAATTAATGTTTTTTACCCCTAAGTGTGAATATCTTCTGAGCATGCAAACTAGTCAGCTAAATTAAGGTAGGGACCATAGCATTTTTGTTTGGAAAATTACATCTAGTTCTTTATAACACTGGCTCCACGTTTAAAGGAGTCTCAGTGTATATTTTTACATGCACAATTCACAGCTGCAGACAGGCCTAACTAGCGTTTGGACTTGACTTTCTTCTTGAAAAAAATCTGACTCTCAAATGCATTCTTTTCTTGGGAGGCTTAGGAATATTGATTTAATTTTTTTTTTTCCTGATGACTTATGTGTCAGACCACCCTTCATTCCTAGTACTGAAATGAAGTGACAGTGTGTGGATGGCTGTGGAATAAGCGATGTCTTGGTCATGGCCCAACACAGATTTCAGGCGCAGCACTTGTGCCTCCCTTGCCAGCCTCTGAGGCTAAAAGTCTGCCTCTGTCCCAGTATCTCATCTGCTTTCTCACTTGGAAAAAAGGTCAGGCCTTGACTTTACAGGTCAGTGCAATGAGTGGCAATGAACTGCACCGAGGAGGGAAGGAAAAAGCCCTTTAAATTTGTGTGTTGGGGTCAGACCCAGGCAGGACACGAGGTTTGTCCTCTGTGCTTCCAGCACAGGGTGAGTTTCCCTCCCTGCCCTCCACACTGAGAAGTGCTGGGGCTTTTGCTCCCAAATTCTTCAGTACAGCCAGTTCCCAGTGCCTTGTCCAACCATGAGAGCCTCCATAGAGCAGCAGTGCCCGTGTGACAAAGAGGGATTTGAGAACAGAGAATTTTCTTGTCTAATGAAGTGTGTGCTATTTTAAGGCCTAGACATCACTTTCATGGTTTGCTTTATGAAAGCTCTGTGTCACTGTTTTATCTTTTTTCTATTTGCTTAAAATTCTCCTACCTGGAGCTCTGAACATACATGTACATGTATATATATTAAATATATATATACACAAACAGACGTACTATGTCAACATACAAAACTCTTATTTCTGTATTTTAAACTCTGCCAAAAAAAGCAGTTTAAAACTGAACACAGACAAATTCTTCATCTGAGCCCAGAAGCAATTGCAGACTCTGTGATTACACCTCTCATTCTGCTCAGTAAAATGAGGCACAGCTTGGCTAAAGATGTGCTGAAGGTCCTAAACAAGTCTGGCAGTGCTGAGAACCCCGTGGAGGTGTTTTGCTTCTCAGCACATTCATGTGACAAACTGTTGGCTGTGGTGCTTTAAGCTGAGGAAGGGCTTTACAAACAAACAAGAAACACTGAAGGAACAAACACAACATTTTAAAGAGAGCTGTGCAAAGGTGTATCCTAAAAAAAATCAGTCTGAGAAAGGTTATGGTGTTTCTGATATTTCTCTGAGGAGCAGTTGAAAAGCCTTAGTGTTTTCTTCAAAATTGGGTTTATCACCTGAATAATATGGAATGAAACAGAGAAAAAAGTCAGATAAGTAGGGAGAAAAAGATCAAATGTTGCCTGAGAAGTAAGGAAATGGCCTAGGTTGAGCATTGCCATATTCCTCTAGTTTGAATATTATGCCTCTCAAAAATAAAAACAGAGGGAAGCAGGTGTGAAAAGCACCATGTGATGATTATCCCATCCTGTCCAGCAACTAATGGAGACTCAGCTGTTTGCTGTTATCCAGGCCTGGGATTAGAGAATAAACATGTCTGGGATTTAGCATGAGCAGTGAAGGGCTGTTCCCATGCTCTGGGATGGGTGTGCAGTGCCTTGCTCTGGGTTTTAGGGAATGGGGTAAACAGTCCCTGTCCTGTGCCCTTGGGAACCACAGCAGGGGATGGAGGGCACACTCAAAAAATCCAAGGCACTGCCTAAAATACTACAGGAAAAACCACTAAATATTAGTTCTCTGTAGTTATTTATCTGCTGGTTGTGCACCTGAGTTCTCAGCAGAGTTTTGCACTGTTCCAAGGATGTCACTTTGCAATGTCACTGTAAGGAGAATTCATTTCAGTGCTCTGTCCCCCAGGGAAGCTGCACTTCCCCTGAATGCAGGCTGTAGGTGTGCTAAAAGCTGCTTTCACACAAAAGTAAAAGAGGATTTTGTTGCCTGTTGGGGGTAAAAACACCCCACAATCCTTTTTTTAGTTACTCCTAGAGCAGAATGAATCTGGTGGGAAAATGAGTTACTGGAGGATTCTCCCTATAATGTAAGAAGAACTTGAGGAAGGGAAATTCACTTCATGTATCAAGGAAAGTGGGGAAGAGAAGGATATCAGGAATTATGTTTGTCATGTTATTGCTGAGCCAATTGCAATCCCCCCATGGTCAGATACCAGAAACCTGATTTATCTTCACTTCCTGGGAGTTAATTTATATTTTGGTGGAGTTCAAGGAGGACTTGCAGGACAAGCAAAGCAGCTCTCTATGAAGCTTGTGAAAACTTGTGATGTATTTCGTAACATCCACACACTGGTTCCAAATCACAGATAGCCCATAATTATAAATTTTTGCAATGAAGGCAGTCTGCAGTGACCCACTGGTGACTAGCACAGGGGCAAGATGTTCCAGGAATTCCTTAGCCACAGAAGAAGTTTGGAAAAGGAGTGGGATGCATAACCAGGCTTTCTTCTTAGTAAAGTGTCTAAATGCTGAAATGTTAAGGAAATCAAAAATTTACATGAATATTGATTTGGCAGATAATTTAGCCTCCAAAGTAAGGGAAGGAGTGGTGAATGCTGAAGTGTTTTCTTTTTAAAATTAAAGTTATTTGTTTTCATTCCAGAATGACAGTTTTCTTTGTTAAATAATTGCCATAATTCAAAGAAATATTCCCTTTTGAGTAAAAAAGAATGTTTCTGTTTGAATCAATTATAAAGCCTGTGTGTGTACAAATTCTTCTCTCACTAAGCAAAAATTGCAATAATTAGAGAGCTTGTTCAAGAGGCTGTGATTCACATAGAAGGTCTTGAAAGTAGCAATGTTTTGTCTTTTTGCATATGTTTATTCTTGCTATTTAGAACATAATAACAGGCAAATAAATAAATCTTCTGGGAAAAGGGGAAATTGTTTATGAGAAAATAATGGGGATGTCTTTTTTCTTTTCTTATGTCCATTGGGCAAATATGCAGATTTTCTTCCACCTCTTGTTTTCATTCTTGCCCCAAATATCTACAGAATGAGTAAACTGCAGGATTTTTTTTCCCTCTTATGCAAATTACAAGTGAGCACATAATTACCTGTTACAGTAATTGCTTGGTTCCTACACAGAGGTAGCAACTATATGCAAATAAAGCACACAAATACCTGAATATTTTGCTATTTGTTTCATGTGCATGAAAATATGCGTCACAGTTTCTGTGTAAAGATGATCATCTCATTTCTAGTGAAATGCAAACGAGTTCTGAGCAGGTTATCTCAAGATCTAAATTCAATTAGACTCGTGTAATGATCTGTCAAGAGGGTATTACATGCAAGGTTTTCTAGATATCAAAACCTCTCTATCTTGTATCAAACAGTTGAACAAAACAGTTGTGAATTGGGAGTATTAAGTACAGTCTGCCTCAGGATCCTGAGATTTCCTCTCAAGGATGCTCCCACGGATCTCACAGAGTATTTATCATCCTACCAAGGATTCCTTCCCCACATAAGGATTAGACAAGGACAGGCTTAAAAATCACCTTTGGCAAAAGTCAGTGCTTGGACTGGGTTCTCTTGATCTGGGTTATTCCAAGTACTCTGGAATGAAAATGTTCCTTCTGCTGTCTTTCTTGAAGCCTTCCTAAATCTTGTCCTCTTACACCCCCGACAGTTGCAGATTTTCATATATTCTATGATGGATGTTCCAGCTTAAATAAGACAGAGACCTTGGCCTGATTGGAAGTGATGGATGCTTGGGACTGTTCCCTTTTCCCTGAAAACTCTGAAGTCTCCCCAGAATGGCTCCAGTATGGAGAGATCCCACGTGGCTGAGTCAGTCTAGATTGCTTATCTTTTAAACACCTCTAACCAAATTAGCTGGTCTTCCACAGCCATTAATTAATAACTCCATTAGAGAGCAGCTGATGACAGGATGATTATTATTCCCTTCCACCTTGTGTCCTTGGCTCTTTGCATCTGTACTTTCTTTTTGTCCATGAGGCAGAGCAGGTGATGCAGCCAGCCCAAATCCCATGTGGGACTGATCCCATTGCTGCTGTGGCCTCACCTGTCCTCACTTTTCTGGTGCTTTTGATCTCATCCCTCAGCTCCTGCTTCCTAAAATCTTTGTATTTTTGCTTTCTGTGCCTTCACTCTCACAATTGTTGCATTGCTTACCCCGTGTTTCCTTGTAGATGTGTCTCCAGTTATCTCTGAAAGTCACCTGCTCTGTGATGAAAAAAAGAATGGTGGCATTGGTTTTATTCTTTCATTTTATTATTCTTTGAAGGGGTTGGTATTGAACATGTGAACGAAAAGATAGCAACAAGTCTTTTGCAAAGATAGTATCTTATATCTTATGAAAAACTGGAAAAAAACCTTTCATTTAGATGAAAAGATAAACCGATTTTTAGATGTATGAAATTCTGTGCTTTCAGCCACTCACTTCAGTATCTGGATGGCTGAAATGTGGCATTCCACAATTCCCAACACGTCCTGGGAATTTATGGGAATGATGCAGAACGGGGGCAGTGCAGGTGAAGGAGGAGTTTCTCGCAGGCTCCCAGTGCAAACTGGTCCAACGGGAGGCTGGGATGCTTTTAAAACACCCTGTTTCTGGGAGGAGCAGTCCCCTAAAGCACCTGTGTTCAGCAGTGCCTTTGAAGAGTGCTTTGCAATCTGGGAGCCCCATCTCACTCCTGCTCAAACTGCAGATTAAACCCAGGCCCGAGATTGGTGGCGCGGTGGCAGCCTTTAAAAGAAATGATTTATAAACACAAACTGTAGCGAAATTTTGCAGGGAACTGGATCTGCAGACATCAATGGCACGATTAGGAGCACCGTGGGGAGTACATGCATAAAGCTTCTTTTAATTCTGGGCTTTTCAAGCATTTAATAGCTTGACAGCAACATTTTAATAACAGCCGACTAGGCCCAGTTTTGGCATTCACCGCACACGGAAACAGCTCCTGGAACTTGTCCATGGAACAGAGAATTCTGTTTCTGCAGGCTAGAGCTCATGTGGAGATAGAGCCGAGATAGAGCACTTGGAATTCAGGACACTTTTCCCTCGCTGGGTGCTTGGGAACGTTACATGTTCCAGGACCAAAGCCCTGCCGCCCCTCAGCAGGGGCCTGCGCTCCATGAATTTTTCAAGGCACGTTTCCTTCCCCAAGCTGGGCTGGAGAAAGTTGCTGTGCAGCACTGAAATCTTTCTGGTTGTGGAATTTTGTGGCGTGCCCCGAGCCCCCACTTGGTGACAAGGTACAATAGGGGTCATGTCTGGATACCCTTTGGAAGGATTCTGGAATATCAGGGCTCCTGTCAGTAGTTACTGCCTTGAAAAAAGAAAGGTTGGCCCTTCTGAACCTTGGTTTTAACCTTAAGAAGGAAAAGTGTTTTAAGAAGGTAAAAAAAAAAGCAATTTAAACTCAGCTGAGTTTCAAAGGACTCAAAAAATCATATTTCCTGATAGTGCCATATCTTTGATTCTCTCTTCTGTCGCATCTTGTACAGTGCTTGTTGCTCTGAAGGAAGAATGTAAATATGCTCATAGTTATTCAAACTGATACTGACTGCTACAGGAACAGTATTTGCCAATAAATACTTTATCCCAGGAAAGTGAAAATTAAGAATGTTTAGGCTATTAAAATGGAACTGCTACTTAGGCTTTTGCATGCAAGAAGACTTCAGTCTTCCATCAGAGTCTAGATATCTGTATAGTGCTTTTCTGCTTTTGTTCTTTGGTTTCTCCTTGTGGGATATTGCATATCTAAAGAGAGAAAAGCAGAAACTGAGTTTAAAACAGATTTCTACTGAAAGAAATTTCCAGGGCTTTTTTGCTTTCATCACCGTCACGTCTGATGTTTCTATGTCCTTTCCCAAGAGGTCAAAAAAGACACTATTTTGCTAAGAAACACTGCAATGGGAATGAGATTCACAAGGTGTTTCTCAGGGTTGTGTGTTTTTACATTTTAAGGTGTAAGAGAAATAAACTACTTTGATTCATCACGTTTGCATCTCGCCACAGCAGAAATTACTCACCACTTGCCCAAATTTATCCACTGACCTTGTTAAAAATCTGTGTGGGCTTTTGCAGGCAAGCAGCCTAAATATAGAAGCAAATTGCAAATGTTGTTTGACCAAATGGTCTCACGTTGGCTGGGCAATTCTGCACATGCAGGCTGCACCAAATGCTGGGAAATTAATTAATTTACCTGCCATGAGCTGCTAATGGGGAGCAAGGCAAGCAAGCAGAGATAGCCAAACACATGGGGCTTCAAGTTTGGTCTGACCTGTGCCAGGGGAGGGATCATACACTTCAAATTTTGCTCTGTGGAGGTTTCTCCTTCTCTCTTGGCTGGTTTCCCTCTGTGTCTGAGCCCTGGTCACAGCTCATCTCCTTGCCAGGGCTGTTCTGGCTTGGGGCTGGCACAGCTGCCACGGGCACCGCTGCACCTTGGCAGAGAATTCCCAGGGAGCAGCGTGGCTTCTCCTCACCAGGGTTAAAACTAAAAACATCATCTAAAAACATCAGGAAGAGCAGTTGGAGATGGAGATCTGCTCCATCCCTTTAACCTCCTGGTGCCTCTTTAAGCAAGAAAAAGAAATTGTTTGAGGAATGTGGAAAAATTGTGTGAGAAAATGGCAGTGCAGAAGGGAAGGTTCCTTTAATTGGATTATGAGGGTTTTGAGCTTAATTTTTAAGGGAGGTATTCCCCCTGGGCTCCTCTATTAATGAAGAGTAGAGGACAGGGTCCCTCTGTATTCCTGTGCAAGTAATCAAACATAATATCCTCAATATTGAGAATTTTCAATGCTGCAGTCATTTATGCTTGTTTTTAAGCATGTGAATGGTCCCATTGCCATCAAATATAAACCTCTCTTAGAGGTGCCTGATTTGGTTGAGATTTCCATTAGAAATTTGAAAAATTCAGGTGTCAAACCTTAGCTTTTTCTGATATTATTCTGGCCAAAATAAGCCAGCCAACACAATATATTTTGAAGTCAAAGTGAACTGACCTAAAACTTCTGAAATCTGGCTTCAAAACCCATGGAAAAAGTGGGAGCACCTTTAGATCAGATGATGCTCTTGCTGCATATACTGACTCCTAATATCAGCAATGATTTTGGGATCATTTATAAATTATTTCTGTTTCTCCATGTGCAGGACATCCATTAATGTTGGTGGCAGCTCCAGGTTGGGGTCATTCCCCTCCTGTGCCAAACCGGGCCCTTGGGGTACAGCTCATTACTTTGTTGTCTTCCACTGAGTGGAAGCTGCACAAAACCATTCAAAATGTGCAAAACATAAGGACTACACTTGAAAAAAGATGGAGTTTTTATTTCTAGATGATAAAAGAGCATTGACATCCTCACAAAAACCCCTCACCTTGCATTGGCAGCAACACATTTTAAAATGCAGATGGTTTTAAAAATATTTTTCAACCCTTCCATCTGGATTTCTCCCAGGATTAAGTTGCTACACCGATGATTGCAGTGGTTAGATTAGTGATTTAGGTGACTGGGTTTGAGGTATAGAAAAACAGGTTTTAGATGTTTATTTCACTGCTCCTTTTAAGGCAGTAAAGCCCCACATTTCAATGTAAAGATGTTTACTGCAGAAAAATCAGAACCAAAACAAACAGTTAAGATTTGAACAAAACTGATCACTCAACAGCCTTTATACGATCCATGGACTTTAATCCCTCTTACTAGGGAATCTTCTCTGGGTTCAGTGGCACTGTTTGTTTTAGTTCCCTAAAAAATGCACATGATGGGAAGAGGTATGTTGATAATAATGTGCTGTGAATAGCATGAAGGCATTCTGAGCACAGCCTATCATATCCATCATTAAGTTTTTCTTCTCCCTCTCTCTTGCTAATGGCAGCGAATCAAATAATTAAATGCATTTGTTAGTCCTACGTGCAACTGTAAGAGTATGTGGAGCAGGAAAGAAACAGATTGTGCAGCACAAAATTAGGCTATAAAGTGCATTTTAAACTGGAGATTTGGTAATGGGCACAGAGCAAATGAACTCAGAGAATTAACATTAGAATTTGCACTTTAAATGCTTCCTAATTGGCACCTCTTGGGATCCGTTTTGAACTCACCCAACACGATTTTTTTCTTTTTACTGAAAACAGTCAGTTTGGGCTGACAGCACCTGGGTCATAGTGAATGAGAGATGATGATGTATTTGGCAGCTTTTCTAGTTGAGCACTGACAAGTCTTGTTCTCTAAAGAAAAAAATCAAAACATATCAATCCACATGCTCACTGTACTGAGGAACTTCGTTGTCATATCTTTCAAATTGTTTTAATGTTTCAGCACTGCAGAAGAGTAGGCATAACAGAAGGAGACAACTATATGCAGTTTCACTTTGTTGAAAACAACTACATAAGGAAAGCAGAACATAACTAGCAGAGTCCTGATAAGGTCATGTCAAACAAATTAATAGGAGATGGAAAAGAGAAGCTTAAAAATCATTCTTTTATGATGATAGTCCCACTGGATGGCAAACTAGTTGGGCCAGCCCATCCAGTCCTCCTCTTGGCTTCCTGCCTTTTGTGTCCTCAGGATTCTGGGCTGTCTGGATGTGAGAGTACTGACTAATCCTTCTCTGGAGTGCTCATGTGTGTGCTGACCCCATCTGCCACCCCGGCCTCGTTAGAGCTGCTCACTGGGTGCCATCCAAAAGCCACCTCCTGCCCTCTGTCCCAGATGACAGAAAGACAAGACAAGGTGACGTCAGCCTGGCTCGAGATTATTTCTGAGCGCAGAGCTCCCGGCTCTCCAGGGCGTGCTCTGCTTCCCGGGGCTCTGCAGCTGCAAACCCTCCTCTGCAGGCTGGATTTGGGAGACACCAGACATCCTGGGGCTGGGTTATGGTGGTAATTTGTGCATCACGGTGCTGCCTCACTGCTCAGTTGCTGCCCAGCTCCTGTGGTGCTGTCACAGGGTGGTCCAAGCCCACGGGTAGAAGAGCAGGGATGTGCAGGAGGGAATTTCCCCCTTCCTTTGGGAGAAGGGTTGATTCCAGCCTCAGCAGGGGGATAAATGCTAAGAATATGTGAAGATTTTCAGGGAAAGGTCCCTTGTGCTCTCCTTGTCTTTTGGTCTGCACCAACACAGTGGAGAGATGATTTCCAGCCTTACCTCAGTGCTACAGACCCAGGCAGTTCCTTTAATGTGTATTTCTGTATGGTGTGTATACCCAGGAATTCTGTGTTTTCCTCACAACAGAACTTCACAATTTTATTTATGAATACTTAAATTCTCCGTTACAGTGAAGAGAAATAGTTTTGAATGGAAATATCCTTTTACTCTTTCAAGACAAGGGGCCAAATCTGCAAAACTTATTCATTAATATGGCTGAGCTTTATTGAAGGACTTCATTAACTAAAGCAGAGGATAAATACATAATATATTCTGGTTTTTTAACTGTTACCTCCTTTGTTGTGAAGAAACTGAGAGTCAAAGGGAAAAAGAGGATAGAACAGTAAAAGGATATCCTGTCAAAAAAGTTGCAACAATAATATCTGAATGAATTTGTTCATTCTTCCTCCTTCTATTAAACTGCCCAAGGATTGCTCATTTTAGGAATCATTTTTATTTCTGCATTGAAAATAATCACATCAATAGGTTTGTGTTTAAATATAGCCTTGTTTGCTTCCCTGGAACCTGTTGCTTAGTTCTCCTGACTAAATGTCCCGAGGCACAGTCTTCTCATCCTTTTGTCAGTGGAATCTACTTAATTATTCACCTTAGAGCAAAGATGTTACAATTATAGCCTTCCCTTTGTGTGAGTAACCAAGCATCTCTTTGACTGTTATGTTAACTGTTTAAGAATTAAAATATCTGCCTATAAATCTGGCCCCTTTATTCATGAGAATTCATGGGGCTGTGTTACTTAGCTGAGAAGTTTGGGGTTTAATCTGATAACCACTATTTTACAGATCACATAGAGGAATCTAAAATTCCGATTAAAGGAGTGTGGGAAAGCATCTCTGCATTTATTGTAGCTGATTTTCTTTTCTCCAAAGGATTTCTGTGGGCTTGGGATCTGGCACCCTCTTTTTCTTCTGCAATGGTTTACAATTATCTCCCTTCTATCCTCAACAATACGTGTGAAAGGAGCTGCCACTTCCAATAATTCCCAGTCCTGAAACTTTCCTGTAAATTTCCCTGTGTTTCCTGACCTCTCCCTTCTAGCAAAGGAGCCTGGAGTGTATCCCTGTTGTTTGCAGCAAATGTTTATTAACATATTTACCATGGCTGATCCCTGTTTGCTCAGGGTGGGAGAGGGCACTGCAAAGACCCTGCTCACACCCATCTCTAATCAACCCCACTTGAGTAAATTAGTGATGAAATTATTACTGTGTTTCTACTGAAGTTTTGGCAGTTTGTGTGTGTGTTTGTGTGAGCGCAGGAAAACAAAGTTTTGAAGGTTTTCCTGTAAGGGACAAAACATCTTAAACTGGAAACTCTCAAAGCAAGGGTTCTCCAGGCGGCTGCGGATTTTAAATGCCTCATTTTCCGATTTTAATTGGGACAGCCACTTCCCAGGCACTACAAACTCCAGTTTGGGACCTGCAGGAAATGAGGACTCAGCACCTTGGGAGGACTGGTCCCTGATCAAACAGCGCTGGGCTCATTGAAATCATTCTCTGTGCTCATGACATCATGCCATGCTTTTCAATCCCAAGGTTGTTTTTTGTATTTAGTATAAAGGTCATGTTAGGATTAAAAACAATGAGCAGCTCACAGCGTGTCCAGTGACCCTGTGAGAGAAATGGTAACGCATTTCACAGTGAAATCGTCGTGTGCTCAGCACAGAGCTGTGGCCAAGAAGTGGAATTTTCTAATTACGTAGTCATTTTGAGAAGGAATGTGCTTGTTAGAACCAGGCCAGGTGTGCACTTGTGATGGGAGCTGTGTAATTACACACCTTGCATAATATAAAGTTTACAATAGCCACACAATTGATGCAGCAAGATGTAAATACAGCAAGTTAAAGTGTCTGAAAGGACACCTGTAATCTAGCCTACAGCCAGTGCAATTATGTTTGAAACAGTCTTGCATTAAGATTTATTAGTGTGTTAAAGTTGCTACTATTCTAAAACTAAAAAAAAAAGGAAAAAAAAGGAGAAACACTTCAGAAAATTTTAACAGTATATTTTCAATGAAAAAAGAAAGTTAATTGAGGAATCTTCCCGTAGTTTCCTGAAAAGTCACATTGAAATAGCATTTCTTCAAATATTCTTTCATTCAACAATTACACAGTAGTTTTCAACAAACTGGTTTTATATTTGTAAAGGACTTGCATAGAGTGTGTGTCTGCCCAAAAGATCACCCAAATTTTCGCCCCATTGCGACAAAAAAAAATCAGGGCAAATTTAAACAAAGGAGGGGGGGAAGATATCTCTACATTAGATTATGCTGGGATTATGGCAGTTTCCAAAGCACTTCATTTGCAGGGTGCAGAGGTCCAGGATCAGTGGAAAGGCTTCTTGTAAAGGTGTTGTTCCCCACTCAGCACTGCTGGGTGACCCCTGGGAACAGGACAAGGGGTCTGAGCCTCGCTGGGGGCTTTGCACCATCTCTGTCACACCCCTTCCTGCAGTGTCCTGCTCCCATCCTGGGCACCTCAGAGCCAGCCCCGTGTCCCAGGGCCTGGCAGAGCCCAGGAGGGGCTGGGACAGGCAGAGGGGCTGGCAGTGCCCGCTGTGCCACAGCCCTGCCCGGGCAGGTCACCCTGCTCCGGGCCACCCCACAGCCAGAAATGGCACACCTGGGGGGTGTGAGGTGTGTGATGCACACACACGAGGTGTGCAACCTCTCTGGGTGAGCAACCCCTCGGGAGAGGCTCCCTGGGATAATTCTGTGCTCTTTGTCACTGCAAGCCCTGGCTCCGCATCGAGGACCCCCTGTAAAAGCTCTCTTGTTTTATTTCCCTGCTCTTGCCCTGCTCCCATCATGTCGGGTTCACTGAGATGCTCAGCTTGTTTTGGGATGTGCAGCCCCTACCTGGCCCCCTTCAGCCATAAAACTGGGCGTGCTAATTATAAAAAAGGGGAAAAAATGAGTCTATTTGATGGAGGAGGGAGGTTACTGCACAGCTTTCCTCCTTTATTTGCTGCTGCTTTGTGAATAACAGAAAAAGCCTCCAGGACAGGAACTTCGAGCGAGCAATGCTCACAGCATTATTTCCTCCCCTGGCTGTCGGAACCACCCACGGCTTTCCATGCCCTGAGGTAGGAAAAGCAGCATCGTGCTGGTGACCATCGCGGCCAGGTACCTGCGACAGCACGCAGGGCGTGTGCCAGAGGGAGAAATAACCCCCAAAAAAGGCTCTGAGCGTTCCGGGCAGTGCTGACAGGCACAGCAAAAGGCTGTAGCCCCCTGCCTGTGGAGCACAGGGCGGGGAGGAGATGGGGAGCAGACATGGAGCTCCCGGTGACCCGCAGTTACCACCGCGCCGAGCCTTCCCCGCCCTGCCGAGCGCTGCGGCTGCGGCAGGGCCGGCCGGGGGTGATGCCCGGGGGCTCGGGAGACACAGACAGGTGCCCTGAGACCCCCGTTAGGGGCATTTCCAGGGCTCCAGGAGCTCAGGCTGCCGTGGGCAGGGGGTGGGAACTTGGCCGCCCCGTTTGATCGCGATCCATACCCAGCAAAGCGGAAAAATGACAAACAAAGGGATCTTTTTGCTCATAATTTAGAAGGAAGTGTAAAATCTGGTGTGACAAGTTTAGTAAAATAAAGGCACAGGAAGGAGCCATTCGGTGCCTGCATGCATTCCATAAAGAGGAGCAGCTCATCTTGGCTCTGACCGCTGCCTTGTAAATTTAGGAAAATTGCTATTTTGCAAACAAGCAATTCTTTGAATCTTCCTTATTATCACAATAAATTAACTCATCTTTCCTCTCTTTCTATTTGAACACAGTTTTTGAATTGGATGTGACTGACACGTAGGCGAATAACCTTCAAGAAAGAGCAAAGGTTTCTTGGGAAAGGTGAAAGGAGAGAAACATGAGAGAGAAATTAGGACTTTGTAGTGGAAATATGGAAACCTGCATGAGAGGGGAGCTGGCAGGAAGGTGCCTTGCAGAGGATTTGTGCAAAGCTTTGTGAACAATCCTTGCTCTTTTGACCTGCACTAAACCCTTCTCAGCAATGCTCATCATCATTTTGGCTCCATTTTACAAAAATGAGGTGGAATATTTAAAATGAAGAATAAGCACCATGTGACCACCACTGGAGTAGGATTGCAGTGGTGATGTGCAAAATAGCAGCTTACCAGTTGAACTCATGTTAAAATTGTGGCTACTTTTTATGTGAACTCCTTCACCTGAGAGGGAGGGACCTTCATTGTGTCAGAGTCTGGAGAGCAGAGCAAAGACAAACGAATTTTTTGATTTGGGTTTTTTGGAAGAAGGGTGAAAAACTCACAAATATCTCTGTGTTCATGAAGAATATTCCTTGCTGTGAGAACTAAAGGGCTTAGTCTGTTAAGTTTTTTAAGAAGGGAGGTGACCTGGTTGCACATCTAAGTGCCTCCAGGGCAAGGTATGCAATATGTGTTTCTAATCTAGTGAAGAAAGACATGGGAAGAACCAAAGAGTGGAGGAGAAACCCGTTAAGTTCACCTCAGAGGGAAAGCATCAAGTAACAGGGCATTGAGCCTTGAGGGGAAAAAAATTATGAAGTGAAATAACAGTTTCTCATCTCGGTCAAGATGGAAGAGTTTTATTCAAACAGAGATGATTTGGTTTAAAACAGATTACAGCAGATAAGGGGAAGATCTGCAAATTCAGGGGTGGCCTGATGGCCCAGTGTGGCTCTCTGTGGCTTTTCTGAGTTGGTTATGGTCTTAAATAAATTAGAGACATGTCAGGTTGGAATAGCAGAGCTCTGACTCTCCTCCTTTGCCCACCCTGACTCACACAATCTCTGCAAAGATATCTCTGTTGTGAGGGTGGGAAGAGAGTGCTGGGCCTTTAGTTTACCAAACCTGTCACACTGAATTTTACACTCTCCTGTACATTAGAAGAAATCTGAATCTTACAGTTGTGGCTGGATTCCAGTCCCTTTACATCATTTAGGTGGATAATTTGTTCCACTGTGTTTTTCTTTCTTCTCAGCTGTACTTTCCCTTTGAAGCCTCCAGCTACTGGATTGAGGAGGTAAATTACAGTCTGTCTTAGGCCTGAATTGTGCCTCTTGTTTCAATTTTTGGAACTCACATCATGGATTCATCCCAGGATTGCTTGCATTGAGAGGATTAAATAACGGGGACCCCTTTTCACAGAAGCTGCTGTGTGAAAATTGTTATGATACTTAAAAATGATCTTTTAGTACTTCCTTTCTTGGGGCTACACGGGAAACAATGTTTTCTCTGTGTCATTAAGTGCAAAAATAAAAAGGTACTTGCTCAGTTTTTAACATGTGCAGTCCTTGGCTTGATGCCCCTTCTTTGTGCAGGTTCATTTTTGCTCTCTGTAGTGACAGATAGAGACACCTGTGTGAGAATTTGGCCCTAAATACTCACCACAGAATCACAGATATCTGACTTTATCAGGGAAATATTCTGGTGACAATGTCTCTGGTCACAGCAAAGCTGTAGTGAGATGTTTAAAGGGGATTCCTTCAGGGATTTTTTGGATATATATTTCTGGTATATCATATATCCAATCAAATATCACCTGCTTTTGAAGCATCTGGAATCTAGCAAAGATTGGTGAAATTATAATGGAGGGGAAAAAAGCATCTTTGAGAAATAATGGGGATTTTCACTCCCTGAACTCCCTGGTTTCTATGGGCAGTTCTGCCTTATTCCCTGCCACTGCCTGGCCACTGTTTTGGAAAGTTTTTAAACTATCAGATACCTCTGAGTGACCCATCAAAAATGGAGAACATAAAAACTGATCCTTCTGGTATTTTAAAAGAGGAAAACCAAGGGAAATTCTTTCTCTTCTTAGAATGGATCTGGAAGGGTAAAACCCTCTCAGTTTTTCTTCTTTTAAAAGAAGGTGACTTGTAGAGCTCACCCTCACATCAGCCTTGGGAGCTGCAGTGTCTTTATCATCTGCTCAGTGTGAACATCTCTTTAATGCTAATTAATGCCTGGCTGTGATGGAACCCTGCAATCCAAGGGCTGCATTTTGTATCTGCATCATTGTGTTATCCACCTGTATTTCTGAGGGGCTGCTCTGGACAGATTCATACCATTCATGCTTTTTTTTCTTAAATTCTTGCCCGTATTTAGATTCTCTCTGTCCTAAACACAGACATATTTAGAAGAAATAAAAATGTAAATGAAGAACTGGTTTGTGTTTGGTTAACGAACAGAGCAGGAAGTGGGGATGTGCAAATGCCCAGCAGGCTCAGGGGTTAAACCTCCTCCCTTTAATTTTTACAATGGCTTCTCAACATCCAGTATAAACAAAACTCAGCAAATTATTCCTTGTGCTGTGCTCAGTTGTCCAATCACACACTGCTTTATTCCTTGTTATATACATGCTGCTTGAGAAGTAATTGAGGCAACTGGGAAAGTGCTCTGTGAGATGCAGAGGAAGTCTTAACCACCAGGAATGAAAATGTTCAGCTGCACAGTATAAAAGTCACATAACCAGGAAGTTATTATTTTAATCAATTCTTTACTGTGTCCCAGACCTGAAGGAGAAAGTTAATGTAAAAGTTACAGGAGAAGCCTCTCAAAACTATTGATGGGGGTGAAACAAAAAATAATTTGTTATGTATTCAGCCTGTGGTGGAATTCTGTGTGTAGAGAGTTTTAAATATTGATCATATCGTGGTGAGTCCTGCACATGTGGCAGGAGAGGAGATGAGATCCCACTGAAGAATTTATTAATCAAATATTGTCTCTGCTGTAAAGAGCTTCGAGTTCAAATTCTGTGTTAAATTTTCAGAAGAAAAATCTTTATCAATGAGAACAAAATACTCAAATCTCTCTGCAGAGGTGGAGTTTATATAAATCTGGTGGGCCTTGGCTGGGTTAGTGGCAGGTGTGGTAAATAGTTCTGAAGGGAAAGGAGGGAAGTGGTGTTGGATTGGGTCAGATTATTGGTACAAATATTCTGTCCTATTGCAAACAAATATCTGGTGTCCCTCAGACCCACCACAGTCACCCCACGTGTCTCATTTGAGGGCAAGAAGTTGCTAAATATGAAAATTTTGCACGTAGGAAATCTGTTTGGGAAGCCCTGATTTAGTTCTGCCACATTCCTACCACTCCAGGAGCTGAGTTTTACATTGGACTGGACCAGGAAGATGCAAAATTCACCCTGGAGCATCTTAGGGAAGGGAAGAACAATGTGATCCAGCAGTGACAGGTTGGCCCTGCAGAGCAGATGGTCTTTGAGGTGGCCCAGAGTCGTGCTTCCAGTCTCACCAGTGAGCAAAAGCAGGAGCTTCTTGAAGGGAGGGGTTCCTGGGGTGGGGTGGGAAAAATCACAGGAAAAGAAAACAAAAATTTAAAAATCCCTGCTGCGGATTTGGCAGGCAACAAAGAAAACTAAACTGGATGAGGGAAAACTTCTGTCAAAAGAATTTTCTGCATAAAAATATGGTTTTAACCAAACCTTTGGATGGTCCAAATTATTCCCCCCCTGCTCCTTTACAAAATAATGAAGGTCTTGATGAAGTTTTGTTCAAAGAAAATCAAGGGGGATTCATTTTAAATTTCAGAGCAGCTTTTTCCTTAGAACATTTATATTAAAAAAGAGTGAAACAGTCAACACTGAGACACTCCTCCTCCATTGAATCAAAACACTTTGACTGACTAAATTGAAATTTTGCTTTGAAAAATTCTATTTCAAGTTCTGTTGATGTTTTGTCTTTTTGTCCTGATCTCAGATTACTGTTATTATTTTGTCTAAATTACATATTTTACTTTTTGTAAAGTTATTTATCAACAAGCTCTGTTCAGAAACTGAATTAGTCCAGCAGAGTTTAGGCACAACACAGCACCAGTGTGCACCTAAGGTTGTTCTTGAATTTATCTTTTTATTTTCATTCTTTCTCAAACCTCTCAACACAGCAGCTCCAAAGCATGATTTCTGAGAGCATCCCCAATGGGACTGAAAGGCCACCAGGGACCAGTTTAATCTGGTTTTTGGAAGAGGGATGCTGAGGGCTGCAGTGGCAGAGCTGCACTTTCTGCAGGTGCTGTAATTTCAGATTAAAGGTTAATGCCCAATCTTATCCACCAGCTGTTAGCACTGCATTTAGTTGCATTTTCCATGGAATTTCCCCCTCCTGGAGCTCACAGTGTTGGTCTCTCTCCCCCAGCCAGGGCTCTGTGAGCCCAGGCTCGCTGGGCCATCACCTGGGATCAGTCACAGCCCTCCAGAAACCACAACCACTGAAACTGGGTTGGAGAGGGCCTTCTGTGCATTTCCTAAAGGATTCTCTGAGCTTGAAAAGCACCTGCAAATGAAGGATTTGCTTGGTTTCCCTCCTTGCTGTGTCCATTGATTCCTTTGTGCAAAAAGAACGTGTAATTCTTGCCCATTCGAGAGAAAAGCCACCCTGAACATCAATAACTCCACAGGATTTTGAGGCATCTTCTGCTTGTTCCTCAACATGTCTGTGATAGGTTGAGATGTTGTGGTTACCCATGTCAGAGGCCAGACACAACTCTGAGAGCCTTGAGGGAAGGGTGACGGGCACCAAAGTGGGTCTGCAAGGACCTCATGCAACCCCTAGGCAATGGTTGTGCATCCATGCTTTAACAGGAAGCTTTCTTTGTTCCAACATTTACATTTTGTTTTCTGCAGCAGGCTTTGTTTCTGCTTGAAGAATTCTTCTTCTCCGTGGTTTAAAAAGTCTCTTCTTGCTTGCTGCTGGCTGTGCAATGCCCGGTGAATGAGTTTTGATAATTTCTGTTGGGATTAATTAATTAATTGCAAATGTCTTCAGGCTAAATTGTGAGTTTGCATGTCAGGATGCTGTACATAATCAACAAAATCACTCAGGGGCTTGACATTATGGAGGTTACATGGAGATTGTGAGAGGAGCACATTCATTCCACATTAGTCAAAACTTTCTATATGTTATTTATAGAACAGTTCCTCTTTTATGAATTCTCAGAGTCTGAAGCAGAGATTTAAGATGAAATGTTAGGATAATAACAGAAGCAGGAAGATAATTCCATTGATTGAAGTTGCAAAATTTTTTAATAGGATGAGTTACAATTTTAATGGGAAGTGGAATAAATAAAGACCCATAATGACATTTCAGGTTAGATGGAGCACTGCTCTCCCAAATGAATGAGCACTAATGAAGCATTGTATGAACTTCTAGAGACTGGCTGCACCAGCCTAGGGAAGGGCACAGGATGCATTAGAAAGTCAGAGAAAGATCTTTAATTTGGATGTTATCACCACTGACTGACCCATGAGAATAAACTGTGCATGAGGCACATAAAAAACATTTCTTAAATCTATAATCCCAAACATTTTGGCTTCTGTCCTTCTCCTAGATTACTGGGCTGTGCTTTCCTTTTTTTTTTTTTAATTTAACTGACATCTTCTGCCTTATAAAAAGCCTATTCAGAAGCTGCACTGAGTCCAGCAAAGTTGAGACAAACCCCAGCTACACAAAGGCTTTATGGTTTATAACGAAACAGGAGATTTTCTGAATGTCTTATATTTTGAATCATCAGTTTAAATCCCTTTGGCAATGAAAGCATTGTTGCTTCTGCTGGATCCACCACTTTTCATGCCTTGATAAAGGACTCTGGTCTTGTTGGTTCAAGGAAGTGCTTATGGTTTCGATCCATAGTGGGTGGATTTTTTGGAGTTTTTTTCCTATTAGTGAGTGCAACTCATTAGTCTGAAGTCTGCAGCAGTTCTAGACCCAGTGTGTTCCCAGTCAGTCACCAGTTTTCCCCTGTGGGGCCTGGGAACACCCACCAGGCTGCCTCCCTTTCCCTGATTTATTTTAAGTGTTCATCAGAGCAGATTCTGAACCTCCACTTTAAATGCTCAACGATGCAGCCTAAGACTTTGCAGACTTTGTGATATTTGTGTTTCTGCCTGGATATTTTGGTTGCATAACCAGGTGCACATGGAAATCTGGCATGCAGCAAAATGCTCTAAGCATGTGTGAAAATGCAGCATCCTCTTGGTGAGGCTGGACAGTGTTTAAAGGTTATCAACATTTAGGACTTTTAAGGATGTTACTGTAATAACAGCAAAGGCAAAACCCTGCCTGGCTGAGTTGAAAACTGTGCTTCAAGAAAGTAGCTTTGTCTTGGCCTTTGATAACCAGATTTTGTTAAAAAAGGGACGTAAAATGGTAAGGCAAAAGTGAGTTTTATTCAGTCTGGGGATGTTCTTTCCTTCCAAGCACTTGGCTGCAGACTGTCCAAAGCATCATGGATTGGTGGGAAAGATGCAGCTGTGTGTGGTGTTCACTAGAACTGGCCAGTTGTGCCTGCATTTGTTTGATTTATATGTACAATTATCTCTTATGCATGTGAAAATTAGACATGTACTACGAGTGTGTTGGAGCATATATTTCACTAAATCAAAAGAAGTTTATGTAAATAGATGCCATAGTAAAATCTGCTGTTAAAATCCAGGATATTCCTGGATATTCTCCAGAGGTATTGGAGCTCCAGAATGCAGCAGCACAGCCTGATCTCCCTTTTAGCTCTCCAGAACTTGCCTTTCAACAATCAGGGCCTGGACAAGCAGAGAAGGGAGGGAAAAGCTCATCAGCTCTTGAGGTGTAAAAGGGCTGGAGTAGCATAAGGGATTCCTAGGAATGGGAGGATTCTCCCAACCCAAATACTGCAAAAGGTGGCCATCCAGCTGCCTCCAGAAGGGTTGTGTTATACATCCTGTGGGATACACATCCCTGGAGCATCCTTTGAAATCTGTGTCCTCCTGATAAACACTGATTCCCAAGGGATTTTTGGGATTGCTCTCTACTTCTTTACTGACTTGGAGTTTTGGGAGTATGACCTTTGATTCTTCCTGATTCTTCAGGTTTTCCCTTGGCCCACAGTACCACGGAGGAGCTGAAATGGGACCTGCCTCTTTTTGTTCCAGATCTGGATCACACTCATGGCTGGGCCCTCACTCTTTAATCAGTTCCTCTTTGCAAAATCCCATCTTCACAGTATTCCACAGGGTGGGTGGGTTTTTGTTGTTTGTGTTGTTTTGCTGTTTTGGTTTTTTTTTATTTATTGTTGGACTTCATCTGGCACAAAGGTTTAAACTACAGAAGTAATTTAAAATATTGTGGCATTTCCTTTCTTAATTAATCCCAACTGTTTTCCTTGGTAGTACAGAAAGTATCAGTATTTGATGAGGAGGTTTTGCCTTCATCACTGGGGCAGTGGATTCTTCCTGCAGAGTCTGTAAACAGCAGACAAGCCACAGAGTTCAGCCTTCATGTTCTGGTTTTCATTAAGCCCAGACTAGAGGAGCACCCAGCTGTGTCTTCCTGTAAGGTCTGTCAGTCTTCCAAAGCTTGTTAACATGCTAATATAAAAGGAAATAGGGCTGACTTCAAGGAATTTACAACTAGTCTTAAACTTCAAAGAGTAGAGCTACATCTCTTCAATTCAACAACAACAACAACAAAAATCCTATAATAAAAGTTCTGTTAGCCCACGAGAACAGATCTGAGTGCACTGAACACTTCACCCATGGTGTAGGATGCCACATTTTTTGTTGCAAGTTGCAACACAAAGCCTCCTGCAGTTGTGAAACCTCGTTCATAGCTGGTAGGTTTGATCAGAGACAAGATAAATTGCTGTCCAGCCCACAATTAGGATATCAGGAATGAAGTTGTCAATCTCTCCTTCCCTGAACCTGTTTTCCATGTAAATGTTTGCAGAGGGATGGTGGATCGGGTTTGAACAGTAGGCAGCATTCTCAGGTGGCAGGAATTGGAAATACTCCTATGACTTCAAGGGGAATTACTCCTGTCCTGAACATCAGAGCAGGTGGCCCAGGCTGAGGAAACATCTGCAGTGTTGTGTGAAGGTGTTCAAACGAGGTGGGACACATTCTGGGGATTTTCATGGAAAAAGAGAGCACCTCTGTGTGGAAGCCAGGAGGAGGCACCTCTTCAAACTGGAGAGTGTCTCAGTGCTCTCACTCAGGGCTGGCAAATGGGCCTGCAGGAGGGGTTACAGAGATGCTTCCCCAGTGATCAGGGATCAATATCACTGATATCAAGAAGCAATCAATGATTTTTTCCCCCTATCTCTTCTTTAGTTAAATGGATAACATGAAAGAGTCACTGCAAATTCCTCTTTCCCCCCTTGGAGGGTCCTTTGCTCCTGGTGGAGCCCATAGGAGCTTTCAGACCTTGCAGGAACGTGCTAGGATGAGGTCCTGCATCCCTGAAGTTCTCAGATGGGAACATTTCATCAGTGGTGAGGGTAAATTGCTGTTTTTATCACCTGTGGATCAGATCTCTGATAAAGGAAAAGCCCCTCAGACATTCAATAACACAGCATTATTTTGGTGTCTGAAAAGATTTCCCTTAAAATTCCCCTGGAGAAGGCTGAAGAATTTGGATGCATAGGAATCAAGGTTGTTGCACAGCTGAGAAAATTATATATTGAATGGCTTTGGCAGAGGCCCTTAGCAATAAATGTGTCAGATGACACATCCCGGGGTCATTTGAGGAGATTTCTTCATGGGGTTATTATTTTTATCAAGATTGAGCTCTTTGTGTCAAGGAACCATAAGAATTTGTGTATATTTGCTTGACCTCAAAATTGGTTGCTTTGGTCACCCAGAAATATTAAAAGCAACTCAATGCAGGGATTTAAAAAAGAAAAAAAAAGGCAAAGTAACATATTAAACTCAGCTGTTATTCACACTGTTCCTTCTCTGACAGCTTGTTAAAAATGTTGGGAGAATAGGTGCTGCCGTTGTACTTTCGTTATTTGGTGCTAATTAGAACAAACACACAGAATCAAGAGCTGTTTCTAAAGAGAGCTGATGGTTTATTAGGAATTAATTGAAAATCCAGCCCCCAGTGGTGCAGGAGGCCACAGGGAGCAATGGCTCACGTTTAGATTCACTTACCAACGTGTTTTGTGCTCCTTGCAAAGGCAGTTCTGATACATCCCCCTGGGAAAGCACAGGGAGGAAGGTTGTAGACCTGGATGGCTGGGCTGGAACCAGAACCAAGCACAGCCACGTCCAAGTTACATTTTCCAGCTTCCTCTCACCTTGGGAAATGCAGGGATGTGGATGGCAACAGGTTGTGTATCAACCCTGCTGCTGTGTCTGGAAATAGGGTTTGCAAAGTGACAGCAGCTGGCCAGGTATCCCATAAACTAAATTTTACAGTTATTTCCCTTGTGTATTTATACCACTCATGGCTGGTTTCCATCCTCAGTTCAACTGGGAGTTCTCCCATATATAGGAATTTCTGTCCTTTCTGCTGTTGGTCTTATGGAGGGCCACTGGAAAATAACCCTCCCCAAAAGAGAAATAAAAGAGTTCTTATGTATAGAAACAAACTGCCCCATAAAGCCTTTGTTTCTTTGACAGCAAAGCTGGGCATTTAGGCAGCCATGTGCCATTTTTTTCAATGTTCTTGAAAATCCCATTTTAAGAGGAAAAAAATGATAGGAAAGGCTGCATCAGTCTTGTTAAATTCCTAGGGATGGAGCTGAACATGATATGGTGTGTATCTATTGCCTTCTGCCAAAAGCACCTCAATTTTGTCAGAGAAAAATGGCAGGAGACACTGTGCCATAAGCTGATAAGGTCATATTAAATCAGCTGTCCGTTGAGTCTCACATATTTTATATATAGACATCCCCTGAGGGGGTTGTGTTCAGACCCTGGGACAGGCAGCACATAGGTGATGGCTGACAAGCACAGCAAATCAGCTAGAAGGAAACCACACTTTTTTCTTTTTTTTTCTTTTTTTAGGGGAAGGGGAAAATGTGTAAATTAAACAAAAAACTCAAGATGACATCATTTGGAATGATGATTATGTGACATTATGAGCATTTGTAGCAACAACAGAGAATTTTGCAGTGAAGCCTTTGAGGTGAGGGCTCCATAGCCCAGCTGAGACTCTGGAACAGGACAGGGGTTTGGGAGCAGCCCCCTTCCCTGCAGGAGTGGTANGATTTCTTCATGGGGTTATTATTTTTATCAAGATTGAGCTCTTTGTGTCAAGGAACCATAAGAATTTGTGTATATTTGCTTGACCTCAAAATTGGTTGCTTTGGTCACCCAGAAATATTAAAAGCAACTCAATGCAGGGATTTAAAAAAGAAAAAAAAAGGCAAAGTAACATATTAAACTCAGCTGTTATTCACACTGTTCCTTCTCTGACAGCTTGTTAAAAATGTTGGGAGAATAGGTGCTGCCGTTGTACTTTCGTTATTTGGTGCTAATTAGAACAAACACACAGAATCAAGAGCTGTTTCTAAAGAGAGCTGATGGTTTATTAGGAATTAATTGAAAATCCAGCCCCCAGTGGTGCAGGAGGCCACAGGGAGCAATGGCTCACGTTTAGATTCACTTACCAACGTGTTTTGTGCTCCTTGCAAAGGCAGTTCTGATACATCCCCCTGGGAAAGCACAGGGAGGAAGGTTGTAGACCTGGATGGCTGGGCTGGAACCAGAACCAAGCACAGCCACGTCCAAGTTACATTTTCCAGCTTCCTCTCACCTTGGGAAATGCAGGGATGTGGATGGCAACAGGTTGTGTATCAACCCTGCTGCTGTGTCTGGAAATAGGGTTTGCAAAGTGACAGCAGCTGGCCAGGTATCCCATAAACTAAATTTTACAGTTATTTCCCTTGTGTATTTATACCACTCATGGCTGGTTTCCATCCTCAGTTCAACTGGGAGTTCTCCCATATATAGGAATTTCTGTCCTTTCTGCTGTTGGTCTTATGGAGGGCCACTGGAAAATAACCCTCCCCAAAAGAGAAATAAAAGAGTTCTTATGTATAGAAACAAACTGCCCCATAAAGCCTTTGTTTCTTTGACAGCAAAGCTGGGCATTTAGGCAGCCATGTGCCATTTTTTTCAATGTTCTTGAAAATCCCATTTTAAGAGGAAAAAAATGATAGGAAAGGCTGCATCAGTCTTGTTAAATTCCTAGGGATGGAGCTGAACATGATATGGTGTGTATCTATTGCCTTCTGCCAAAAGCACCTCAATTTTGTCAGAGAAAAATGGCAGGAGACACTGTGCCATAAGCTGATAAGGTCATATTAAATCAGCTGTCCGTTGAGTCTCACATATTTTATATATAGACATCCCCTGAGGGGGTTGTGTTCAGACCCTGGGACAGGCAGCACATAGGTGATGGCTGACAAGCACAGCAAATCAGCTAGAAGGAAACCACACTTTTTTCTTTTTTTTTCTTTTTTTAGGGGAAGGGGAAAATGTGTAAATTAAACAAAAAACTCAAGATGACATCATTTGGAATGATGATTATGTGACATTATGAGCATTTGTAGCAACAACAGAGAATTTTGCAGTGAAGCCTTTGAGGTGAGGGCTCCATAGCCCAGCTGAGACTCTGGAACAGGACAGGGGTTTGGGAGCAGCCCCCTTCCCTGCAGGAGTGGTAATGAACAACAGCAGGAAAATAAGGAATTAATGTTAAAAAGGAAATCAAGTTCCGCGGTAAAGTTATTAAAATTATCATAGAATTTGCTTTGGAAAAAAAAAATTGTTGCTTAATATAGCCTTAAGAATCTGGCACATTCACGATGATGTTAATCCATCTGCTGACATTTCATCTTCCTCTTATTGGTTTTGTTTCCAGTTTTTTGATACCTCCAGCATTTTAGATGTTATGTTATTGAAGTCGTGGGTCTTGTAGAAAACAAATTACTCCATAGACTTAATTGCACCCATCTCACTCTTTATCTTGTTGAGGTGAACTTCTTATCTGCATTTCATTGTGGAAAAAAAAAATCTGTGATAGGAAACAAACATACAAAAAGGGAGCAGGAGTTGATCACCTCTTGCCGTTTTCCCAAGAGCAAAATTAACAAGATAAGCCATTATTACCTGTCAGGCATTATCTAAAGCCCAAATATTCTGAGCCCTGGGTACACCTGAGGAAACCTTGCACTTTTGTGGCAAACTATATTAAAAAAAAGAATTCTTATTTGTATTATTTAAAAAGTGAAGTTTGAGATTTTTTTTTCTTTTTGGGAAACTTCCTTGGTAGAGAAAGACAGTATTAGAGAGAGCTTGGCACACTTATCATGCTGAAACGTGGATCTAGAGAAGGAATACATTTGAACTGACCATCTAAAATTCCAGTTTCACTGTTGTAATTTCAAATTTTGACTGAAAGCATTGACTGAGGTCTTGGTTTTCCAGACCTATCCCTTTTCCCTCTGTGCTAGAACTCATATATAGAATTTCCAGCTCCATTTCACTGGTGCAATACTTTCAGTGTTGTGGTTTTGTGTTTTCTGATGCTTTTGGGTTGGGTTTTTCTGTAGCTGCTGCATTGTTTTAGCCAGAGCAGTTCAAGGAGCCAGCAGATGAATGGAGTGTGTTGTACACATTTCTCAAGGTGTTCCAGAGCCCTCTTCAAACAAGCATGTGCTTGTGTGCAGTTATGCTCACAGAGCTTTGTGGTTGGTGCCTCTAAGTTATTCCACTCGACTGTGAGCGCATGGATTCTCTGCTGGAATTAGCGGAGTGTGTGGATCGGGGAAGTCAAGGCAGGAGGGGAATCTGTGGGGAAAACCCAATTGAGCGGCTTACCCGAGACTTCTGAAGTAAGTTCCTTAATTTCTTTGTGTTTTCTCTTTTTGCTGCAAGGTTGTTCTTTGTTTGTACGTGTTTAATTAGTATCTCAAAAGCATATGCAAACGAGCTGTCTGGCTAAAGATTCTGGAGCACACGGGAGTGGATGAAAGTAGTTGAGGAATACAAAGGAGCACCTACAGGGAAAACGTGCTTCTGCCTCCTGTCCCTTGCTTGCCAACAAGCCAAACTCAAACCTGGCTCTGCTGAAGCCAAGTCTAAAACTTCACTCTCTGTGGCCAGGCTTTCACCTCAGGTTAAAACAGAGGTTTGACAAAGGTCCAACTCTTCAGTTGGCTGCAGTGTCCCACAGAGATTGCTGGGCTGCTCGGTGGGATGTGTCCACAGCCTGAATTGTACTGTGGGATGGTTCCCAGCAGTGGGATGGCCAGCAGGCTCTGCTAAATCTGGCCCTTGGGAAAACTGGCACTCTGCATGTTCCACGTAGCTTCTCCCACTCCTTTAGTGCCAGAAAATGCTGAATTAGAAAGCTGCTATAAGATCCAGCTTTGTTAGAGAAACGTCTTCAGATAACGGGGAATTCAGGGATTTATTCACCGGATGATAGTGGATGAATGGTGTCTGTTTTCTGGGCATGAATTGTAATTGACTTTATTATGAAGTTCTCAATGTATTCGTTATTTGAGCTGATTTCCTGATTCATTCTTTGTCAGTGGATTGGCTGCCAAAACTTCATTGTGGGTTTCCAACATTTAAAATTTCAGCTCTTTGTAATGGGTATCCGAGTCACATGGTCATCTTCTTTTTCCTGGTTGGAAAAAGGCTTGATGCAAATACTAAAAATGAATGTGAATTTAAAATTCACTTTTAAAAACACCTTTAGAGTACATTATTTTTAGGCAAACCTTGTCTCAGCTGTTGTCAAAAGCTGTTCCTTTTCCTTGTCCTGATCAAGCAACATACCAAAGTCTTGAGTGACACGCAGGGTTTTGCTCTGGTATTTGCACAGATTGATGTGTAGGAGCTCACTTGAAGAATCAGGCTGGAAAACAACTTGAATGTAATGAAACAGAATATTCACAGTCTTATTTGCAGCTTTCTCTCACTTCTAATAATAAGTGTAAGTGTGGATCACTTGAGCTGTCTCACTGTTCTCAGCTCTCTGCAAGTTCTTCAGGGATTTATTTTTCTCTCTAGGGCTGCCTAGAGAAAGCAGGACCCTCTCAGGCTGAACTCACCTCGCTCATGTACTGTGTTGATCTCTTATCACATCATCAAGTTGTGGCTCAAGACCAAATGCAGTCCACACTCCAGTTGTTTGACCCTTTGGAACTCTGCCTCCCTCTGAGGGACATTCCCAGGACTCTGCCTCCCAGGACATTCTCTTTTCCTCAGATTCCTCTTCTCTTTGCTGTAGATTTATGCACAGGTAGAATTTTTAGGCACAGAACAGATAATGCAAAAGTGAAATGGAAGTTGACCTCTCTGGTGTTTGTATCAGCATCCTGAGACACAAGTTCATCCTAATTTTCCAACTCCTCCTTCATGGGCTGGTCAGCTGCTAAGTCCATGTGTTGATGGCTGCAGAGGGGAAGACCTTGAAACACTTAATTTCTATATTCCCCCAGTCTTTCATTCCTCCATTTATGGGTCAGGAATAACATGGAAGTTGTGTTTTGTGAAGTAGCATGTGTTAACTTTGTCTAGCTCCCGATTTTGGCATAGAAATTGAAATGCAATGGACCCTTAATAGAATTAAAGAGTTGATAACGTTTTTCTGCTGCCAATGTGTAACTGTCAGTTGAATTGGATGGAGAGTTTTGATTTTCAGAGCCATAAAAGCAATAGTTTGAGCTTTTCCAACTCCAATTAGTAACAGCAGCCAGTTGAGTGAGGAAGCAAGTTCACACATCTGTGTCTCACCTTCCTGTTGGGGTCATGGGGCTTTGGGAAACTGAAGCAGAGGACAGGCTGAGGTTCTGAAGATGACTGTGATGGTCTGTGGTGCTGTGAAGCACAATGTGAGTGCTCTGGGCTTTACCCATTCCCATTAATTCTGGGATCTCCTGCCCCATTTGTGATTCATGGAATGTCAGCCTGTCCTGGGAGGCAGAAATACAGCAAAGCTTTTGTGTGTGCTCTTCATGAAGAGCATTTTCATTAACAGGCAAATTTTTTCTATCTACAAGAGTAAACCAAGCAAGTTTTGATTAGGAAAATTATCAGAGGATAAAAATAATTAATTTAGAATATATGTTCATGATGGTTTCCTTGACACATTAGAACAATCATTGCTGGGTTTTTTTTCTTGGTTTTCAAAATTGGAGAAGAAAGGAAGAGGTGAGGAGACAAAGCTACTCAGAGGGATTTCACACCCTCAGTGTAGATATTCCCAATTTTAGTGAGCATTCCTCAGTCCTCGTTTCTGAGGGACACAGGATTAGAGCCTGTCTCCAGTAATCTCTGTCCCTGCAACACCCAAATAATATGATTTATTTATTCCATATACAGATAGAATGTGGGAGTTCAGGGAGATTTAAAATTCCCTCCTGCACAAGCTCTCACTGTTATGATGAGAGTCTCAGTTTCAGAGTAGTCCCAGGTGCAGGATCCTCTCTCCCTCGAAGATTTTCTTCTCTTCCTACTCCAACTGGTCCTACTTGTCTTAGTGTAAATATTCAACTGAGCTCTTTCTATAAATGAAGGAAAGAAATCCATGACAAAGCTCTCTCAGCACCTTTTTTTTTTAATAACAATATGGTTAATTATCTTTAAAATCTGCTGAACAATTAAAGACATTCCCATAAACAGCCCAGGCACTCCTCCAGCCCCTGTGCATTACCAGCATGGTGCAGCACCTTATGTGAGCAACACAGCTCCCAAAAATGTGCACTTTGGCCCAACAGAGCAGTTGGTAAAAATCCTACTTCTAAAAATTCCTCTTCTTGCTGCAAATGGCTTTCTGAGCAATTTCAGAGAGCAGATCATTTGCTCAAACAGCTTGTGAAGTGGCTCTCAGAGAGGAGGAAATCTTTCCATTTGCTCCATAATGCAAGGACTGATTCAACCAGCCCTGGCCACCCTGCACATCCAGAAAGTGAGGCATAAAAGGACCTTTTCTTCAAGTTCCAGCAGCAGGCTGGTGGCAGAGGAGGGAGGGAAACCCAGGGCCATGTGCTCCAGTGTCTCCTGGATGCTCCAACTGCAACATTTCACTTCAGCCAGGAAATGTTGGTCCTACAATGCCACATTTTATAATATATATAGAAAGTGTGTATATTTTTATATATATATATAAAACTTAAAAGGTAGGTGGATTTTTTTCCCTGTTAAATTTATAGGTAATTTACATAACTAATTTGTAAGCCAAAGTGTAAATGATGCTCAGCTGAAGTGACCATTTTGACAAGCAAGTGCAAACATTGTCAGAACATTGGCAGATCTGCTTTGGACAAGACTGAGCTTGACAGCTTTTTCTGTGTTCATCTGGGTTTTCTGGGGGGGCAGCAAGGGGGGAGTGTGTTTTGTTTTCATTTAAGAACTACTTAAGATTATGGCATTATAATGGTCTGTTTTTTTTACATTTTCCATCGAGCAATGTCATTTAAGATATTAAAAAAGCTGGCATGGAAACCAGAAAGCTGTGGGGGGTTTTTTTCCTGTGCTTTTTGTGCCCAATACTGTTTAAACAAAACTATTGTGAAATGTGGAATGCTCTCAACCATCTGACATAATAATTCAGCTCTGGTTAAAGATGATGACTTAAAGAAAGCTTGCAAGACCCTGTACACCAATGGGGATTACAGGGATTGGGAGTGGGGGATCAATATTTTAAAATCCCAGAAATATGCAAGGTAATTTTGGAGTTTTTTGTGAGTCTCAGAATAGTAAAATTGAGGATTTAAATGGCTTTATAGTTTGGAAATTTTGAAAGCCTACAACGTGACATAAAGTCCATGGAAAACTCATGGTGCTGTTAATGTTTTAATTTATTTTGAGGCCAATGGTTCAGTTTCTTTATTTCCATCCTTCTCACAGGTCTCTCAGGTTGGACAAAGTCTCTTCCTGTCTTTAGCTCTCACCCAGCCCAGTTCTCCCAGGACATGGTGGGAATCTCTCCTGCAGCTTTGAAGTGAGACCTGGGAATTTGGGCTTTCCAAATGTGTGTCCCAGCACATGCCAGCTTACACTGGCATGCAAGAAACACCAGAAGAAGATTATTTTATTTCTGTATGAAAAAGAAATATCATATTTTAAAATAGAATACCAATTAGTTTTGGACACTTAGTGGCAAGTAGCAAGCTGGGGTTATCCAGGGTTAGAAAAACATGATTTTCCCATTCTTGCCTTGCCCAACTAGTGTGATGTCTCTGGGTCTAGTGGCTTTTGAACTTCAAAATATACAAAAGGACAGATTATAATTTTGCCTGTGGACCATTATTTGTCACTGTTCTTCTTAATGATCTGCATCTGCTTTAATAAAAAGAATATTTAAGAAACCATAAAGAAAGCTAACCCAATTCTCTTTTAATGCAGCATGTAATTAAATCTTTATTGAGATTTGAGAGCTGTGCAACCACAAAAGAAAAGAAAACAAAACAAAAAACGAGGAGTGATCGTGTCTTTATATCCAGACACATATTGGGGAAAATCTGTGCAAGAAAACATTCTGTGTAAGGCCAGGTAAAAGATTGGGACTGTTCCACAGGTCTGTCCTGCAAATATGAGGATTGCAAGTGGCAGGATTATGGAGGGAATAATTCCCTTGTGAGCAGTGAGATTGCCATGTACCCAAACACAAGAGCCTGCCAGAGTAGTGCCTGGGTGTTCCTGCTCTCCTGCAGCCAACGTGAGAATCAGCAGAGAAATTACAGAATTACTGAATTTTGGGGGGGGTATCTGCAGTGGACATGGCCCCTTCCCAGCTGGATGAGCTTTCCATCTTGTTTTTTGGTGGTGTGTTTTGGGGGTGGCCAAGCTGTGGTTCAAGAGATCACAAGTGGTTCAGGCTGTGGCTGCAGCACGTGAGCTCCCTCATCCCTCATCCTGTGGGAGACCAAGCTCCCTCTCCCTCCAAATCTCCACCAGAATTCCCACCCCATGGAAATCCCAGTGAGTGGTTCATGCTCAGGAAGCCCAACTTTCCCATTTTAGCCCTGAGTTTTGCTGGAATGCACACATGGATGTGCCCTCCCAATTAACCCATGCTTGAAATGTGTAAAATCTCACCACTGTCTCTGCTGATTTGCACCCAGCAATGGGAATTATTAATCCTTTTCACACTGAATAAGGTGCTCAGAACTGAAAAATCATTAGTTTTGTCACAGAGGTGTTACAGATGATAAATGTTTTGGGTAATGGATCTGTGATTAAAGACATAGAGGCAAACTCATGTTTTCAGTAATAATTTTTAGCAGTTATGAGGCTTGTAGAACAGAAATCTTCCCTTTTAATGCCCTAAGAGTTCACTGAGAAATGGGAGAAACCCCCCTCTCCAGAATACAAGTTATCTTGTACTTTTGCTAACGTATATAATTACTGATGTGGGTGTTCCCACATCTTAGAATGGAAAAAGTGCTTGCCAAGATTGAAAAACCATAGTAAGCAATATAAATGATTTCTCTCACACACCAGCATTTCTTGCTGAGACAAGTGTATTGGAACTGTGTTTAAAACCATATAATTATACTCCTATATATCATTTATTAAATCAGATTTCCCCCACCCTCTCTTCTTTCAAGTCACTTCTGAAAAAGCTTCTATTCCAAGAGGTCTGAGAGCTGGGGTCCTCCCCTGGAAGAGCACTTTCTTAAAAATGAAACCCAACAAAAATGTAAACAGCACATCTGGACCCAGGTGATGTCTGGTCCCTGTGCCATCACTGCTCTTGGCTTTAATCTTTGCCATAGCTTTGGTGTCACCAAAGTCTGCTTGGCCCAGATGGGACTACCCCAGTCATCCATGGAGATTTTGCTCCTCCAGCCTGGCTTCCTTCGTGGCACAGGCCATGGAATTCCATCTCTCCATTCCTCACTCACGCCCAGAACTGCCTGTTCAGGTAATCCATGGAAAGATGCTTGTGGATTTCCTTATTTCACACTCATTTCTATGCTGCTTAAAATACAAAGAAGCTGACCCAGTGTTTTCACACCCCTGAAATAGAAGGACTATTAAATGATTTTTCCAGAGCACACAGATTGTATATGCAAAGGTCCAGTACGCAAATCCTGACTTGTTTATGCCTCAGGTTGTGCATACAAAAAGCTGTTTAACTTGGAGCCAATAAATCTCTCTTTCCAGCACCCACACCTCCCTCAACCCACCTCCTCCCAGAGAGCCTGGGGAAAAGACTTTATAGCACACTCCAAAGGGCTGGGGAGCAAGGCTGGGTTGGACAAAGGGTCCATCTGAATATGAATTGGTGCCTTTGCCATTCTAATCCAAGTAGAGGTTTCAGCTGCTGGCTCAGGAGCAGGGTTCTACCTTGGGAAGCTCTGCTTGGTGGGAGGGGATATGGGGGCTCTTGCTGTTGAATTTGGGAGGTAGGTGGTGCCACTCAAGTCCTTAGAACTTCCCTCAGTTCATCCTGCAAATTGCTAATTAAAGTGTGGGGGCATCTTCTGGGACTTTCACTCTGTAGCTGAAGAATTCTCAGAATTGTTGTATTCTGAGGCCTTTGCACTCCAGATCACAGAGGCTGGAGAGGGTTTTTTGGGTTTAAATGTTAATTCACATGAGCAAAGGTTATCAGTACGGCACTGCAGTTTTGTTTTATTATGCTCATTTTTTCTTTTGGTCATTCTGTTATTAACAGAGAAGAGTCACTGAGAAAGGAAAGTTGGATATTCATGGTTTGGTATATCAAGGGAAGAAATTTTTAGCACTCACTGATGTGCACATGGTGAAGATGCATTAGATTTCAGTCTGAATTTCCCATCAATCTTTTCTTTTTCTATTGTTTCTCCTCTTCCATCTGTCCTTCTTTTCTGTCCTAGGGTGGTCGTGGTTTAGGGTTTTTTTTGATTCTTAGCCTCATTACTACATTACTCTTTGCTTTACTCCTTTTCTGTTCACTCCTTTTGAACTCTTGTCAAGCAGTGCTCCAGTTCTGCTTGAACTCTTTGGTCTTCCAGGATGAGAACAGAGTTCCAGCAGCTCCCATGTGGTGCTGCTGTCTCCAAGATTCCTAAGTTCCAAGGAATTTAATGTATTTAAGGAGAGGTATTTTTTTCCTTTGGGCTTAATTAATTTATCTAACAGTTCTCTCTTTTTTTGTACTAGTCATTTTACCATATGCTTTTACAAAATATAATATGAAATAGAACAAAACACCATTACTTGAAGGATGAGAAGGATGAGACTTATTTATGCTGATTGTAACTTAGTAACTACTTGAAAACTGTGATACTCAGGCTTATCCTTGTTAAGGAAATATTAATTATCATTAATAAAAGGTACAAACCATACCAAATACAAAGAAAGCAAACCTGGCCAAAAGAAACACAAACATGCACTGGGTGTTCTGATCATGACTTTGCCATGAGCAGAAATCTGCTGAACTTAACAGCAATGTTTGTCATAAGAAAACTTCTAACATGTTGTTTTTTTATTTGCATTTTATGCCTTTTATTAGCTTACAAATCTAATTAGGAAGCCAATTGGCACCCAGTAAGCAGTGACGGAAGCAGCACCACCTATTCTTGTGGCAGCTTTGGTTTGGCTTTTTGGGTGGTCTTTGTTCCTAAAGCCTTACATGAATACCACATATTAGCTGAGCTGGTTCCCCCTTGATGTCTGTGTTGTATTGTACACATGTTGTCACTGTTTGACACTTAAACAATCCAGATTCTTACCCAGCCCATATTTAGTGCCATAATAAACTTCTGAGCATATGTTTTTGAGAGCAACAGTAACATCCATCACTGCACCGTGACACATAAATAAGCACCACTGGAGAGTGTCCACGTCTTCAGAGGGCAAGGTGTGTGCCAAGGGGATGTGGTCATCTGCCTTGCCCTCACTGAGCCCTTTTTCTTCTCCTTGTTTCAGTAAATCGAAACAGTGACTGAAGAGACCTAAAAAATTCACCCAGTCCGCGTTGAAAATCACGTTGTTACAAAACCCTTCCAGGGAGACATTTCCTGTTTGGGGCTTTGGCTTTTGACACACAGTGGATGTGAGGCATAAAGCATTCCTCTTCCCTCTTCATCTCACTCCCTCTGTCTTCCAGCTCCGTGGAGGCCTGGTCTGGAGCCCTGGCAGAGGCGGTGGGGATGCTCCAGCCCTTCCAGCTGCCGTGAGTCTCCTCCCGTTTGTGCGCAATTCCTGAGCTCGGGTGGGTTTGTTTCAACAGACACAGAGGGCGTTTGTGGGGTTTGCTTGGTTGAGTTTCATTGCTGCTGTTGCTTGGGACGTTTTTGAGGTGGTTTTTGTAGGGAAGGAGAGGGAATCACACACGAGGAGCTTCAGGATTTGCGTTGTGCTCTCTGAGCAGGACCAGGGGCTGGCAAAGACCAATGGCAGCACAATAGATTTGAAGTGTGGTCATGTCTTGTCTTAGCTGGGTAAACACATTCAATGAGGGCTTTGTCTGAACAAGGACAGAGCAGTTGAGCCTTGAACAAGGAAATAATTTATGTAAGTTTTAATGAATATTTAATGTGGAATGTTAATTATAAAAAAAAGAGGATATATATTTTGATGTCGTGCCTTTAAGTGTCAGATCATTTGGTGTCTCCCTGGCCTGAGGACGATGATCAGCTTGCTAATTACAGATGTATATCAATCCAGTGAGAGTACCCTCCCCTCATACCAGTATCTCTTTAAGGAAACAGGTGCTGTAGATGAAAAAATATCTTTAAAACCAGTATATATGGACCATTTGCCTTTATTGTTTTCATGGAGTTTTCTATTGGTCAATATTGTTAAACACAAGATAGTTATAAATTGAATATAAAGCAGAAATTTCTTAGTGCCACTTGTTTATAATACAAACATAATTCTTAGTATTTTATTATGATGTGTAAATGTAAGAAGTTCTTTGGGCTGAAGCAGGATTTCTCTGAAGGTAAGTGGCATTTCTGAGGTAGCCTTTTTGTTCTGTACCTCTACATCCTTCCACCCTCTTGGACCACGTGAAAGGAGACCCCTGCAAACAATTCACCCCTCCCACGAGGAGACAGTGGGTGGTTCTGCAGGCAAGGGGCAGCTGAGGCTTCTACTGCAGTGAAAATGAAAAAAAAAATCAAAATATTTTTACTCAGCATGTTCCAGTGCTCAACAACTCATGCTGTGAACTGAAACAGAAATAAAGGTGAAGTTACCAGGTGCTGTCACAATATAAAACGGCTGCTTTAAGACTGACTCTTAGAGTCTCATTACAAAATCCAAGTGTGCATCAGCAGCAGGGCCTCCTTGTAAAGGCACATTTGTTTATATCTGCCCCTGGTTTGAAATTTAGCCCTGTCCTCATTAGGAAAATGAAGCCCAGCACCACTGACCCTCCTGTCTCCCCCAAAGCACAAAGATTTGAAGCTGCATCTAGGCCTGGACTGTGCCCTGATTTCATGCTCTGCATGTGTGTACAGCGAGAGAGAGAGCAGGGAACACGCCTGGCAATAAAGCACATCAGCTCTCAAAGGGAGATTTTAAAGTTTTAATATTATGCTTGTCTAGTTTGATCTAGTGTCTGGTCATTGAATTGTATCATTGCAAGAAACATGAGAACAGCAGCATGACCATGAGGTATATTGTGTTACAGAATGAGGTTACACAGCACCAAAGCACCACCATATTTCAGTAACAAATGCAGCTTCTGGGGAGTTTTGTTATCATTGCATAAGCTTCACTGCTCCCTAGAAGATGACACTGATTCAGACAGAAAACACTAATTCAGTTCTTGCCAGCAGAGCCAATTGTCTCTCTGATTACATTAGACTGACAACTGGTTTTCAATGTCATTGTCAGCCGCAGCTTCTCATGCGTGGAGCACTGGAGCATGAACTGGGCTCCCTTTATTTAATTATTTCTGCCCATTTCTGGCCTTGTGGATAAGGCAAATGTGAGCCTCCCATCTTGTAGACACAAAAATGTGTCTCTCAGGTGTTTAGGTCACAAAACTCAGCCTTCAGCAGTTGAGTCCAGCACATTTTTAAATGCAAACCCTAAATGAGTGTGTCGCTCTAAAGAATTAATTTGAAACTATCATATCTTTTTCTTTGTGTGTTGGTTGCCTGGAAATAACCTAGGATTTCTGCATGAAATAATTGTTTCATTAAACAATTTACTGAATATGTTAATTTTTTTCTTAATTAAGTGGTAACTGGAAGACTGCCCATGAGCTGCCCGTTGCAGGCACTTGCTATTTCAGATTTGCTGTGCACTGCTGGTGTTTTTGGGCACATGAGCCTTGTGTCCATTCTGGGTCTGGAGCTCAGAGGGTATGGGTCACTGACTGGGCTCTGTGCCTCCCTTTCTCCACCTTTTCTTGAGTAGACTTATGTTTTGTTGGTTTTTTTTTTTTTTTTCCTTTTAATGTTTTCGTTTCTATTAAGGTCATAAATGCATTTAAAAAAATATAAAGCTGAAATTTTTCACAAGGTCTTGTTTCTAGAGGAGCTGTGTGTGTAAGAAAAGCAGAGGTAGCAATGAAGGTTGCTATGCCAAACAAAATGCTGTTAAATCAGTATTTTTGTATTAGTTTTCTACGTTTTTACTAAAAATACACCAGAATATCTTAGAGCAGCAGGTTGCCAACGTGTAGCTGTGTGAAATGTAGCCCCATGAAATGGTTGCTGCCAACTTTGTGATTCCCCCATGCCTGCAGAATAAGAGATTCATGCTCTTCAGAAACGTGTCTCCTTCTATTTCTGAATTCTCTTCCACTGCTCCCGTTGCCCAAAAGTCAAACAAAGCCAACCTCCTCCAGGTCCCAGAGTGAAAAAATGCAAACACACTGCATTTAAAAGTAGATTTAGCAACTCCAAAGTGGGCGATTTGGTTCCACCCATCAAACCTGAGTTCTCTGATCTGAAGTCAGATGGGTGCTACTCCTAGCGAGATGTGTGCCAAATCTAATTAAGCTTTGCATAATGTGCATCTTGGGTGATTTGATTTATTAGCTTTGTTTGAAGAAAGTAATAATAAAAAAAGAAAATGGCTTTGGTAATAAGCTGTTTGAATTCCCTGTGCAAGTAGGCACAGTCCCTCCTGATCTCCCTGAAATGCTCTCGAGGTGCAGGGGTTGCCCATGGACTGATGCAATGCTGGGAGCTGGAATGGGGTCCTGCCTCCACTGCTCCCTGGCCTTTTGCTCAGCACAGGTGTTCAATATTCCCCACTGGAGAGAATGATTTCCATTCTCACCACCACCATAAAGCCCTGCAAGATGTCATTTATCACCATTTACACCAGTGGAACCCTGTGCATGGAGAGATTGGAGGTGGCTGTGCTGTAGTGCAGCAGAAATTTGCACTTGCACTGAATGCTGGCATTCACAGCTGGAAAAATAATCCCACACCCCATGCTGGTGCAGCAGGGCTGCTTTTGATTCCTAGAGTAGCTGTGTGTACTTTCTCTGTTAATTTTTTAATTCAGTAGTGTGCAGTGCAGGTGAGATCCTCAGGATCCCAGGTCCTGTTGGTTGTGGTGGGCCAGGTTCTGGTGGTTGGCCATGGAATTGCCTCCTATCCTGCAGCATTCCTGGAGCTGGATTCTCTCTTGCCATCCCAATACCAGCTGCTTTTCTTGTCTTTGATGCCTCGTGGGTTACAGAGCAGGATTTCCTGCAGGGCTCCTGGCTCTTCTCCCACTCATGATAAGATATCCTTTTTCTCCTCCATCCCTCAGAGCACTGACTCACTGATCATTGCAGCATCACCCAAGGTGAGTCTCTGTTTGTAACCATCCCTGGTGTTCATCACACACCATGGAAAGATTTGGAAAAGTGGCACATATTGAGGATTATAGATGCTGCAATGCTGCCCTGGGATCAGTGGGAAAGGCAATTCCCTTGGGATCACATCAGAAGTGATGTTTTGGGATAGAACTGCTTGTAATCTCAATGGGAATAAGGATCAATAACCTGGGACCTGGATATCAGGGCATCTTTTCCCAATCACACTCCTGAGCTGCAGCAGGCACAAAGCATGACCAGAGTGGACATCTGCAACTTCTGTTTTCAGGGAAAATGTCTGGAACTTGTACTTTTGTACTTGCATTTGCCATGAAAACAGAGCTGTGAGGCCCAGTTGTGTGTTGTGTTTTCCTCGGGTTGAATAATGACTTGGAAACATCCTGTTATGGGAATGGTCCTGTTGGAACTGAAGGGGAGTGTGTGTTTATCTTCCCTCTTTTTAGGATGATCTCCCCAAAAAATCATTCAAGAGTTATTGCTCTTTGCTGTTTGGAAACTGGGAATTAGTTGCAGGATCAGATTTATTCTTAGTTGATGGAATATTCATTTTTTAAAAAAATTTATGTTAAACACATTTGAAAAATTTGGAGAATTGAAAAAGTTTGGAGAATATCCATAGAGTAAAATGATTCAATGTGAGTAATTTTTGCAGTTCAGTTTTTTCTGTAAAAAAAAAGTAGACGTGGTTATTTGGAAAAATCAAGCTTTGAATATTTATGTAGCTTTAATTAGAATAAACTCTTCTATTATTATTGCCAAAAAAGAAAGAAAGAATTTTCTTTATATTGGAATAATAGAAGAATGAAGGATAATACATGGATTAGCACCAGTTTTATGTATACTAGGTTTATCCAAAATTTGAGTTGCCCAAAATGCTCCCTAAGCTTTTAATCATGATACTTGCTTAGTTTTAGCTTTTTACTTTTCTATTCAAACATGCAGCTGAACCTTGTGGCAGGAACAGTCATCTAAAATACTAATATTAAGCAAATATCAATAAATATCACCAAAAAATTGAGTACATAAATTTTCTTACCAGAAAAACATTCATAATATTCAACTACTGCCAGGCAGCAGAAACAAGCTGTGCAGCCTCTTGTGTGTGATCAACATGGTTTGAATTTTGAATATTAAAATATTTAAAATTTACTTGCAGACCTTTAATATCTCCCATAGCTTATCTGGCAATTAATTTCAAATGCCACATCAGTGGCTGAGAGGATTTAATCTGTTTTGCCAGTAATTTAGTTTTTTATCAGAGACAGATGTAAAATGGTTCATTATGCAAAATTCCTGTTTCCAAGCAGCTAGATATGAAATGGAAGTTTGGAGATGAAGTGAAAAAGGTATTTTCTGCTTCCCACAGCATCAGTGGTTTCTGACAGGGACCATTTACCCGTTTCAGCTGTGCTGGATTTGGGGGAAAATCAGTGAGGCAGCTTTGGGGGAAGTTTTCTGTGGTCATGATGGACAGAAGGGTCTCAGCCCACCTGTCCTTGCAGCTCCTTTGTCCTTGGAAAACTCAGCAACAAGGTGGTGACAGCTCCTCATCTTGATTTAACCCCGGGACAGAGGCTGAGACGTTCAACGGTGCCGGCGAGCGCGAGTGCTCCGCTGCCGTTGAATTTTAAAGGGTTTTGAAGGTTTGAGTCCTCCAGGCTCCTCTGAAGCCTCAGCCTTGGTTCCTCTGCCTGCCCAGGGCCTGGACCAACGTGGTCTAACCCACAGGGCCAGAGCTCTTTGATGCGAGTCGGGCGCTCTCTTCCAAAAAGCCGCCTGCGTGGCGGGAAATGGCAGCGCCGTGTGTGCACAGAGGGGCCTGTGGAGGGGCTGGGGCAAGAGGAGTTTATTTTTAAACTGGTTTGACTGACTTGCAGGCACAGTGCAGCTCAGCACCCGCCTCTGCTGACTCTGCACACCGAGCCGGGCTCCGGCTCTCCGTGACTCAGAGCGCGATTACGGCTCCCGGCTCCAGCGTTGAGTCTGCTGGGAGGAGCAGAGTAATTCATTAATTCATTTGGGACACTGGATGGTTTCCTCGCTGTCTGCAACAACAGGGTGTGAGCAGCCCCAGCTCCAGCTGCTGGCAGAAGGGTTTTGCAAAGCTAGTGTTCCTCCAGCCAGAGCAGCTGAGCCGGGATGAGCCGCCTGTGCCAACGTGGAGAGGTTGGGGGGCTCCTCATTAAATTCTTACTGTGCTCAGTAATTAGGGACTCAGATTCTTCTAACCCTGCTAGGGGAATTTTCCATGGTGCTAAGAGTTTTCATTTTCACTGGAAATGATAGGGCTGAAGTGCCAGAGCCCTTTGGTCAGGCAGGGATTTGCTGGAGAGGAAAGGAAATCATCATTCTTGGGGGGGTTCAGCAGCCTTGTGCTGGGCTGCTGAAAGTTGGTGTGGCCAGAGGATGTGTCCCTGAGATTGCCCATCCATTGATGAGTCAAAGAGCCCCAGAAAGCTGCAGGCTGACATTGCTCCTTCTGGGAGCTGCTCGACTCAAGGGATTGTTGCAGAGGGGGGCAGGTGGCACACGAAAAGCTTACTGCGATTTCTTTTTTACTGTGTAATAAAGTACTAAAATAATGTAAAAATTCCCTCTCTGGTAGTTGCATTTCAGGCAGATGATTCTCCATCCTGACAATATTTTAATCTTTGCATTTGAACTCCCAGGCAGCTGCATTCCTGTGAATGCAACACCACGGGGGTAAAGGCCACTGCAACTAAATATTCCTATTTTTTGAGCTGCAAATACCATAAATAGAAATCTACCAACATGTGCATTATTTAAAAGTAAAGGATTACTATCCTGACTAGAAGTTTTGTGTGCTTCCTTAATACAAATATTAATAGTAATAATGTATAAGTCTTCTGTTTGCTTTCTGAATGTTTGCACTAAAAATAACCTGAAAAATCCACATTCCTGTGCACTGCAAGGACTAAATATGAAATATGCATTCCAAACATTATACCTCTAAGTTAGCAAGTATGGAATAACAAGCTCAAGTATCAGGAGATATTATTCCCCAAGACATTTAAAGTTCATTTTGCCATCAGTCCCAATCTTTGCAGAATGTGGCAAAGAAGCTCAATTTTGGCAGTTTAATGCTTCCAAAGAGAAACACTTTGCAAAAAGACACATTTTGAAAGCCTTTTATTACCAAAGACAATATTTTCAGGCCCATCTTGATGTGATTGATGTGTGCCCATCCCAGAACAGACTCTTTCCCAACCCCTCAGCAGGCTCAGAGCAGCACTTTGAGTCTCGTGGTGGCATTTTGGGCACGGCTGTGGACAGAGCAGTGCAGAGCTGTGTTACAGCAGGAAAACCAGCCAGGAGAAAATGCAGATACAAAGATGCATCTTGGCTCCAAAGTCCATTTTTAAAGCTTGATTTCAAGAAGCACTGAAGGGAAAATCACTGCAGGGCTATGTATTTTAAATATCAAGTAGGATTTTTTCAAGAGCATCTAAGTAGCTCCTGAGCATGATTCCACTTACTTCCAAATGAGACTGGTCCTGAGAAATTTTAGGAGACTTTTCAAACCTACTTCAGGAGGTTGAAATAACTTATTTTCGTATCTTAAGGAGTAAGATATTAAATGTTAAGTAGCTAGCATGAAGGATCAGTGATAATTACTCCCCTTAAGTGGATGATTTTTAGCATTTAAGCAAAGCATTGGATTCTGTTATCCCCTTGTTCCATGGACCTACCTGAGGAACAAGCTCTTACTAAAGGCAGCTTCAAACCCCAGATTTAATTTGTGAGTCAGCTGGAATGGAGCCTGTCAGAGGTATTTGCTCTCCTGTGGGTCTTGATAGGTTTGAAACTTTGTTTTAGGTTTCACCAGCTTATTCCATGGCTGGTTTTTTGGGTCTAAAATATGGCAAAAACATAAACACAACCTGGCATCTGCTCCTGGCTTGGCTTGCACAAGACTTACGTAATTGTACTCTTTTTTTTGCTTGGAGGAATTATTTTGAAGTGATAATGGTTTTCTTAAGGAGATGCTGTGAAGATAAGCATCAAGTATTTATTTCCATAAAAACATCCATTCTCAGCCTTGAGATGAGCACCACCTTCGTTTATTAAAACTGAGAAATTCTTAATAATACAATTGACTAATGAGCTGTAGGACCCTGCAAAGGGGAGATGGCACCTACTCCCCAGCTCCTCTGTAATTACAGTTTGGGATGAGGGATTTGATCTTGCAGGCATGCAAAGGGGATTTTGTGTGTCTGATGAAGTGGGGCAGAAACAAAGGTGATTTAAGTTAGCAGTAGGATGGCATTTTGTCTTTTTTAAACTGTAAACTGGAATTGAACATCTCTAATCATAGACCCCAAACCTGTATGTGGATGTATGACTGGGGCAGTGCAAGAGTGGGGGTCTGCAATGATATTTTCCAGGGATTCTTTAAATTACAGAGGCCTATGGATATAGATTAATTTACATTCTTCATACCTTAATTATGGTTCTTGTTCATATCTCAGAAAATCAGCAAGAGAAAGGGCCAGTGTCTCCCTTCACTCTTCCCATCCCATGACTTCTCTGGCCTTTAAAAAATTGTTATATTGGACAATTTTAGCTATTCCCTGAAGTCTAGGTGACAAAATCTTGGTCTTGCAAGTGAGATATCCATGTGTCTGACAATTAATTAATCATAATTCCACTTCCTAAAGTAACATTCTGACTATTAACACATTGAAACAATTTCTGTGTTCTACATTCACTATTTATGATTGCTAAGGAGAAGGGCAAAACCCCACTGGGAAAACCATAAAAATCTCTCACACTTTTGAATGAGTTTTCCTCCAGATTGGTGAATTACATCTTCTTCCAATGGGCTGAGTGATCTTCTTTATTAAATAATTGAACTTTCTTGCTATGGTCTGGATTTTTGAAAGCTCCAGGTCTGGAGAGCACAAGTTGAAGGTCACTGCTTGGGACAGGGAATCTCTAATTTTTGCACTCTGTGTTTTCACCAGTGGTGAATTCCAGGGGTTTGAAAACCTGGTGAGCTCCAGTGCCTTTACTGGGAGATCCAAAGCAGCTCACAGGTCTTTGGCATTGAGGCAGGAGGAAGAACCATATTTCACTTTTCCTTCAGAGCAAGAGAATTGTTTTCATTTCCAAAGATCAGTATCAGGGAAATTATCTTCCAAAAATCCCTGTTCAGGACTGCAGCCACCCAAAAGATGTACTCCACTTAATGGAAACCACACCTCAGAAAAATCTAAATAAATATGACAATTTTTCCCTAATTTGAATTTTAAATGAGACTAAAGTTGCTTTTTCTTTTTTTTTCCTAATTAATTGCAGGGTCTTTTACCATACCTTGACTTTTATTAATGGCTTCTCCTGGACAATTTTAAATTTTGGAAAACAATCCTGGTAAAAAGTATTTTTTAAAAATCTAAAATATTTTCAGCAGTTGAAAAGGGATGGAAAAGCTAAAAGAAATGTTTGGCTTGGCCCTAAGTAAAACAGTTTCTTTATTTCTGAGCATTTAACAGTTACTTCTGTGACACTGAGGGAAACACGAGAACGAATGACTGCTTAGAAAATAAATCAATTATTTTAGCAAACCCCGAATTGAGACATTTCTGGTTTTCAGGGAAGCTTTTTCTGTTTGTTTTGGTGTCTGAAAGGAAAGCTTGGCTGAAACTGGCACAGAGGCACAGGAGGATCCAAGGCTGCTGAGTCTGCAGTTGTTCTGAGGGCTGGGCGCTGCTCTCCACATGGGGAGCTCCAGAAGGATTTCATGGATGGCCGTGCAAACCCTTTAGGCTTTGGTCTTGCCTGTCCCCCAGATAGAATCCTTTCACTGCCTCACCAAACCAACAGCATTTACACATCAAAACAATAATTCATTTTCAGATTCAGCCCTTCATTACAAAGATAAGTAGGGCTTAATTGGCATCCAGTGCCTGTGTAGGTGCTCTGTGCTAGAGCTTAGTGGGGTTTCTCAGACAAGGGCCTTGGGCGAGCCCTCTGTCTGGGATGAATTTCTCCCCAATTAAACTCATTTGTTTTCACATTCACATAATGGCACCTGAGATATGGAATGTCTCAACCACTTCCTTCAGCTTTTTTCTGAGGGTGGGGAATTGTTTAAATCTGAGCTGCAAACTTATTACGGTAGAATATACCCTGCAAATAAATGTCCAATGTGCTGGAGGATTATCTGATTAAAGAGGTTAAATTATTCTCTTATTACTTTAATAGTTTATCTTTTCTGAGGTTCAGGTAGAATGATGTTTTATTGAAGAGATGCCAAGGGGTGGAGTTTTGCCTCCAATAATGTTTTGGATAGAAGCTGAGCTGTAATCAGGATCAGGGGTGCCAAATCTTATGACCTGTTCGTGGCAGAGTGGGGTTAGGGTAGGAATTGGGGAAAATTTGCCTTCTCAAAGATAGTGAGAAATATTTCTTCTACAAAGAGCTCTGCTGCATCTGGTTTGGAACTGGTTGTGCTCTCAGAGGAAGAAACCCAGGAAGTTTAGAACAGAATTCAGAGGGGTTTTGCTAAGCAGAACCTTCCTGCTAAGCTATCTCACAGCAAGACCTAGAACCAAGCAAAGCATAGCTCTGGCATCTGCTCTGAAATTTTCAGCCTTTATCTTTTCTCTATTTTGAATTCCTGTGATTAAAACTGAAGTGAGGAAAATCAGGAAAATCTACAGAGAATTCTCTCAGTCTGATCTGTGGACACCCAGGGCCACACCTTTGAAGGCCCTTGACTTCCTAATGTCCACAGGCACTATTGTCTTGTTAGAAACACAGTATTTTTGGAAATCCCAGGGAGAGACTGGTGTAGAAATCAAATTTGTTTTCAGGCTCTTTATTCTGCACTTACTTTCAAGCAGCTGCCTCCTTGTTGAGAAAGGCAGCATCCTCTGTTAAAACCAAGAACAACAGATCCTGGCTTTGCCTCTGTGAAAGTCTGAGATTAGGCACAAAGTCCAACTTTGGGACTCACCTGCTCTGTGGGAATGTGGACCAGCACCTGAGTGAGGCTAAATGAGTCTGGAGCACACCAGAGGTTGGGGAGGAACTTCAACCTGCTTTATCCCTTCACAAGGGTCCAGAAATGTGGCTCCCAGGGCCAGGGGTGGGATGGCAGCTCCTGCTCTGCTGGAAGTTGCACAGGTGCCAGGGGTGCCAGGATAATTCTAAGTCATGCTTGTACTGTGCTTTGAGACTTCTAGATAGGAAAAAAAATATAGAAGGATTTGTATTATTGTCCTCATGAAATGTCGTGATGGGACCCAAGATCTCCTTGCCCTCTTGTGTTGAAATCCTGCATCAGAAAAACCTCTGTCCTGATGGAATGAGAGAAATCAAATGCAGTGTCAAAAAGTTAATCTTTCTTCCAGTCTGGCATTCCTCTGGATGTTAATAACCACAGGAATTAGTGGTGCAAAGATCTAATGTTGCAAGAGCAGTAACATGGGAAGCTGTGGAAAATTCTGTCTCCATCTGTAAGGAGGAGCAGGGAGGCTGTGATGCAGCCCAAACTGAGCTGCAGTTTGGCCATCAGGGCAAAGGCACAGCAGTGTTTTCTGGACACCTCAGAGGTGTCCTGGCTGCACAGGAATAATGTCTTTAAAACCATGGTGATGGACTCATAGGGTCTAAATCTGCTCCAGCAAAGCCAATCAGGCGGGGTGTCCCTGCTCTAGTGTTGCATCCACGGTGGCTATAACGTGATGTATCACAACAAACTGCACCTTGATAACAAAAAAAAATTTAAAAGAGCAACCATGCAGGCAAGAAGAAGCATCTGCATTTGCTTTACTGGATCTTTTTGTCAGGCATTGTGATCAGGCTGACAGTTAGCCCTGAGGAAAGTTATAAATTCTGCGCTGAATTGCGGTACAATCTTTCACCATGGCATTTCTGCCCTCTGGCCACGCTCTGGTTATCCATAATTGTGGCAGATAATGGTTTTTTATGGCTGGAAACATTCTTTGCAGGCACAGGGACAATAACCAGGGCTGAAAATGTAATTAAAGTGAATGGATGAACTTTCTTAAAGAAACAGTGTAGATTATTACTGGAGCTTAACACCTACAAAGCCTGAGGCAAAATGGCAGCATCTGAAAAAACTTGTATAAATTTTAAATGTGGGGCAAGCTTGAAGGTGGATATTAGATTACAGAAGGAAAACTGAGACATTTGATGTAACAGATAACTAAGGGCTTAGATCATCTCCAGAAATATAAACTAATGTAACTTATCTTTCTCTGTCAGTTGGAATATGTTATTTGTGATCAGCAGCACCTTGTTTTCATGAATTGTGGAGAAGTTTCTTGCAGGGTTTGTCCACTCATGTAAAAAGCATCTTCCTTAAATAATTAGAGTGGGAAAAAGATGGGATGTCTTCTCTGTAACACCTATTTCTTATCATGGAATGAAAGAGATTGCATTCTTTTTCCAAGTAGCACCATTAAAGTTCTGGAAATCGGGTTTTATTGAACAGTTCAATAAAGATAAAGGCAAAAATTAATAGAAAACAGTAGATTTCTATTTATTACAGCACTTGTGCTGCACTATTATCTGTTTCTGGTTTAGTTTCTTGGGGCAGTGTCAGTTACCTGCAGGCTGTTCCTTGCCCAGGTGGAGATGCTTCCAAACTTCTGAAAAAGTCATTCTCCTGTACCTGCTGAAAACCAGAAGACAACCCATTAATTATTATTAAAGACTTAATACTTCTTTAAACATTAATAATACCTTCTGGCATTATTAATTTAACCATTCATGAGCTGATAATGGGCAGCCTGAATGTTAGACTTGGCTCTAATTCTTCCTCTCCTCCCTCATCTGGGCTGGACTTGGAAAACCTTCCCTGCTTTGGGGCCAGCAAAGCACAGCTTTAGAGCTGCATGGCCTGGTGAGGTGACATTTCTGAGCTGCTCTCATTTTGCATGGAGGAGAACTGGTTGTAAAACTCAGAAGCCACTTGCTTTTCTTTCCCCATTCTGTTTTTAGCAGGCAGCTTTATTCCCACAGAAAGGTTCCCGCAGCCGTGCAGGGACAGAGCAGCAGGATCAGGCAGCCTGTCGTGGCACAGGTGGAACAGCTGACTTCCCCACTGACTGCAAATCAAAGCAACTTTCTGTGTGGGATACAGTGAGAACTGGCAAAGCTGCTTTTGTGTGTTTTAAATAACCTTCAGAGTTCAGGATAAATTATGCTGATGTGGAACCACAGGCAGCTGGCTTTTGCACACCTTGTACCTGGTGAGTGAGCTTGGCCTTGGAGTTATGGCTTATATGATCAAGCTGAATTTTGGAGTCTTGTTTATGTATTTGGGTATTCTCAGCAAATTATTTGCTGTTTCATTGGGAAAAAGTGAGTCCTGTGGGAAGCATCAGGGACCAAAGGGCCAGTGGGGACCAGTGTGACCAGAACAAGTAGAACCACTCTGTGTTGGGAGGGCTGTAGGAGGGAGACCTCAGGAGGATTATTTGAAGCTCTGCTAGAACACATTCCTGGCAGAAACCTCTGCCCAGTTGGATTTCCTGGTTACCAGCAAGAGAGATCACTTCCTTTCCTCAAGAACAAAAGGAGCCCACAGGGGTTGCAGGGTTTGGCTGTCGTGGTGCTGTGCACTTGTATCCCTGAGCTGGGAGAGAAATTCCCCACAGCCAGGTATGGAATTGGCTGCCTGTGGCCAAATTCCATCATCAAATCCTTCAGCAGAGGGAGAAGGGTGTCAGTGGGAGCAGAATCTGGCCCCAGCCCCTTTCCCAGGGCACAGCAAGGATTTCAGACAGGTTTCCTTTGCCACCCATCGTGGTTTGGGCTGTCAGGAGTCCTACAACATGTCAGAGACTCTGTAAATTTATTAATTTCTTTATCCTAGTCTTCAATGAAAGATGACCTCAGACACTGCTCCTCTTCTGTTTCACTGATAGAATGAGAGAGAAAGTCAATCAGAGAAAGGAGATTCCACAAACAGAATTTTGAATTTTCTGAGTTTTGTGGAAGAAAAGTGCCATAACAACAGCTGAGCCAAAAGAAAATGGTAGGAGAGCTCTCTCTCATTTTCATCTAATGGCTTTCCTATTACTGGTGCTCTTATCCACCCACACAAAGCACAGATCAGGAATTTGGGCTTGGTAGAGGTTCTTTGTGATTTAGCCACTGCTCACAACTCAGACTTTTTTCCCCTCTTGAAAAAGAAGGGAAGAAAAGGAAAAAAGTCAGCAAAGATACTGCCAAAAAAATCTTTGTCTTTTGCTGTTTTAGTACAGTCAACTTATACATGGCTGATTCACATTATGGCATAAATATCACTGACATGATCCCACCTGACAAGATCATGTGATGTAGCATATTAAACTTAAAGAAAAGAATCTTTTAGATCAGATGTCCTCCATCAATTTCACTTTCCAAGTAATATAGCTTAAAGAATTTGGCATATGAAAGAAATGCTGGTGTCTGTCTAGAGTCAAAAAATCCATGCATTATAGTTACTGCTCAGGGTAGGGATGAGAAAATTAATTTTTTTAAAACTGCAGTTTTTAAATGGGGAGTTTTAAGAAATATTGGGGTTTCTTTTCAGTTTAATTTTTCTTAATAAATGCAAACCAACTGAACAGAGAGAGCAGAACAAGGAAAACGCTGAGCAGAACGTTTCTCGCAATTAACCATGCTGTTTATCTACACGTGTAGCGTGTTGCCACATGCTTCTGATTAATACAAACACACAGCTCCTGCTGTGAATGTGTGTGCATGTGAAAGTGCTGTAGAAATCCACTCAGCTCATGAGAAAAAAAGAAGAAGGGTTTCAATATTTAGAAAATAGAAAAATGAACACAACCTCCCGTTGGCTCCTCTGGTTGCTCCCTGTCCTGGTGGCACTCCAGGTTTTGCTCATGTCTGGGATTGTGTTTGTTCACAGAGTGACTGAAAAGCTCCACATGTCTGTAAAATTGTCTCTTTTCTGAAAGATGTTTTTGGGTGTTGATGAATTAATTTATGCAAGAAATATTTTTTTAAAAAGAATTCTACTGGTTTTCCTTTTATTTACGTTGACCGTACTCATCTGCTGAAAAATAAATCATAATTTTAAAGCAAAAATATTTGATGAACACCTACCTGCAGCTTTATCTTGGCAAAGGAATTAAGATTCAGGTGCTCTGTATCTATTGTGGGGAATTTGTGGTGGACATTTTCTGCTGTGATGGGAATGGCACAGCCTTTCCCACCATTACCCAAATGCCCATCAAGGAGTGAAAAATCCAAGTCTGGCAAGGAAAAGACCACACTGGAATGGTCAAATAACTGAAACCACTGAAACTTTTCTTTTTCCTGCTGCTCCCATTTGTTTTTTCTTCTTTTCCAGAGCTGCTCCTCTGACGAGGAGATTGTTTGATGGACGAGGGAGAGAAGGAAAGGGTGGGTTTGGTGAGTGAGTTCAGGGCTGCCAGGTGCTGCTGAGGTGACTCGTGTGGAGCCATGGAAGGGTCCATCTGCCACCCCTGGAGTCCCCAAAACTCGATATTGTGCTCATGGCTGGGACACCCTCTCTGCTGAGGCTGCTCTGCTCTTCAGCCCCAGGAGAGGCACCAAAACCAGGAGCGGCAGGCAAAGGGAATAATAATGAAATGAATGGAAGGGAAAAGAACCCTACCAGGTACAAAGCAAGCACCTCTGAGAGGCAAGTTCCCAGTGTGTTGTGGGCTGCCTGCTGCAGAGGCAGCGGTGCCTGACCCAGCAGAGAAGCTCAGAAAGATCCATGGCTCCGAACAGAGGCTGTAACCACAAGCGGAATATAAACCCTTCTTTTAGCTTGGGGTAAAGAAAGGAACAAAACTGTTTCTTGATGCCATGTCAGAAGAGATCATGTCTGTTTCTGATGTGCTGCAAAAGAAATTTTGCATGTGATAGAGCCCACAGTTGCTCCATGTCCTTCATGCCTTTTAGGCACGGAGAGGGGCAGACAGTTGGATCCAGCGCAGGGCTCTGATGATGCCAGACAAGAATGGAGAGAGGGGAAAGTTCTTTTGCTCTGGGCAGCTGGAAAGAAAACACAACTTTTGTACAGCTCAGCCTTGCTGTGTGTGAGGCAGCTGGGGGATTGCTCAGGCAGGATTTGTGCAGAGCCCAGGAGATGGTTCAGGGCTCTTGGTGGTCCAGAGATGAGACCAGGCTTTTCTAGGAAAAGAAAAGAGCATGTTCAGGGCCTTATAAAATAAAATCCTTAAGCCTGTCTATCTGTAGATATGGGACTGAAATTAGACTTGTTACAAAGAGCAGCAATTCAAGTGTTTTCTGCCTGTACTTTCTGCACCAGCTGTTAGACGCCCACTCAGCCAGGTTTGCTTTTCCAGCTGCAGTTTAGGTGGAGGGTTTGTGTCCTGACTTCCCTTCCCATGGTTTAAACAACAGCAGCAGCAGCTTACCTGCCTCAGAAAGATGCTGCAAAACAGACCTTGGGAACTGAGAGAAGGTTGTGCTTTAGGGGTGCTGAATAAGTAAAAAAAGCTTGCCACACGTTTTTTGACCGTGTTTCTATCTCCTCCGGCGCTTCCTTTTAGAGAGAGAAAGCCTGCAATCAAAAGAGTTAAATGAGTTAAATGTTGCAAGAAATGCCTATTTCAACTTTACGTGCCCTAATTTCACTGTTGAAAGTTCCTTTGATCTTTTTTTTTCAGTTTAGCTTTAGTAGGAGAAACTTGTGCCTAACAACAACATTGCAACGTGGCCAAGTCTTCAGGTAATTTGTTCAAAGTAGAAAAGCAACGAGCAAGGGGGCAGAAAAAACTTCAATAGGACCTGATGCTACATCATGGAAAGGTTTCTATTTGTTTAAATTGGTTTTGGGGTTGTCAATAAATAGCGCTTGACCCAATCTTTCAAGAATTGTGCAGTCTGTGGGTGTTTCATCTGGAACAAGTGATGCCAGGTTTGTGGATAAAGTTTGTCTTGGTTTGTACAAAAGATGAGTGATTAATTTTAATAGCAGCAATCATAAATGACTGGTCATTTAAAATTAAATGAAAATTTAAATGAGAAGTTATTTTGAGCTAGGCTTATTTCAATCACCCATCCTTTAGAAAAAATATTTGTGTTTTCAGCTAGTTATAAAATCCTTATGGTAATTTCTGGGAAAAAATCTTTAATATTTATTTTTAATGGTACATAATAGTCTTTCTTTCAGGGGACTTGGTTCTTAGGTTTGATAGACAAAGAATCTAATTCAGCAACATTTACAATAAGAAACTTCTTCCTAGCAAATTCAAAACATTTCCAAAGAAGAGAGAACCACGTGCTTGTCAGGACTTCAGCCCTTTGTCGTTTTGATGTGTGGATTTTTAGGGAAGGTTGTAGGGGGAAAGAATTAAAAGGAAAATGTCAGAAATGTTCCTGATACTTTTGTGTATCATTAGAAAAATTAACTGTCTCTGTCCTACATTCGGAGTCAGGCGTTCGGGTTGTGCTCTCTCGGCACTGAGAGATCTACCCCGACGAGCCTGATGTGTGCTGACATCTAGCAGACCTCATTCCTTCACTTCCAAAAATTCAAAGGCAAAAAGCCACAGAAGTCCACAGGGAATTGCCACAGAATCACAGTGTTTGGAAGGGAGGAGAGGAATATCCTGTATGGGATCCTGTACTCTCAGATCCTGAAGTCGTGCTCGTGTTTCAGTGAATATCAAAAATCATTCATGGCTTGTGTGCGTGGGCTTTGTGAGGTCTAAACACCAGCAAAACTGGTGGGATGGAAGGTTTGTAAAGATATCTGATATTTTATTCTGCTTTTCCTTGCTAATTCCAGCACTTTGTTTGGATAGAGAGCAGATGCTGGGAGAAATATCACTGCGTGGCTGCCCTATCCAAGGCTTTTTCTGGGCAGCTGCTCTAGGGCTGGAACAAGATACAGGGAGAGAAGTGTCTTTGATAAGGAAAATTCTGATATCAGACATTGGTCTGTGCAAGCTGCATGCAACTGTGATTTTATTAATTAGGTGGACTGTGCAATTTCCCATTTTTTCGATAAAGTCTGCAAAGCAGTTGTGAAAAAGTCCAGGGAAAGGGGAAGGGAGTGTGTGAAAGCAGCTGGGAAAAAAGTCTTTAACATCTACTCAATTTATAAAGTCTTTAATTGGAGCCTATTAAGTGAGAAACCTCAAGATTAAAATATATCATTATTGTAATGATAACAGAAGAGATGGAAAGCAAGGAATGAGAATGCCGGGTCTGGATTCTGTTTCTCCTAAGTAGTTTCTATATTTTCTAACTTTAAAAGCTGTAATGCCTTTTTACACTTGTTGGCAAAACTGCAGCTCAAAGTGATTTCATCCCTTTATTATTTCTTAAACCTTATGCTGCAAAAAGCAAAATCTTTCTGGGTGTGATTGTGCTTAAAGCCAGCTGCAATATTGAGGTGAAACAATCACAAATTCCAGTCACAGCTGTCTATATAATGACTTTTCTGAACTGGAGGGAAAACCATGAAGAAAATGGGGTGGTCTGAAATCACGTTTCATTTTTCTTGGGTTTCCTTCCCAAATGTTTTAGTGCTTTGTTGTGCTGAGTGTTGCAGTGCTGTTCCTGTTGCAACAAGACCAAAAACCCAAAAAGAAAAAAAATTATATGTTGCAATAGATGAAAAACTCCAAGCTAAATGAAAGGCATTGTTGCATTATTGTTTCCAATCTCAATTATAATCCTTAAATTTGGTTAATTTTAAAATGAAAGAAGATGGTAGTGCCCTCCACTGTCACTGATTTCTCTGAAACAGAGAGGAGTTTGGTAGTTGTAAAATGACCATTGAATATCACAGCACTTCATCATTTCTCAGTCAACCAGGAATTGTGTCTGCAGGTAAAACCATGTTGGATTAAATTTTAATTCTCTCAAGGCAGCCTCAGTGGGGGCTGGAGTTTGCTGGTGAAGGCAAATGGAGAGGATTACACTGAAGCATTTGAAGAGCTCAAACTCTTCCTCCTTTGGCAAAGTTAAATCTCTAGAAAGATTTCTGGGCACTGAGCACAAAACTCTCAAGCAGCCACGGTGCTTTCAAGCACCTGTAGTGCCCAAATTCTGCATCAGCACAGCTGCTGCTGGAGAGCTGGGAAGGAGGAAAAAGCACTGATAAAAGCCAAGAGCTGCTTTTCTTGTTAGACTGCAGGAGACCTAAAAGTGCAGGGGGAAAAAAAGATTTAAAAGAGATGACTTTTTGCTTATGATTATCTAAGGTGGTGTTCTTCTCTCCCAGGGAGTTCCACTTCTCATTAATAATATCTCCCTGCTGCTGAGATGGCCAGCAATGCTATTTCCTGTGGGATGGGGGGGCAGGAGGAATTCCTGTGGCTGGAAATTGAGCCTCTCCTCTCTGCAGTGTGGAGCCTCTGGGAGCTGCAGCCTCCTGCCCCCCTTGGGTCTGCTGGAGGTGGTTATTGTTGTTGTTTGAGGTGTGGCTTCGAGGATTTGTGTTTTCAGCCTCTTTATTGAAATCCCCTGAACTGAGCTGCCTTGTCTTTCACTTATGTTTTTATTATGCTTACATGCAAGGTTTTGTCAAAAAGTGTAGCTGCCAGGAGTTGTACATGAAGAATGCTCTGGTTGCTTTCCTTGAATAGCAGAGCATGTGCAGGATTCCAGCCTGCAGTAGGGTGCTTAGGTGTATTTAGGTGAGTTTTGAGTGTTGTGACTGCTCTGGGGACAGGGCTGTGCTGCTGGAGCCTCACCCCGTGGTCCTGGGGTGTCCTGGAGTCTGGAAAAGCACTGGGATGTAAAACCCAGCCTAGCCAGGCCAGGGCTGGAGCTCACAGGGGAGCACGGGCAGGTTTGGAGTGCCAGAGCCCAATGGGTTGGATTTTCCACGAAGGGTAGCACAGGTACAGAATTCCAATGGAATTCTGCCCTCTCCATAAAAACCTAAATCTGTGCATGGGGACACCCCAGAGCCCCCATCTCCCTCCTGCCCTGCACACACCTCTGGCACCCAGACTGGCAACTTTACCCACAGAAGATGGGCTCCCTTCTGGAGGGGAAACTTGGTGAACTTACCTGATACAAGTGAGCTGCCCTACAGCACCTGGTGAGGTTCAGGAGTGGAGGCAGCTCTGCTCCCCTCTGCTGAGGTTCTGCCTCAGCCTGACATGGTTTCAGCTCTAGTTTTTAGGTCAGTGCTGTGGATCGTGGGGTCTGGTCTTCACTATTTTGTTTGGGAATCGTGACATCCACTTGGAAAGCCCTTGGCAACACCAGCTGACAGCCAATTTCTTTACTGATAAAATTGAGGGTGTATTCAGACTGGGAGTCAGCTAGATAGCCAATGTAATTTTCTGCATTAATTAATTATATACATTAACTCTCAGTCTGTTAACACCAAAAGCTAGCAACGCTCTGATTTAAGCTTCTGGCCTAGGTTTGTCTTCATTAAAACTTCTGATTGTAAAGGTCTTTGTGACATCCATGCAGCTTAGGAGCTATCAGGAGCCAAAGGCTTCCAGCACCAGGTTCCAAGAAAACCTGTTCTTTTTAGAGCTGAATTTTTGGAAATATATTTGAGGGAATAGAGAAGTGAACAATACAGTTCTCTTTGAATGAAGTGGAGAACTCTGTAGCACATAAAGAACCTGGCAGGGGTCCATGAAAATTACCATCAGAGATAAAAGGGATCCAACCATTGCTATGCTGGGAGAGTACACTGAAACCCCGATGTTGGGCTTTTGGCAGGTCTAGGCATAACTGATGCATAGCTCAGGCAGACCTGGCATCTCCTCCTCTGGAGCTGTCCTGCCAGCTGCCTCAGCCATGAACGGGATCCCACAAACATGTACAGTCAAGGATGAACAATGGGAAAGGTGAAATATACTCCAGGGGTTCAGAAAGAAGAGTGGGAAGCATTGCTTTTAATGCCATTTTGGCTTTTCTGCCTCAGGGCTACAAGGGAATGGGGGGAAGTGAATGGTCTTGGCCATGTAGAAAATTGGAGATGCTAGATGTTTTCTGTCTGTGCCATCAGTGGGTAACCACAAAATCTCAGCTCAAATCACTGACCCTGCCCAGGAGATCTGAGCTCAGGCTGTGAATGTGGGGGTTCCTGGCTGTGTCTGCCTCACCAGAGAGACAATGAGGGAGAGTGAAGGCTCACGTGGAGGTGCTGATGGTGCCCAGTGGGCACCTGGGGCTGTGCAGAACTTGTGGTGCCTCAGCTTGGCCTCCGAGGACAGTTGGGTGACCATAGGCAAGCACTTACCTTGATCCCTGAGCACTCACTAGTTATAAACTCAGAGGTGCTGTAAGGAGTAATTAATCTGAAATACCTCCAGGAACACTTTAAACATGAAAAGTGTCGCCTCAAATTTGTTGTAAAATGAGGTGACAAATCATTTGAGCAAATGTTGAGTACCTGTCATAAGACATCTTCTCATAAAAGTGAGAATCTTCTAATAATCATTAGCAGCTTATTTGCATGGAGTTTTCCTGCATTTGATGTGAAATCTTGTTTGGCTAGATGCAAGGAAGGCTAAGTATGTGCTGAAAGCCAGTAATTTGATTATCTACACTCTTTCTGTCTAGTTACATGATCCTTGCAGAAGTCCTTTATTAAACCCCATTTAGAAAGAGTTGCTAAACCTTGGTGGAATGCCAACCATGCTAATACAATCTGGCCAGGGAAGAGTAGGTGCTTATTGAACAGAAAACTTTAATCTTGTTAAGAGTGGATACAAGAGGAAACGGTAATAACTGGGTTGTGCTGAAACTGTCCCTCAGACAATGAAGGTGGCACCTCTGCTGTGGTGTGGACACACCTGTCCTTTTTCATACTGCAAAACTCTTCTTTCATGTAGGATAATCCTAATGGATAGGATTCCAGGAGAGCTTTTCACAGGTCATAATTATCCTCCATGCCAGTAGTTCTTGAATAGGCATCTTGGTCACTTCATTTGCATGCTCTGTAACTGCCATTTGTTTCATCTGAGGGGAGGGATTCCTTTGAGGCAAGATTGGTTAGCAGTTCCTATCTTTCAAAAACAATTTTTAGGGCATGGATAGATGCTGTGGAGAGTTGTAGATAGCCATAAAATGATATCTAAAATAAGATGTGCTCTTGGCATTTTGTCTGTACGTGTTAGGGTGCAACCGAGGCCGTGTAATTTGAAGGCAGCGGTAGAAGCTGGGCACTGATCTGCCACAGCACATTGGAGAGAGTCCCTGCAGGGAGCCCTCATTCCCAAATGTAAGAGGTATGGATGGGGACATTCATCTCCAGAGCTGGGCCACGTTCCTTCTAGGAATAAACTGCTTCTGGAAACGCTGGAAAACCACACTGAAATAGCTGGGCTGAGAGTGGCTGAAAGCTATGGGTGCTGTCAGTGAAAGGCTTAATTAGGATGGGGCTCTGGGGCCAAGGAACAGCACAACAGTGCTGAGAGAAACGAGGAGATCTGTTCTGCTGTGGGTTTTATTTGAAGACTGACTGTGCAGCCTGAAGTGGTGCAGGCAGGAGGGGACTCTGTGGATGAATGTCCAGCGTTGCCTGCACCCAACTGGAACAGCTCCCTGAGTCTGGATCTCTCCACTCTGTTATCCCTTATCCCTGAGAGCTCTGTGTGCCCAGCATTGCAGCAGCAGAGGGTGTGAACTCCCTGGGAGTGAAGGGTCTCACCTCCCCACTCAATGTGACACCTGGTCACAGGTGGGACAGAGGTGACCCCACTCCTGGTCATCCCTTGGCTTCAGCCAACCTCCAGACTCCTGTGGTTCATTCTGTTTTCTGGGAAAAAAAGACAAGAAAACAGAATCCATTCTGGAAAAGGCCACAGGAAATTTACAGCCCCTCTGCTCTTTTTGGGGTGTGTATTGCTCCTGTGTCCATCACAAGATCCAGTCACCACAGGAGTTGCTGTGGCTCTGCATTTCTTCTTCTAAGAATGAGTGTCTGACATTCATTACAAGGACGTGTCTGAGTGTAGACTGATTTATTCTCATTATTATTTTAAGCAGTAATAGAAATAAGGCTCTTATTTAGTGGTAAAAATGAGTTTTGTGCTTGGAATGAGGAAAGAATAAATACTCATAATTGTTTTTATATACTATTAAGCAGATTATTTGATAGAAACCCAGTTGTGAAACTAGGCTCCTGTCAGTACCTTTTCTGGTCTCATTTTACAATTATGTGCATTGACATCTGTTATTGCTAATTACTTCTTCAAACTTCAGCAACGATCTCTTGCACTTCCTGTAAGAAATGCTGAAAGCTTTTAACAAACAAATTAATTATGTATAGTCTTTGATGCAAATTAGCCCAATTAGTTGTAGCATTGATACCTTCTTCATGGAAAAAGAAAAAAGAGAAAGAGTGATCATATACATATTTATAAGTACCTTTTTGACAGATGATGGTAGGCCATGATGAGGAATTCATTTAGATTTATGGAATGACTTTTTTAAAATGACAAACCAAGGTAACATTCTTGTGAAAATGTGTTGACTTCACAAAATGCATTGAATATTTAAAGATGGTTCTTGCTGGGAGGATAGGATGAAGTGATTGTTATTCTTCAGTCTAAGTGACACCTTAACTAAACAAAATAGTGTTGCACTGTGTAACACTAACTTGTAATGGATATTATTGATCAAATGTTATTTTTTCAGCATTTCATCCTAAATGTGTTTGAACTCCACCCATTTGGGGTAGAAATGGTCTGCAACAGAAAGACTTGAAAAGTTGACTAAGAAAATCTGTGATTTTGTTGGGAGAGGGAGAATGACCATGTCAGCCAAAAGGACACTTTATGGCCCCTCAGACACCAATCTGGCTTCTCCTTTCAGTAAATTCACCTTCCATCCATCACGGGTCAGCCCTTGCCAGGAAGAAAAACTCCTCAATCCACACCCACTCCTGGGCAGCTCAGTCCTCCCTCTCAGCTTTCCCCTCTAACACATGCAATTTATTGTCTGAATCCCAAGATTTTTTCCCCCCTTTTGATCGTTTCCTTTGTTTTGTTGCATGTTGAGGAATGTGAATGGCAGATTTTCCGTGCTTGGCTTTTGAGGGTTGGTCATTGTGGAGCAGGGGTGTGGCAACAGTCACTGCTGGAATGTGTTGGGAACTTAATTCTCCTTCTGACTACTCTGCCCAGGTATTTCATTAATTCCTACCAGGGCAGCCCGTGGAGAGTTACAAAACTGGGACTGCAACCTTTGTGAGATGCCAGTTGCAGGGAATAACTGGTTTACTTTCAATCTGCAGCTTCCAAAAATTACAGCATCGACCAAGTGCTACAGAGGGGCACTTTTTGCATATATCATTTCTGAGATTACATTTGCCTGCCACAGAGCTGTTTGAAATCAGCCAGAACTTGTGTTTGAATATGTCAAAGAAAGGAAAAAAGTCATGCTTTGTTTGAATATTTTTTCCCTAATGGGACAGAGTCAAAAAAACTGTGTTTGCATGTTTTGTAACTCCAAGGCAGAATTCTTTCTCTAAGAGTGTTTCAGCAGAGGGGTGGAAGAGAACAAATTGCACTCCACACTTCTGGTTTTCAAAACTTCAGTGTTTGAGGTTTTCTCACAACTGTAAATCAAATTGCAGCCTTTGTGATTTTTTTGTGGAAAAATAGGAATTTCATTTGAATAGCTACTTTTTATATTGAGATATTTCAATGAGAGAAATGTCTGACAGAAATGTCTGGTTGGGGACAGTGTGAACCACAGAGAGATGCTACAGAAACTGGCTGTGGTAATCAGGGGAAACAGCATTTACTTCATGGTGTTCCTTACAAAGATGGGGTATTGCAAATTTTCCACTCTCTAGAAGTAATGAAACAAAAGCTCATTGGGATGAATATCAATATTGGCTTTTTCACCCCACTGAGATATTGTGAAATTTTGTTTTCGGTTTTGTAACCAGCAAAACTTTAATAAGCAGGAATGAAAAGTCAACTCTAGTGTCAGGTATGTCAAAAAGACCAGTTTGGGAAGGGAGAGTCACAGGCTTGAACTCTTCTGCTTTTTATTAGGTTACCAAGCCAAATAAAATAAAATAAAGTAAACAAAACTGAGTGCTGTCACCTGTGCCATGCAGGTGTGCAGGCAGAGAATATGGGTTGTGCACACCTGGGCACCCACTGGGTTTGTGTGAGGGGTCTGTGGATATGATGAGGGTTTTTTTAAACCAACAGGTGCTGGTTTTAAAATCCCCAGTGTTCCTAGAGATGGGACAGTTGAGGAATCTTCCTTCTGCAGCAGTTTTTGCCTGACCATAGGGGGTGTGACACACCTGGGAACCAGAGTAAGCTCCAGCCTCTGCCTGTGGCTTGTCCTGGTCCAGACTCCATCCTCCCCTTCACTCAGAGCCTCTGTGAGTAAGTGACTGGGCATCCAGGACCTGGCAGAGCAGGGACAGCCTTGGAGTTCCTGGAGGCAGCACTTTTGTCATAAACTTCTGCAGGAGCATCCCACCTCCTGTTGGGCAAATTTCTTCAGGCTGAGCATTAGCTAGGATTTGCAGCCCTGTACTGATCACTCCAAACAGACCCTGAGGAGCTGAAAGGTGCTGGCAGGGGCAGCTGGAGGGAGGAGGGAGCCGAGCCTCGAGTTTTGGTCCTGTTCATCCTGGGTCCAGCTCCCAGCAAAGAGCCCAAAGGCCTGGAGTCCTCAGCCTGTGCCCTAACTGCAAACCCAGTTTCTTTTTTCTCCAGTTGCATTGTTTTCTCTTGGAATTCTGCCTCATGTTTTCCTAATTATTCCACTGCAACACTCAACCCAATGGTTGCATGAGGAAGCCGATCATAACGATTTAAACACTTCTACAAAAGACAGATTAGCAGATTAGTGACTGCTCTGGAAAATGTGCAGCAGTGCTTGAAAATTAATCCTGCTCTTAATGCAGGGAAAAAAACAAGCAGGCCTGTTATTAGTGTTTCCTATTTAAAATAGACTTCAATTTCTAATTTTAAAATTGCAAATGCTGTAAGAATATGGTGAAGTATGTGTTCTGAAGAAACCTCTTGAGGTTTCCTTTAGCTAATTATTTACAGTATGAAGATCTGGCATAACAGGTACAGGCATCCTGGCGATTATGTATGAACATAATCATGGCCTGTCAGATGTTTTTAATTAAGCTTTCCCCAGTCTGAGTGCTCTGAATGGTGATGAGCATTAACATCCCTCAGCAGAGCAGTACACAACTTCCTTGCAGACTGTGACCATGTGCTGTGCTCAGTGTTAAGCTTTGAAGTGTGGGTTTAGTTTGAAACTGGGTGAAGTGAGGTCTTGTATTCGTGCCTTGGTGATTCTTGCTCCCAGCTTAGAGCCTCTGTCTGACTGGAGACTGAACCAGATGTAAGGAGCTTTTCTGCAGCCAGCATCTCATGATCTCGTGGAGGCATCTAAAAAAGTCAGCCTGGATACATTCCCAAGTACACTCCAACATCAGGTTCTGCAGGGTGAACGCCAGTGCCAGCTCCTTTCCCTTGCCTGTTCTCAGGAGCTGCACGAGAGACTGACTCGTTACCTGGTGGGGGGGTTACATGGAAGTGGAACTGAAATGGAGAACTGGGTGATGGGCTTGATGAAGACACAGGGTACAGGAAAGGGATTTTCCCCTCTTTCCAGCAGTGGCAAGGCCACATCTGCTGAGCTGTGTCAAACCCAGGGGTCCCCAGTGCAGGGAAGAATTTGGCAAACCAAGGCAAGGCAAGCCCTGTGCAGCAAGGCTCAGAAGTTGAGCAGGAGGTTGGACCACAGGAAATCCAGAGATTCCTTCCAGACTCAGTTGTTCCATAGTCCTGTAGAATTCCATGCTTCTCCTGTATAATTCTGTTTCTTAGTGTGCTTAGAGCTGAGAGCGCTCAGACTGTGTTGGAGTTTTTCTGTCTCCTCAAAGCAGTTTCTTGGTGGCTCATATCAACATATTGTGAGGAAATATGTTGTTGTTTTTATGGTGATTGGGGATGGCATCCATACACCTGAACATAGGTACAGAGAGGTCTTCTGCTTTCCCAGGAAGAAAGGTTAAAAGTTTATAACATTGTTGCTTTTAATATAGAATCAATTGGCTCTCTCTTGCTGCGTTAGCAAGAATTCTGTCCTACAAAAGGACTATGGGAGGTGACTCCTTGATCTGGCTAAAAGTTCTGTATGTTCAAAACCAAAAGTATGGTTTAATACCTAAGAAAAATGTCCTAGGACATGAAATATGTTATGGTGCAGTCTCTTGCTAAGGGATGTGGTGGAGGGCCATTTCTTTATTCCTTTCCAAAATCCACCTCAGCAATAGAAGGCAGGTAACTGATCCCAGCCTTTCCAGCTGGAGGGCAAACCCTCAGCAGAAGTGCATCACAATGACTAACCCAAGCAGTTTGCTTTCTCCAGTTGGCTTTCAAAGACCACTTCTCCATGGACTCCCTCGGGGGCCACCAGTCACAGTGTGTGAAGGTATTTATTAAGGAAGCTGTTCTGAGAGGAGAGAGCTCAGCTCACCTGCAATGTGGAGTTTTTAATTTCTCTCAATCTCCCATCATCTGGGATCTGAACAGACCCAGATCCACAGAGCTGTACAAACCAACAGAGAGTGCTGGTGCCGCTGGAGCTCTCCTGTGCATCCAATCCAGCGTATCCTCTTTGTTTTCATTTTGCTTTTGCTTTTTCCTCCCTGCTCTTTTTTATTTTTTCTTTTTCCAGAGGAGCTGAGGAGGGGGTTGTGTGTCCTGCTTTTTAAAGAGGGAAACTTCTGGCCATCTGCATGTAAAACAGGTTGTTGCTTGCATGAATATCTATGCGTGGTCATTTAGGAGTGCTCATGCATCTCCCTGTTTTGTGTACAAAACTGTGTGAATTGCATGCAATTGAGTGCAATCCTGAAGTATTACTGCACAAAGTACAGCAGCTCAGCTTTTGCCCAAAAATGAGCTATGTAAATTAAGGTAATACTGGCAGAGTTGATGAAATTAAGATTAGCAAATAATGAGTAAAATTATTTACTTGACTACAAAGAGAAGCTGGATGAGAATCTTATCTGGGAAACAAATGTAAATCCTCAGATTCCATTAGAGATACATTAGGGATTGGTGACAGCTCCCAATGCAAGCCATTAAATATCCATATCAGCCCTGAAAGGGCTGCATTACAAAGGTTCTGTGTAGGGCTGGTGGCACTGAGTCCCCACTGGTACAATAAAAAATCTTCTATTACTTAACCACTTCCTGCAATCATCATCTGCGACTGTAACAGTTTGAAATTAGCTGAACAGGATCCTCTTTTTTGTTAATTTGCTTATGATTATAATTGAGGGAAAACCATCCTTTTTAAAAACTAGTTAGTTTTCAACTTCAGGCCAAAACCTTCCCATTAGCCAAATGAAAGAGGAGAGATAAAATATTTTCTATTTTATTCAGTATCAGCTTCTTAAGTATTTAAATTTTTTTTTAACAAATGCTCAAAAACATAAATCATGCAAACTCGTGATTATGTGCTTGCATAGTGATTTGTAATGTCAAATTTTTGGAAAATTATTATTTGCATTCTTGATAAAGTAAATGCTGTCTGTCATTATACCTGTTTCTGCTATATGGAAATCACAGTGCTTAAACAAACTGCATTATGAAAAACATGTGTTTTGAGAACCTGTTCTCTAAAGATATTTAATTTCCATTTAGAACACTAGCTTTAAAATTAATGACTCTACTTCAAAATGCAAATTCCCCTTCTCTATTTCAAGCAGACAAACTGAAGTTCACTGACTCCTGAAATATCGCTGCTTTGTCCCAAGAAAGCGCTGTCTTTTTAAATCTCAGCTCTAATTCCTCTTTGATTTTGCATCAACACCTTAATGGGGAAAAAATTCGCCGCAAATCAGCATCTGATTAGCCCAAATCATCCCCTCCTAATCCCCCTCTGAAAAAAAAAATGCAATTTGCAAAGTACTGTTGTGCACCGATGTAGCATCTTTGTAAATTTAAAAACCCAGGTGTATTGATGAAAATACATAGAACATTTTAATTAAAACTCATAAAATTGTTGGACATCTGCTCCAAATTGTTCAACATTTTAGTGGTTAACAGATTTTGTGCACCTAGATAATGAATTACTCGTTATTATTGGCATAAATAGTAGCTGTGGGGCTTTTTATAGCAAGATCAGAAGCCTCTTTGTGCGAGCTCTGGCTTACTTTATAGTCTTTTGGCAGATGCCTATTAGAACCAATAAGTTTAGCTAAAAAAAGGGAGGCAGAGTTAAACACAGGAAACAAGAGTTGAATGTCCGCCAATAAAAATGATCACAAATCAGGGCTGCTGATGTCATAACCCTTGAGGTCAGAGGTTGGGCACGGAATAAATGGCTCTGAAAGGGGCAGCCTGTCTGGAGGGCTGAGCTGTTGTTGGCAGGCAGGCACGGCCATGAGTAAATGGGAGGCACAATGCCGCCACTGGGCCTCATTAGCAGCCGGGCCTGGTGAAGAGAAGTGTTTGATGAGTCCTTCACGTCCCACTGTGGCACTGTGTGATGTAAATGGAATAATTACTATGATCTAATGGGCGTCTCTTTTGCATGCGGGCCCCCGGTGAATGAAGCCCCTCTTTTATGGCATTCAGCCCGGGTTGTGTAAACTGTGGGGTGCCGCTGGGGATGGAGCGGCGGCAGGTCCCGCCGACCCGCTCGCATTCACCCGCAAGAGAAAGGGAAGGCCAAGTAATTTACTCCGCTGCCTTTCACCATGAGAGTGGCAGATTGAAGGTCACACTCGATTTGGCAGGACTTGAGTCGCTCTCTGTGCTGACGCCGAGCGAGACAGATGCAACATCTCTCCGCGGGACTTGGGGGGACGAGCCGCGTAATTGGGTGCGTGTGCGCCCAGCCGGACGACGCGGCGCGGGGTATCCCGCTTTTTGGGGAGCAAACCCACGGATCCGAGCTGCCCCCTCCGTTTTTCATTAATTTCACGTGTCTGAGCACACCCTGCTCCGCGTAGGGTGCTCCCGAGGTCTCGCTGGGCTGGGTGGAACCCCGATTCAGCTGGTAACAAACAGCCCATTGTTGTCTTTATATAGATCGTTAAAAGTCGGAATTAAAATAATTGCGTCTTGTGTGGACATATTACTTTTTGAGGCTGAAAAGATGTGGCATTGTGTCCGCCTAAAATTTGTTAGGAATGCCCTGGTAATGATATTATATCGATTGTGTAATGCTCCGTGTTCCGTCTGAATCCAGGCTGCCACAATCCTCACATAACGAGATTTCGCTGGGGCTGATTTCAGATGTCTATATTAACAATCAACATCATTTCCTTATTAATTACATGCTTTGTGCATCCATATGGCTCAAATTAAATTTCCCAGACTTTTTTTTTTTTTTAAAGTGGGATAATATTCTTCCCAAACTTACTCCCTCCAGAAATGTTTGGTGCATTTTTCCCCAGCAATTCCCTGTGGGCATGCTTTTTAGGGAACTTTAGACCAACTTTTATTTTTGATGTTTGCTTTTATGATATGCTCCACGCATGGCTAATGAAGGCCAAACCATAGACACATAGAAGTCAATGGAAAAACCCTCAATGACTTCAGTAGGACCAGGATTAAACTGTGTGGTCTACACAAAATTCAGTGGAATCCAGTCTCTTGGAAAATATTTTTCCATGGGATATTTTATAAGGTCATTTTAATTACGACCTGTACAGTATTTCTGTTGTTTGTGGTCACACGGAATCCTCACTCATCATTTGTGAAGACAACACAATCTTTCCTTTAGGCAACATTTTTTATTTTTAAAGAAGGAATAGATTGTGGATACTTGGGAAGGTCAAATCTAGGTCAGCATCAGTGCTCTAAGCAGTACTCTAAACACATGTTTACATCATTTGGAACCCATTATTCATGGTTTTATATTACTTATTGTGAAATAATGCATCAACAGTTTTGCTTTGTTTTGTATTTAACTGGTAGTATTTGAGTGTTAAACTTCACATCAGCGGAGTGTGGGAGAAACAAACATGTACAATTACTAGACAAAATAGATTGGAAGTTGATGATCTTCTGTTGCCTGTGGAATCACGGAAGCAGTGATGTGGTTTTCTTGGCTACTTCAAAGGAATCCACAAAAAAAGCACCTACTGAAAGCAAAAGCTATTGTCAGGAATTGTAAATTCTCTGTACCTGAGTCTGTGTGCTTAGGTCTTTCTAACAATTGAGAAAATTGTTTGAGGTCCACAAATCAAAGAAGTCTGGAAGCCCCTGATGAAGTGTCTTTCAATGTGTTATGGATTATTTGCCATCATTTTACGGTTCCTTTCCTTTGCTTCTTTGGCTAAATCTGAGCAAACCCGGCAGCAACCACCCAAACCTGCCCAGGGCTGGGTCAGTGCCCGAAAGACAACAACTGTGCTTTCCTTAGCTGTGCCAAGTGTCTGACACTGGTTTCACAAGCTCCTTTTCCAGCTGCAAACAGAGCCAGCAGTGCTGAGTTGCAGCCAGGGAGGTGGCAGAGGCTCAGCACTCACTCTGCACTTGCACATCCTCAGCGCTCAGGAGTCACCCAGTCCATGGATTTCCCTTCCGCCTCACACCAGGCTTTGCCCTTCCTGGGGCCCACAGAGTCAATGGGGATTTTGTCCTTGGGAGCCCTGAGCAGGTCAAACAGGGGCTTCTGACACCCAGCAAGTGCAAGGGCAGCAGAGGATGCCCAGAGCAAGGCACTGGTTTACAGGCTCTTCCTTTGCAGGTTTGGGGTGTGCCTGGTGCAGCCCTCACTGCCAGGCTGTGTCACCCAGGTTGTTCCCAGGCTGTCCCCAGATTGTTCCCAGGCTGTCCCCAGGCTGTGTCACCCAGATTGTTCCCAGGCTGTCCCCAGGCTGTGTCACCCAGATTGTTTCCAGGCTGTCCCTAGGTTGTGTCCCCCAGGTTGTCTCCAGGCTGTGTCACCCAGGCTGTCCCCGGGCTGTGCCCAGGCTGTGCCCAGGCTGTGCCCAGGCTGTCTTTGCTTTCTGTGGCTGCAAGTTCCAGTGCATCCATGAAACGGGGGAACATCCCTTGGAGCCCATCTAAACTCACCCCCTGCTTCTGGTGCCCCCCGTTTATTGCTGTCCCCCTTCCAGCCAGCAGGACACGAGGGATCTCTCTCACACCTTGATCTCACACCTTGATCCGAGGCACCCTCCGTGTGGCCAGAGCCGGCAGCTCCCGGTTTCCCTGAGCACAGCGAGCAGGATTTGTGCCAGTGAGTTCAAAGAGCACTAGAAATGAAAGTCTCAACCAGATTTCCCAAGTTGCTCAACACTCAGCAGTTCCCTTGCTGAGTCTGCACCTGAATAAGTGGCTTGATTTTTTCAAAGTTATTTTGCCAGGCTGTAACTCTCCCTGCTCCTCATGATAAATAAAGTTTCAGAGGGAGTTGTTGTCTATTAAGTACCTGGGAAACCTTCCCTGTTATACATACTGTCATTAGAATTATTATTCTTTTATTTGTTAAAGCTGTTATTTGTTCCTATAAATATTCTGTGGTAAATTAATCCCACTTCAGGAGATGAAGCAGGTTTGGCTCTGTCATTTAATATACCTGAAGGTAAACATTGCTGATAGAAATCTATCGGAGGCAGGCAAACACAAAAGCCAGTTCAGAGTTTCAAGCGTGTTTCGGTCAGTATCGATCCTCCTGAAACTGATTTTTTACTGCTTCTCGCTTTTTGGGAGCGCGGCAGCACCAGCAGAAAAACAATTACGAATCCCGTCCCCCACCGACCCTCTGGAAAAAAAAAGGTTAAATTTAAATAATCATTTCGAGCGCTGTTCCTGTTGTAGGTGGGGTTTGGAATGCAGAGTACAACAGACCCTCACATTTTTCACTGATTATCTTTAATTACTTGTGAGGGTTGAGCAGCTCGCGTTACCCCCAGGCACCGCAGACTGACAAGGAATCTTCTTTCAAGCCTTTTATAGAGCATCGCATTATCGAGTAACTAACAGAGCAAAACTGACACGAGAAGAAAGTTCATTATTACTTTCTTTATTGTCAAAAGAGTTTTATTTACTTCTGAAGCCCCACTTTCAAACACACTTTCTACTCGGAAAGTGTTGCCACTGCGGGGCTTCTCCCCTGCCCCGGAGGAGGCTCGGGAGCCGCAGCTCAGCCGCAGAGCCCAGAAATCCTTCGGGAAAAGCTCGTTGTGCTTTTTGAAAGTACCTGCATCTCTAATTTGAAGTCTTGAAGGTATTCCTTTCGCCAGGCTCCAGGTGGGATAGGAAAAATGGAAAATTCGCTGTACAAGGAGGGTTTTTTGCACTTTTTTTTCTCCTTCTTTCTGTGTTTGCCGGTGATGCGGGCTCTGCGCTGGGAGCTAAAGATGAGATGAGAGCTCTGCTGCCTCTGTGTCTGTCACAGATCCCTCAGAGGAAGGCAGCAGGGCACGGGGTGTCCAGAGCTGACAGATCTGTGCCAAAGTGTCAAGCCCGGACACTGAAAATCGCAGGGTCTCTGATCTGAACCGTATTTGCCGGGGTTGACAAAGCAGAGGACAAATGTGCCGTGGGTGGTGGGAAGAGATGGAGGTTTAACCCGTGCAAAGACATTCACGGTGCCTGAATTTCAGCACATTTACCTTGATGAGCCTCCAGCTGTGATTTAATTGCACAAAATCCCGACGTAGCACACGGGGGCAGTGAGGAATGAGAGGACATTTAAGAGTTATCAAAAGCCTGGAGTCTGAGGAAGATTAGCCAAGGGCATGTCCTTCTTCCTCTGAGCCTAAGGGATCACCTACATCCTGAAATTCAGCCGGGGTTGCTAAGCAGAGCTCATAAAGTGAGAGATGAGTGCTGAGACTGCTGCTGTCTGATAAAACATTCTCTGCCCACCCCCTGGGTCAGCTCACCAGGCTGCCTGCATGCTCCACTGCATGGAAAAGCCCAAGGCCAGTCTTTTCTTGGATGCTGGGAATTTGAACCAATGCTTTCTTCCTCCTTATTGCAGGATAAGAAATGCTCAGCGTTCCCAGGGGGCAGTGGTGGCTGGGTGAAGTCTCAGGTGTAGAACAGTGGCAGCAACAATTTCAGCCCTGAGATTGAAGTTGCAGAACACATCTGCAGTGCACAGTGTGCAATTCCTGCAATTCCATGGGTCTAGGAAACCCCTGAGACATCCAATAACTGGCACTGGGATACCAGTACAGGGTGTGACTTTAACCCCTCCACGTTTTACAGATGTAATTCAAATTACTAACAAAAATCTAGTGGCCAGAAATTCAGACACTGTTGCTGTATGGGTAATTATTTATTAATCTATTTATCCTTCTTTAGCAGTGCCAGATTCCATGTGTAATTTGTTTGACCTATTTGCTTTTAAAAACTGAACTTATTTAATCTATTTTTTTTTTGTACTGCATCTGTGGGAATGTTAATCGAGCTTTAATAGGCAGATGGAAGTATTTGCAAACCATCTTATTTGTCTTATTTTCAGTACTGTGGTTTATCAAGCAGCTGATGAGTAAATTGAAAAGCCAGTCTGTGAATACAGATAATTTTAATCACAGTATGTACTCAACACTTTGGGCAGTGATGTTTTAAAGTAATTTGTTGTCTGATGATGGGGTTTGCAGGTAGGAATGATAAAAATACACCCAGATATAGGTGAAATGTCCATGTTGTACTGTCAGCAGCAGTTTCAGCCTCAGCACTCTTTCCAATGGTGCATTCCTCCTCTGTGTGGTATAATTTCATGATTATTGGGGTTTTTATTCTTTTCTGAAAAGACATTCCAGGCAATGAACAATCAGGTGGACCTGTGGATTTTATAGATAATTTTCTGAAAACATTTTTCAAAAGTAGAGCTTTGAAACATCTTATTAAAAATCCCTTTCTTTCAATACTTCTGCCTATTGCTTTCCTCCAGGACTGTTTTTAAACATATTTTCTGATCACAGGAAAGACCAACTTAAGAGTAAGATTGGGGAAATCTTGTGAAATTGCTGGAAAAGAGGGATTCCTCTCCATACTTAGCAGTAAATGCTTTGGAGCAAGCACTGTCTTTCCGAAAAAAAAGGGATATAAAGGCAGTGCAAGCATTTCCACCTGACAGCTCTGTGAGTTTTCAGGGGCCAGAACAGCAAAGCTGGGCACTGGCAGCAATTCCTTCACCAACTCCACTCATGCTCTTCTTGGAGCTGCCCAGAAATTCTCTCAGTCCCAAATTCCCAGCCCCCTTTCCTGCAGCTCTCGTATTTGAGAGCAATTTGATCCACAGAACTCTTCTTACGTTCTGCTGAATTCTTTGAGGGGTTACTTTTGGTTTTAGTTTTGAGGGGTTATTTTGTGGTAATGGAAAGCCAGAATGGTGCCTCTGACCCAGGGGAGGCTGAAGAAGGAGTAGAGGTCATGACAGACAGGCTGTACCACAGAGCTACTGCTGGGGGAAGGCGGGATGTGTTATGCAAGGTGAGGTGCATCTTGTATTATGATGGAGTCTTGCAATGCCAATATAAATAAAGTGAGCAGGGCTGCCAAAGAAAACAGTTTTCTCCTTTATTATTCTACCTTTTCAATTCTAATTAATTTTTTTTTTTTTTTTTAGAAAAAAGCTAATGGCCTGTAGCTGTGGGATGGGAAGATAGGGCTGAGATAATGGGAACATCGTTATAAAAAGTAAAACGCTGTGTAAAAAGGGAAGATAGTAAAGGTGAAGCATGTTTGGCACAGGTTCTTTACAGTATCCATTAGCTGCAAGCTACTGAGATGGGTCTTGACTGGTTCTCCCAGAAACTTTGGCAAGTTTCTTCTTCTCTGTTTTGAGAGAAACAAGTGCTGGGAGCGCGGGGCTGGGCTGGGAGCGCGGGGCTGTCACCGCCATGCTCCACGAGGAGGAACTGAAAACCAGGACCCAGCGGCCTCAGTGCCACCTCAGGCTTTGAAACATTTCACAGGGACTCCACTACAGGTCAGGAAAAACCCTGTCAGCCTGGGAACCCACAAGCCCTGTGCTCTGGTGCTGACCTGCAGCAGTCCCTGGCTGGCGCAGTCGCTCCGCAGGGAGCGGGTTTGCAGCTGGGCAGCTTGGGAAGATCCATAAACAAGTTCAGCTGGATGCTTGAAGCCTTCCTCACATGGCATCAGGGCACTCCTAGTGGGTTCATTTGCCTTTTGGGAAAACAGGGAATTTGGCCACATGCAGCTCTAAGCCACAAGACTGCGTTGCTTCCACTTATTCTGGCCCGTCCCTGGCACACTTAAAAGCTGCCCAGCTTAATAACTGTTAATTACCACTGGGCACCCAGGGAAGCTTGGACTGCTCTTTTGTGATGATATTGCTTCTCCATCTCTTGCCAGTACAGCATCTTCTGAGTACAAGAAGAGAGAACACCTGTATTTTAAATCCCTTTGCTTTCTGAGCAGCAAAAGGTGAAAAATGTCTTAATCCTTGCTGGACACAGAGAACAAATCCAGAGGTGTTTATGTCCCCACTGCTACAGGATGTTTTTTCCTTCTCAAGTACAGTCTCCCCATGGCCCTTCTGCTTGACCTGATGTTTATTTTCAAAGCATTTTTGCCTCTAGCTCTCCCTTGTCTGCTCAGTCACTCTGTGTCCCCAGGTAGCTGCTGCCAGCAGTGACAGCAACACCCTCCAAACTTCTTGCTCAAGTTTCTGAGTAGTTTTAAATTGTTTTCTGTCTCAGGGCTGCAGACATGATAGTGGCTCTGTGTAGCCTAAAGAAATCCACCCTCCAGGAAGGCTCCTTCCAGATGAGGTGAGGATCAGGCCCAGCTGAATATTCAGATTTCTTGATGGTTCTAGAGGATAAAATTTCTTCATTTCACAAGGGATCCAGCTCATATTGGAGACACCTAGACATCTCTCTAATGATTTGGCACATTTAAGAAAATGAAAAAAAAATTTGCTTTGTACAATGCAGTTTATTTTCTGAAAGAAAACAGCTAATTACAAGTGAGACCACTCCAGAGAGTGCAATTAAAAAAAAAAAAAAAAGAACCCAAAAAAACTTTAAAATTCAAAACNTTCACAAGGGATCCAGCTCATATTGGAGACACCTAGACATCTCTCTAATGATTTGGCACATTTAAGAAAATGAAAAAAAAATTTGCTTTGTACAATGCAGTTTATTTTCTGAAAGAAAACAGCTAATTACAAGTGAGACCACTCCAGAGAGTGCAATTAAAAAAAAAAAAAAAAGGAACCTAAATAACTGTTACATTCTCAACAGTATAGTCTTGTGAATAACTAGAAGGACCTATTCATTTGCCTCCAAATATATCTCCACTCAAATGATTCTTCTGTTTGGGGGAATCCCTATTAATAGAGACCAAGGAAAATAATGTCGTCTTTGTCTCTTTCTGAGACATGTCCTTATTGTGTTTTGGACAATTAGGTCATTTATGATGATGAGGTAACTCGTTCTGAATCCTGAAAATGTAATTTCAGATGAACTGTGAGTAGTTTTACTAGTTGTTGAAATGTCTTTGCAACCTAATTTACAATTTACAATAGGCAGCATTCTAACATTGGTGTAAACAGCAGCTTGAGCATCTGTCCTCTCCCTTGAATGAAAAGTGGGATAAAAAGGTTTAAATTACCAAGCCATGGCTGTGAATTCTGCTCTTTTTCCTACATTGGGTCCATATATTCATCTTGGGAGAGCAGGGCCAGGTGACAGAGGGTGAGTCCCCTCAGCTGAGCCAGGTGCCAAGGGTGTGCCTGGGATTGCTGAGCTGTGCAGTGCAGCAGGTGATGGACAGCCTTCCCCTCAGCCTAAAACTGCCCCAAGTATGGCAAACAACAGCCCAAAACTGATCCTTTGGCTCCTCCAAATCCCACAGCAGCAGCTCCCCCTCCGTGTCAAGCTGCTGATTCCTATCTGAGGGCAAAGCTTGGCTCTGTCCTTCCAGCTTCTCTCATTTTGGAGAAGTCCAGGACTGGTATTTACAACAGAAGCCATTACAGAGGGCTCATAAACCTCTCAGGTCTGCAGATTGTAAGCAGGTAATTAAAGTTAAGCACCTGCTTAAGTCTTGTGCTGATGGGCAGCTTGTTCTGGCCCTGGAGTCTGGGGCAGGAGCTCTGGAGATGCCCCAGTGGTCCTGTCCTCACCTCACTCAGCTCCTGGCAGAGGAAATAACTGGCACTGGATGAGGCATTTCTGTGCCACTTTACACACAGGTACCTACAGCACATCTGTGTTATGGGACGTGGAAACAAACCCACATCCCAGACTGAGCCTTGCTCAGACCCCTTTAATTCACTGAGTTTTATCTGAAAGGAGCAAAGTGGAGCTGTAGCTTCTCATCCTGTTCAAACAAAGATTTGTATTTAAACATCAGAGCAGATTTTATTAATTCATTAATTTCAGCCAGTGTCCAGGTGTCCTAGCCTTGCCTTGTTATGCTATATCTTTATTTATTGAATTATACTTGATGTTTTTACAACTGGGCTAGAAAAACTAATAAAACAAGAAGAGGAGGATGCAAGAGCTTGACTCAGCATGGATATTGATGTGGTTTCAGACTCTGTTTAAACTCAGCTCATGTAAACCATTGTGCTGATATAAGTGAGTATGTTGTAGGCTGCTGCTGCCAACCATTTTCACTGCAATTTACAGCTGTGCTGTAAATTAACCAGTGCAGCTAAACTCCTATAAACTAGGTTAAGTTTATTTCAAGGGTATTTTCACATAAAGTTGTATTGCTTTAATTATGTATTTTAAAACCACATAATTTTGTTAATCCAGTGTAACTTTTTATATGTAAAGTAGCCTTCAGAAAATTGACGGGGCGCCAAAATCTGCTCTGTCAGGGATTTTGCTTCCCTGGAAGTTTGGAGGAACTTTCTTTACAGTTACATTTAAGAGCAGAATTTTGGTTCTTTCTTCTCTTAGAACCTGGAGTAAATAACTCCTTAACTCATTGATTCAATAGGATTGCAGTGTTATGTGAAGAACAAGAACTAGGTTATTATCTAGTCAATAAAATCAAATCTCATCCTCCATAGAAAAACGCTTTTCCTTATCAGTCTGCTTAAAAACAAAACCCAACCAAACAACCGAATGAACCATTTTAAGATTAAAATCTTTGGGCAGGGAGGGTTTCACCCAAACACAACGAAACTTTTAGTTTACAAAGCTTTCTTTTTCATTTGAGCTCTGTGAACAAAGTTCCATCCCTGGTGCTTTATTTACCCTGCAATTTATTTCCCCTTCTCTACCCAAACAACCATGGACAGGAAAACCCCCAAGAGCAGCTCCTTTAAGTGAAAACACCAGTTTGGAAGATGGAGTTTTGCTGAGACAGTGCTGGCTGGAGAAAACACGCCTGACATTTATAACAGGGGAAATGTAGGTGGGCTGTTTCTCCAGCTGATGTAAATTTGGGTATTTCCACTGGTACCACTGCAGTGACAGTGACTCTGCACTGCTTTGAGGCCTGGCCCTTTTGTGTTATCAGTTTTAACTTAACAGTGCTGGATGGATGGCTTCATTCTGCCACACTATTTACAAAATGATCGTAATTAACTAGATGATGACTTAATAAATGTGTAAGATAAATTCCTCTTGGCTGGGAAGCAAAGATGGTTGGCAGCTTCTGCTTGCTTAAATTAAAACAAGTTGCTTCGACATTACATTTCCAAACAGGCAAAAACTTGCACTGCCCTTCAGAGTGGTAAAATGAAACCATGACAATATTGCTGCTCGAGTGGGTGGTGCTGCAAACTGTTTTACTTAAAACCTCTCGTTTCTCTGGGCACAAAAAAGCAGCAGCCTGTTGCTTTCTGTTCAACATGTGTGAAGGGCTAACATGGCTACCCAGACATGAGTGTTTCCTGAACCTCAGAGTGTTTGCTGTCTCCATGTATGTCCAGATATGGATTTGGATGAATTGAGTGTTTCCTCCCTCATTCTCCTTTTCATTAACTGCTCTCTCTGCAGCCTTTGCACACATGCCAAGTGCTCAGCTTGGAGAGCAGCAATAATGTGGTCAAAAAAAAGCAACACAATTATTTTAAGCATTTTCTTGCTAAAGTTTTTTTCCAGCTGCAGTTAATTTCTGTCAGATTAGTCTGACCTTTCACCCTCCAAGGAAGCAGTTTAGCAAAAGGGATAAATGTGGTCACAGTATTTATGTGTGTGTGATGTATGTAATCATTGCCTTTATTGGGTTATGTTCAGCATGGACGAGTTCTGGTTACAAATATCTCTGCACACCTTTAGCTGTGCTCAAATTTATTATTGGTGTTTGAAATGATGCATTTTTGTCATTTGATGAATGTGAAATCACAAGGAAAGTTCTATTTGGATTTTTTTTCTAAATCTTCCTGTAGCAAATTTAAACAGTGAAATAGTTTTTTCTTTACTTCTGAATTCATTCCTGTACTATAAATACATCTATTTGCTGGTCAGTCATTACAGAAATCTAAGGTTTTGCTTGTGCTTATGAAATAAATGTAAGTTTGCTGGAACAAAACACAGACCTGCAGTGCTAACACCAAGGAGAATGGCAGCTGAGAAGCAAGAGAGCTTTTAGAACTCTTACCTGAAATTTCATTTTCTGTCCCAACCATCTGCCCATTGTTTTGCCTTAGATCTTATGGAGAACAAGTGCTCATTGATTTGTGTGTTATGTGAAAAACATTCATCAATTGTGTTGTTTCTTGGTGCTGCCTGAAGTTATTTGAAAAGAGCTGCAAGAGTTTGTACAAAAGGTTTGATGCAGCTCCATTTGGGAACTGGGGGCACTTGTCCTGCTCCAGAGAGGCTGCCCAGCTGAGCTGGTCAAATCCAGAGCCCAGGCTGGATTTCTGTAGTTTGATAAACCATAAGAATATCTCAGGTTTAATTTGGAGCTGCTCTTCAAACGGCACAAGGAGAGTTGTTGGCAGGAAGACGACCCCATTGATGTATTTGTGCTGTGGCACTCCCAACCCAGCCAGGGCAGCTGCTGTGGGATTTGTAACTGTGGATTTCACCTGGGATCTGATCAGCTGTTGCTGTGACACCTTCATGGCACTCCCAGCTGTAATTGGTGCAGTCCTTAAATGACAGCTTTTATGGCTTGTCTCTTTTGGCACTGGGTCAGGTATTTGAAAAATAAATCCAGTTTGTGAGCACATACAACCAAAGAGGTTGCAAAGAGGTGTATTCCAAGCCAAGGGCAGTGTGTGGAGCTGAATGAGTACAGATTATTCCTGCATTCACAGCCTGGCAATCTTCTGATGAGTTTCAGAAGCACCCAAGAAGTGGGAGCAGGAGCAGGTGACCCAGCAGGATCATCAAGGCGTGCAGTGATGGAGCTGGGAAAAACAAAGCTCTTCTAGAGAGGGATGGGAAGGAGACCTGGTGACAAAGAGCAGGAAAGAGGCCAAGGAAGTCAATAAATTCTTTGGCTCAGTATTGAAATCACAGGTCCTGAGGCCAGAGGGAAAATCCTGAGCAGGGAAGGCTTTCCCTTGGTGGAGGTAGATCAAGTTAGGAAATATTTAAACAAACTGTGCATACACAAGTCCACAGGACCTGATGGAATGGGCCACTGAGAGCTGAGGAAGCCAGCTGATGTCCTTGTGATGTCACTCTCAAAGGTCTCAGAATCACAAACCATATGAAGCTGGAAGGAACATCTGGAGGTTATGTGGTTCCTCCTGGAAAACTCCTGGCAATTCAGGGGGATTCCTGCCTGGCAAGTGCTGCTGTTTCTCTGTGTGAAAATGGGCATCACAGGTGGCTTCTTACAATCTCTGATTTTGCTGTGTTTTCTCTAAAATGTGTATTTTCCTCAGTCTTGTTTCATTAACTGGGGGTTATCTCTGCTTGGATACTTTGGACAGTGTATTTTCTACTTGGTCAGAAGCTCCTGGTTGTGCTGTACAAAGTGGGAAAATACTACTTAGATGTAGCTCTTTGTGATTACTTTCTACAGCATGGAAAACTAAACTATGCAGGTGTCCTTTATGCCCTTTTCAGTCAAGAAAATTCGGAATTTTCTTGGTCTTGAGATACATCTTCATCAGCAACGCCTGGCAGACGAAAGAGCAGTCAATACAACTTCCAACAAAATGACTTTTTTTGATCATTTCATCCCAGCTTTTAATTTTAGTCTTGTAAATGTATTTAGCTTTAATCTTGTAAATGTATTTAATCTTCCCATTTGGGAAGCAAGTCACACTTCCCTTGCTGGTGAGGAGGAGAGAGCTCCATACCTGTGTCCCAGGGCACACCTTGCCCTGTGCTGGTGACTGCCACTGCAGGAGGATGAGTGGTGACAATCTTGCCCAAAGCACATGAGTGAAGTTCCCATCAGGAATCTGCTTAAATTAAAGCAAAGCTTGGCACACACAGCAACAGTTCAAAATCCAGTCTTGTCACAAATTCTCTGTCATTATCTCAGTGTGAATTTTGTGTGCTGCCAGGCTTCCTTTCCTTCCTGTAGGGAATTCTCTATCACTGCTCCTATCACACTGAGAGTCCCCAGCACTGGGAGCTGGTAACACTGGTGCACTTCTTATTTGCCAGAATGATATGAGCTGTTCACAAAAAAAAATCCAAAAAAAGCCTGATTTCAGCATCTGTCAAAGAAATGAAGCTGATCAACAAAAGAGTTCACTTGATTGCTTTGAAAAAAAATTAAGTGCTGGCTTATGACACACAAGGCATAAATTAAATCATAACTAGATCAAGATTACTGACAAGAAGTGATGACAGGTGTTGTGAATATGTTGACACGGGGATGCTGCCCTGTGTAACAATTGTCAGTCATCGGCCAGTCCTGAGGTTTGGCTGTGGCTGGTGGGGAGTGGTTATTACTGGGAAGGGGTAGGAACTCTTAACAGTCACATGGTCAGAAATTGTAATTTATGGTACAAACACTGGCTTCTTAAACAGCTGCAGACAGCTGTGATGCAGCAGTATGAGGCTAAGCCATGTGTAAAATACTCCAAGGATGCTCAGCACAGTGGTTAAGGAGCAGTTTCTAACAGAGGCACTGGACTGGGATTAGGGAGATGGGGCTTTGCATTCTGACACAGCCCTCTCTGTGACCCTGGGCAAGATGTGTCACCTCTGTGCACATCAGCTCTGAGTCCAGGATGATATTTCTGTTGTCTGTCTTGCCTGTTTAGGCTGTTAGCTCACTGGTGCATGGGCTGACCCGTCTGGGAGCTGCACACACACCTGGCACACCTGACTTGCTCTGCTGTAATCTGCAGCGTCACAAAAACACAGTTAATTACTAATCCTGGTGGGGAGGAAGGCACATTCCTTGCCCCAGAGAACTTACAGACTTAAAATAGCAAGAATTATTGCTGCTGAAGTTAAAGTCGTGCTGCATATGCAACCAGGCGATTCCCATGTGCTGTTATTTAATAGATACAGACTGATGCCAGCAATACAGGGATGAAATTATATAATCTCTATTGACAGGTTTGACACATGTATTCCCTCTGCTAGATGCTGTGGCCTCTGCTGCAGTTTGGGATGCATAAAATGAGAGCTCCCTGCCTGCAGCACTTCGCAGGGATGTTTGTGGACAGAAAAATGGATGGGGGAGTAAATGTCTGCCAGTCAGACCCCTCTGAGCTCTCAGCATCTTTCTGCAGAGAAATGCATCATTATAGCTGAACTGTGATGTTTATGAAGTATCATTAGCATTATTCAGTTACTGACTTCAGATGCCTTCTTCTCTGGCCAGAGCAATCATTACAGGTCTATCCAAGAGGAGCTGTGACAGATGTCACTGCTCGTTACAGTCACTGCATGCCAGATTTAGCCTCTGGCCATGTACTGCTTGAGTACTTCCTCTAAAAGCATCTTGTGAGTACCCTGCAGTAGAAACAAGTGACAAGGACTTCAGATATATTTGTGACATTGAATGGACGCATTTTTAGGATGAGATTATGATGTGGCAAGCAGGCAAACAAAGAGCAGAAGATACTTGCACAAAACCGGTTTCCTATGGGTTCTTAACTACAATCCTTTCATTCAGGTGATGCATTTATAGCAGTCAAGTCCTGCAAATCTGGGTTTAAAGGGCTTCTTGTGTCACACTGCAAAACCATGACAGTTGTTTAATATTGTCTGGATTTTCTTCACAGCTCAAACGGCTGCATTAATAGTTAAGGTAAATTTTGATGATGAAAGGAAGAAAGGCACAAATAAGCATGGCTTATAGTCAGACAGAGACCCAGGGTCCATCTCAGCCACGAATTGTATTTGTTCTTGAGCTACAAAGATACAAATTACCCTCTTGGTCTGGCCAGAGCATAAATACAGAGGAGAAACTGAGAATTCTGTGTTTGCTTTCCTGCAGACAGGATCTGGTGTTGCCAAGTGTACTTGGGCTCAGACAGGTGCTGTGTGTCACTACCTGTGCCTCATTTTGGGGGCCACTGGTGGCCTACAGACACCAGAATCCTCTCTCCTCCCTTCCCTGCCATGCTGAGGGGCTCCCACATCAAATTGCAGCTGATTGGGTTGAGAACCATATTTCAGATTGACATCACACTGCTTGTTCCATATGTAAGTCGGGAGCTCCAAGCTGGCAGCAGTCACTCGAGTGCTGTTCCAGGTCACCCCTCAAGTGTTTGTGAAGAGGACTCGTAAATACCATATGTTAAGTAAGACTGATAAAAACAAATACACAAAACCCTGGAGAACTCCCTGGTGTCATCATAACCCTCAGAAATTCTGTCCCGCCCACTCGAGAGGGAAGTGAGAAAATGAGTGACAGAGCCTGGGTTACCAATTACTGCTGAGGCTTCCGTGTTCAATTAATGCTTCTAAAGTTGGGAGAAAGGAGGCAACAATGTCTCCTCTCCAATGCCAATGGCCTGTATAAAAAGAAAATAATTATGAAGAAACTCTCTTTTCAAAAATAGTCCTTCTTTGCCTGTACCTCTGGGAAGGAGTCAGACAGGATATTATCCATGTGGCCAAACGATCCATGGGATCCTTCTCTCCTCCAGAATAACTGCATTCTTCTGCAGAGGCTGCTTGTCCCATTGATGCTTTCTAAGGGACACTGCTGCCATGAGCTCCTTAATTAGGAGATTAGGAGAATTCTTTGACTGAAAATTAAGAATCACTACGGCTTATTTTTATCACTAAAAGATCGCTCCGGCAACTTCCTCCAGGAAATTGCAAAGGGAAGTCATTATGTGAGGGGGGCTGGGGAGGCAAAAGCCAGCTAGATTGTGCATATGAACCCCAGATGAAATGCGTCCTGGATCTGTGAGGGGGGCAAAAGGGGTGTTTACTAGGTCATTTACCATGTCCTTGTTTTTAAAGTTTCCTTTTCCACGATTACTTGTTGACCTTAATTGTTTCCATGCCCACGAGATAAGTCTTTGTACTTCCTACGGAGGCTTAGTGCAGAGGTCTGGGGATTGCTCCTGCTAATTGCCCTGTATTCCTTCATTTCCCTTGAGTGTCTGTGGCCGGCCCATTCCCACATATGCTCCCAAAATCCATTTTAATCGGAGGGGCAGCGCTGCACAGCTGACGACATATGTTTAGCTGCATTCAGGGCTCGCTGAAGCATGCCTCTCATGTTACATAAAAGGGGAAGGTCAGTACAAAACAAACAGCTTTTTACAAGCTACGGCTTAAGAATCCTGTCCTAAAGAACTCCTGCATTTCAGGGAGTGACAAATCAGCTTGTTGCTGAGCTCTGTTCTCTCTCGAGGCTTTTTTTCCTCTTTTTTTCCTTTTTTTTTTTTTTTTTTGCATACATTAGGAATGCTGTTAGTCTCCCAGGACAACCTGTGTTAAAAACCTTCTCTTCTGGCAGGAATAAAGCTGTCCAGGGCCCGATCCTCAGTTTCCCGGGATCCCCAGACAGGCTGGAGCACGGAGTGTGCACCTGCGGTGGGAGGGCAGCCCCAGATCCCTCTCAGTAAACGATCACACGCTGCCTGCTGGGCTTTGGGAACAGGTTTGTCTGTGTTCAGGGAAAATAAGGAACGGCAAGGAAAGGAGATACTTAAGGAAAGCTTGAGCCAGTTTCAATGGAATTGCTTGTCTCCTTTTATCTCCTTTTAACTGGTTTTTTTTTTTTCTTCACTTGACCTGGAACCAAGGTAGGAGATGACTCGGGGATTTCCCAAGGAGATTTTGGCTCTCGATTCCCATTCCCTTTAACGGGATCAGGGCACAGCAATCCTGTCTGTGGGTTTGCCCACCTCTGGCAGGAGCCCTGGCAGAGGGGCCGCACAGAGCTCTGGGCTGGGGGGCAGAGGAGTAAATTCAAACCTTTCTCCATATCTCAGCTAAAGCATCTCCCAGCTGGGTACAGCCCCAGGCTGGCAGAGCAGAACCAGCTGGGCTGGTGCCAGCCACATTCTGCTGGGTGGGTCCAGGGGCAGCTGCCCCTGTGGGCTCTGGAGGGTCTGCACAACCCCTGCTCCGAGGGTGTGGGCAGAGCACCCATCTCCCTGAGAATCCACTGGGGCAGGGGGAAGTTTCTTCCCGAGATCATCCCTTTGTGTAACACAGCTCCAAACATCTGTGGCAGTATCTGTGAGGGCATCCTCAGCCTTCCCACATTTTCTGGAGCCTTTACAAAACGCACCTCCCCTGGGAAGGCTCGCTGATTCAGCAGATTCCTGGAGACAAGGGCTGTTTGTGGCACTGATTCATTCACTCGGGTTATTTATACCGCTGTGCTGGGTGCTGTGTGAAGCAAGAGCAAAGCTCTGCTCGTGCCCCAGAGGCATCAGAAGCCAAGAAAGCAGCAGGATCCAGGGAGAGCACGTAATCCATGAGAGGGTAGAGGAGCAGGCAGCCCTGGGAGTCAGATGGGCTCAGACAGAGCTGTGCTTCCAACTTCGTCTCCGCACAAAACCACGGCTTCTCCACTCGGTTCCTGCGTGCAAGCCTGGTTTACGTGAGAATGTGTTGTAAGATTAATTCCAGGTGCCTGAGCTGTGTTTGGGATGGCTTCCAGCCTGCTGGGGCTGGGGGCAGCTGTGGGGTGGCACAGCAGCTCCCCCACCATCACACGGACCACGAGTTAGGCAGGGATTTGTGCCAGTTAGCAGGAGCAGGGTTGTGACAGGTATTTCATGCACCTGGAAGCTCCTATCAAGAACAAAAATATCCTAAAACCTGTGAAAAATATATTATACAAATGTTACTTTTAATGTGTTTTTCGGATGATGATTGGCTCAGCCATGGGGTGAATTCCAGCAGGTTCTGAACACCACTTGCAACAGGGACCTGATGAGTCTTGGGCACTTTTAGAAATGTGTTTCTTCTGTTGTTAAATAATGGCTGATATAAACAGTGTTTATTTTTTGTGGGGCATGATTCCTTCCAGATTTCCGTGTGAGTACTGAGCTGTGTGGCTCTGCCAGCTGTGGGCTGTGTGCTGCCATGCCAGGCTCTGTTAGTGACCTTGGAAACTGAAATCCCAGGGTATGGCAGAAGCAAATGATGCCACCAAAATGGGTACAAATGCTCTTTTGCCTGGAGGAAAATAAACCTATTTTAGTGAGTCAGTTTTATAGTGGGTTTTCTTCTTTCTTTTAATTTTTTTTTTCATTTTTAATTTAGTGTAGATTTTTAAAAGCTCTTCTGCAGCCAGCTAATTAAACTGATGCAAATGGTTTCAATGTTCTTTTGGGGAAAAGTTTACAGAAACAGTTCTTGGTATAGGCTAATAAAATTCCAGTGCTTGGCCTTGAAATGAGCACGGAGGGAACTTCAGATGCAGGCAGTTCTACTGCTTTTAAAGTTAAGGAAAACTCTGGGGGATGGGACAGGAGCCCTGATTGACAGCTCCATTCAGATTTTTGTCTCCCTTGTTCTCCCAGTATTAATGCATTTCAGCAATACTAAATTTACATTTTGCCTGCATGATGAGGAGAGGCAAAAAAATCATTTTCAGGGGATGCTGGTGCTGCCTGGTCATACCTGGGGCCAGAAGTTCTGTATTTGAGCAATCATTTCAGGCTGTGCATCGACAACTCTGACAGCAAATCCACCTGTTCCATAAAGCATTCACTACCCAAACTGCAGCATTTAATTGCTCTGAGGTGAAACCCCAGCTCACAGGGGGAATTTTCACTGTCTTCAGCCAAGCCCAGGACTTGCACCACAGAATTTTCCCCAGCCCAAGGTTGCAAGGAGCCTGTGTGTGTGTGTGTGATGTGATTTAAGCCCTCGCGTGCTGCCCCGCCATCAGTTTCTGTTTGCTGCTCTGATGGTTTAGATGAAGATCTTTGCAGCTGGAGCTCAGTTTGGTGCTTGGCTGGTTCCTGCAGCAGACCTGCATCCCTGGAACTGGCTGGGGAACACTCCTGCTCCGCCCTGATCAAAGGCTGTGGGGTTGCCTGCTGGTGCCGTGGCGATTGGGAAGCAGCATTCCTCAGCAGGTGTAAAAGTCCCTCAAGAGAAGGGCATGGAGCCTCACAGCAAAATAGACATCAGCTAATCTCTCATGCCTAGATGATTTTACTGTGACGTAGTGCCAAGCAGCCCGAGGCAGTGAAAAATAAACTGCTAGCATTATAGTATCATTACGTTTCTGATTCTCCAGAGAAGCCAATATTTGTTTGCTTTTCTCTCAAGTGTTTCATGTCACCACGTATGTTCTCTCCCCTTCTTTTCAGAGCAGGCAGAGGGGGAGGAGGGAAGTTTTAGAGCAACTGCACGGCTCAGATTTTGTGCTGCTTTGGGGCTGGAGGGTTGGGGGCTTTGTGGCTGCTCTTTTTTTATACCTACGAAATTTGTAAGGGTTGTTTGGCAGGCTGTGAGCGCGGTGTCGAAGTGAGCATTGCTTCGGAAAGAGGCCAATCTCCGCAAACAAATTTTTCAGCCAAAAGTGCTGTAAATTTGATAGGTGCAAAAACAACGTGAAAGGGGCTCACGGGCTGAGCCCCAGGCGCTCGCTCTGAGGCCAAGGTCCTTCCTCTTCTCACCCAGACTGTGCCGCAGCCGAACCTTTTCTGCATCTCGGGAGCCTCCCAGCCCCGCAGCGGCCCGAGGGCTGATTCCTCCTCCCCGGTTTGGACCCGGTCCCTCGGGATTCAGCGGCCCCGAGGGCAGCGGGGCTTTCACGAGGTGAAAAACCTGGTGGCCCGAACCCCGGCGGGGTCAGGCGGCTCCCGAGGGGACAAGTCCCGCCGCTGCCTGGCCGGGGATGCGCAGCCCGGGGTGGTGGCTCAGCCCCCGCGGGCAGCCGGCCCTCCCTCCCCGCTACCTGGCAGCTCCTCGCCTCTTCCCGCGGGGAAAACAGCACCGCGGCGTCCCTGCTGCCCTGCCTCGTGTGCTTAAGCCAAGGCGAAGTGACTGCCGTGGTTGCTGGCAGGGGAGCGCGGCGCCTTCCCAGGGAGCGCGGTCGCTGCGCTGCCCCGGGCGGGCTCGGGCGGCACCCGGACCGAGGGGACACCGAGCCCGCTGCCACCTGGAAAATGTCACCTCGCCAGCTGCCTACAGACCTGCCGCTGGGCTTCCAGTCCAGAAGAAAACGGGACAAGATTTGGTTGTTGTTTTGGTTTTTTTCCCTGTGTAACCACTAATTTGCCCGCCTGTAGTAAGAGCTAAAACATCTGAAATGATTCCCGATCCACGATGCCGCTATGCGAGCTCCTGGCAAAAAGATTTTATGGTTGTTTTTGTTCTGTTTTGTCTTCATCTTTTCAGCCGCGGTGATTTCAGCCGAGGCTGCGGGGCGGCTCTAAGCACAGACCTGACTTTAGGAGCGGTTCTAGAAACCCCCTCCCCGTTCTGGGGAAGCCCTCGGGGCGCACATCAGAGCAGGGCGAGCAGCCTCGCTTCTCCTCCCTCTCCTGCTACCTTTGCAGCTGATCTCAGCTGATAAACATCATCCTCGTGCTGCTCGCGTTGTCCTTCAGGCATCGTAAAACTCCAAATAATCAAACTTCGGGAAGGAGTCGCTGGCGGCTGGTCTGACCTGGAGCCGGCTCTGTCCCTTTTGTTCCCCGGGTGAAACGTTAACTCGCTTTCCTTTGAAGGCTCTCACAGATGGGACAATTACCAGAATTACCAAATTACTGTATTCCAGCAGCCTGGAAGCCGGCGTTCTCCTCAGGCATCTGTCCGAAAGTCGCTTTTTACTCTCACAGATGATGGAAATATGAACGAAGTAATTACGTTTTTTTTATCCTAGTCTAATATCAAATGCTGAATCTTAATGTGAAGTTAAAATGTGCAACATTTCAGCTGTTCTTATGGCTGAAATGCATGAAAAAAAATGGAAATTCAGTCACATATTTAAATCAGAAATTTACAAGGAAAGACCTCAGTTGTATTCTTAACTCGTGATACATACCCTTAAGAATTTTCTTTTCTTTTAACTTCAATTTTTTTTTAAATATTCATCTGAAGTAAAAATATAGGAAAGGATATCACAAAGGTCAAAGGTAGAACAAATGAGCAGGAGATAAAAGATGCTGTTAAAAAAACCAACACCTTGAAAACTGCCCAGCTGTTTTTCAGCACAAAATTTTCTCTGTGTTTCCTACATCAACGTTTGCCTGGAGGAAGGGAGGAAAGTGATGACAGGGCATTGTTATGACGGGAGGAAGATGATTAAAGGTGGCATTTAAAAAATAAAACTAATGGTGAAAAGTATTGTGAATAGCAATGCCAATTTGTCTGGTTTGTGATTCCACAATTTCCAGGTAATAAAAGGATTTTCAATTATTTAGAGTATTGTTTATAAACATGAGAAAAAACGTACATTTCAGATCCCAGATTTGATATTTTTATTCCTTATTTTAATTTTCCGGGATTCTTATCTAAAAGTTCAGTTTCTAATGAGCAATTAGCATATCTAGACTATGTTGTGAATGAGTAATACTAAATAGTAGAGATGCAAGGTATACCAAGACAGTTTCTCAAACTATTTTCTAAACCCCATGAAAGAAGATAAACCATTAAAAATGGTTGGATTTCTCATTCTCTGAAAGGGATAGTGAATTCATAATTTTGGTGTATTCATCTCTTTCCATAATACCCAGATATTTTTATTTTTTTCCTGCAGTTATTTGAATTTATCATTCCTTTTTTTGGTTTCTGTTTTTGCACAAGGAAAATCAGTGTCCAAACCTTTAGAGTATTTTAAGAAAAATGCATTAAATATTATCAGTGGCATCAGGGGATGGATCTTCTCAGCTTTTTACACCAGAGAAGGATCTGCCTCCCCACCTGTGTGCTGAACTGACTGCCTCACATTTCAGCAACAAACCCTGCAGACTTCTTGGCCTCTCTGGAAAGGTTGGATTAGCAGCACTCAGCCTGTTCAGCTCTGGCAGTTGCCTTTCATTTACTTTTTGGAAGGGAAAATGGTGAGAAATAGTTGCCAGAATTCCCCAAATCCCTCTTGTCTCCAAAGACAACTCCAGCATATTTCTGCATTAGTCCAAGTATCCCCGGGCTTGGTTTCATTTTTTCTTGGATAAAGGAGGACTTGCTGTCTGCTCTTTGCAGAAAATGGAATCCTTGAACAGCTCCTTGGAGGGGAAAATTTGGCATAATGAAACAAAGCAAAAGAAAAACAGGAAAACCAATTTTTTGGAAGAAAAAACCAAAACATTTTCCCCCACTTTGTAGCCATTCCAGCCTTACAGTGTGTTGTGACCATCACACCCTTGATTCCTTTCACTTCAGACCTCCCATAGAAATGAATTCTTGGAAGGAGCTGAGGGATCTCCCCTTCTCCTGAAGGGTTTTTGGGGAGGGATCTGGGGATGGAGAAGCCTGGCTGGGATCCACAGGCTGCCAGACCTGCTCTGCACAGCCAAAAATGTCACCTGTGTGCCCTGGCCCGCTGTCACCAGCTGGCCCTTACCTGTCACACAGGGGGGGTAACCTGGTTTTCTTTTCTCATTGAGCAATGGCAAATCCATATGGTTACAAGGAAATTTGGGGGATAATTTGCTTTTCTGCATCAAACAATCTGCTCAGAGTAGAGACAGTTAATGGCTTGTGTTCTGGGACAGAGAGATCAGGAGAAAGGGCAGGATCTTGTGTTGTCATCAAGCCTCCCTGCAAGTGTTTCACAGCAGGCAAAAATGAAATAAAATTGCATTGGGAATGAGCCTGGCTCATAGGATGGCTCCTGACTGAAGGCTAGCTCTTGGTCCACTTTGATGTGTTGAAGAACAAGAACTTCCAGTACCAAATCTGCTTATGCACATAAATCATGGGAGTTGGAGAGGAGGAGAAGTGACACTCTGGTTCTGTTCCCCCACGAAGTGGGCTGCAGTCAGGGTCTAAGGCTGATAACAAACGCTCAGCACTATCTAAGTCAAGAGGCCAATAAACCTGAAGTATTTATACACCTGTGGCTTGAATAGCTGGGTAATGAATGACGAACCTTTTCCTTGCATGTGTAGTTTGGGTTTGTTTTTTTTTTTTTTTTGCCATTTCTAGCTCGCACTGCAGCCAGTCTTGTGCCCTTTGGATTGTTTATACCTTGTCAAACCTGTTTTAAATAAACCATCGTGCTGCACTTTCGGTTTGTCAGGGAAATTGCTGCCCTCTCCTGGTTCGAAGCAATTCTCCACCAGCTGAAGGCATCTCCGAGCAAATGCCAGTTGCAGTGTGATAATATGACCCAATATGAAATTAATTAAGGCGACACAATAGTTTCTTTAAGACTAAATCAGAAGGAGAGCAGGCAGCCCTATCTGGGACAATAGGATTGGATCCAAATGCAGTTTTAAAGACCCATCCCGCCTCCCCTGATCAGAGTGCATTTAATGAGATTCATGCAATTTCTTTCTGAAAACAATAGCTTTAACCATTGGTTGCATAACCCAGGATATCCAGCTGAGGCCCCCCAAGTACAGAGTGTTCCACAAAAAGGAATGACAAAAAGTCCTCTAGTTCAACTTAAATAATTAAAACAAGATCTGGAGAAATGGCCAGCCCGGTGAGATGCCTTTCAGGGGGTCAGGGAGTGGAGGAGGCGAGATAAAACTCCTAAGGGCAAAGTTAAATTTGTCCATTCCTATTCTCTTTCTGGGGCTGAGCAGCACGAAGCACCCAGACCCCTGAGAGTGCTCAGCCCCCTCAGCCTCTGGTGGCTTTCAGCACCTTGCAGGATCAGGCCCATGGCCATAACTCAGCAAAGGGTATCTATTGTCTGCACAGAGAGAGAGCAGCTCGGCAGCACATACTGCCTGAGACGTGTCTGAGCTGGGGCTGTGATTTGTGGCTCTCATTTTACACGAAGTTTAAAGTTTCTCGGCTGCTGGAGATCCTGCTCCCAGCCCAAGGATCCTCTGCCATGGAAGTGGGTGGGAACAAGACGTGGCAATACAGGCAGTGCTATAGACAATGCTTATTTAGGCTTGTGGAAGCCTTGCAAACAAAGGGAAAAATTCCTCTTGCCCCTGCAGCTACAATAGCTTCACAAAGCACTCAGAACAACAAATGCCATCTTCCAAAAAGTCGGTACCAGCAGCCTGGGAAGAGTGTGCCCTTCCTGGAAGTGTGGAAAGCAGGAGCTGTGGCCCCTACTAGGCTGTATTAATGGGGAGCACTGTCTTTCAGAAACACTTCATGCACAGCAAAATTCTTATAGCAGCTTCCCTCCACTCCTCCTTTGAGACTAAACTTATTTAAGCTGTGCTTTGAAGATCTTGCTTTTGCATCCTACTGTGATACCACACAGCAGCAATCCTGTTTGTCAGGTGATTTTGAAACAAAATGCAGCCTTGTGGCAAACAAAGTCTCCTGTTCCCAAGGCAGAAATGGAAACAAATGCTGGGTGCTTCCCTTCTGTCTGCTTAGAGCCTCAGAGATAGATTTCTACTCTTTCCAAGGCTCAGAACTTGCAGATGTGGAGTGAAGCTGAGGCTTGAATTTTATCTAGGTGTTTTACTGGCTGCATTTCCTCTGCTGTTGAGGCAGCACACAATTAAAGCTGCATTACTGGTGCCTTTCACATATTTACCTATGACAAGGCCAGGTTTGATTCTTCCTCTTCACAGAAAAGCATTTCACACTTCAACAGATGTGATTTGGTCCAGCAGGGTTCTTTTGCATCCAGTCTTTCATGGGCATCTGCAGCTGCATTTATTCCTAAATAATTTGATAAAGAAGTAACTGCAGAAGAATCACCATGAGAGACAGCACAGGAGTTTCTTTGCTTTGGCCAGCTTTATCCTGCACACAAATCTGTGTTACTGACCTGTCTGTTGGGTGTGGACACGTGCAAAATGAATGTGCTCCCAACCCATCCTATTTTTGTTACAAAAGAAAGGAAAACCAGGCTGGAGTGGCCCAAACAGGATGTCCAGACTGCTTCTTCCCTAAACAGCACCTGAGGCTGGAGCATGACATGGAATTGACACCTTTTTTGAGGTGTTCCTGATCAGATGCTGCCTGACAGGGATGCTGGGATAAACACCATGGAGTTTTTGTTCTGTTCCAAGTCTAATTCCAGCTTTGTGATCATGTTAAGGGATGAACAAATCCACTTGCTGCCCACATAGCCTTCTGTGAAGATTCTTTATCTGCAATAGAGCCAACATTTTGCATGAAACAGAGGAGAATCACTGAGCACTCCCTGTAAATTTTTCTCTCACGGTGTCCAAGCACAGCCCAAGGTTCCTTCAAGGGGTGGGAGAAACGCCATGGCCTGAGTGCTTGGAGGTGTCCAGCTCCTTACAGGGACTGAGAATGGAGCTGGGGGTTGCTGGGGCTGTGCTGTGGGACATTTTCCCTCTCCCATTGCAGTCAGCCCTGGCCTGCCCTGGGGTAGCTTTCACTGCCACACTGTCACTCCTTCTTCCAAGTCCACAATCAATTTTCCTTTTAAACTGATGAGTTTGGGCAAGAATTCCAACAGCTTTATATGTTGTCAGAGGTATTTCAGTCTGGGCTGAAGGGGAATTGTAAAATGCATTCCTTTTCTCAAAAATAATCCGAATTTTGGCAGAATCTTCAGCCCAGCTGTTATTTTGTGAACTGGCCCATGCTGCCATCCCCACCTGAACACATTTGTGCCTGAGCCACATTCGTTAATCACCAAAAAAAGGGACGAGGGCTAAAAAAACCCCAACCCAAACCTACAAACAGCAGCACGGCTCTGCCTGCTACCAGACGCCACTGTGGTGATCTCAAGCATAAGCTGTACATTTTTATCTTTTAAATGGAGACGTCCCTTGGGCACAGCCACTGCCCCTGTCCACAGCTATCCTTGTCAGCCGGCTGTCCTCGGCGCTCGGCGCTGCGAGGCTCACACCATACGGCCGCGTTTGCTGCGTGAGGAGTATAGCAGTGGACAAGGGCAGAGATCGAGGTCTGGGGTCCTGGGGACATTGTGGTTTCCAGGGAGTGGAATCTCAGCGTGTGGAGTCACCCCTGGGAAGGGCGAGACGCAGTCGGGAGCAGCCGGGGCTCAGGGCCGCGCGCGCCGTTATTTGCGTTTATGGCTTGCGATCGCAGACGTTCCTCTGTGGCGTCTCCGGAACTGAGGGGTAATAGGACAAGACAACAGAGGAGTCTAAAGCTAGCAGAGAGAGGCTGGGGGACTGTGGCACTGCAAGACTGAAGCATTTCCAGGGCCCTGCTCCTCACTACCTCAGCTTCCCACTCTGGAGTCCCCAAATGCCACTGCTCCAGGCTTGGGCATTTGCAGCTTGCCTCTGCCTAGGGTTTGATCTAAGCTTACCCAGGCAGATTCTTCATTCCTCGCTCCTAATTTCCAGTGTGGGCTTATCCATTATCATGAAGTCCCCAGTTATTCCAGGATCCTGATGACAATGGTTCCTAGTTGGATTTGCCATGGCTCCCCACAGCAGATGTGCATAATTCCTTTGGTGCAGTGAATGTAAAGAGGGGTAACCCCCTTTTCTGGGGTCTGCAGTCTGTCTTGCATCAACTTTGCAGCATGGTCTCCTGTCCTCTTCCCACAATCTCTCTTTGTCCTTGTGCAAGAAATTCCTCTCTGCACATGTTTTCCTAGAGGAACTCATTTCTACTCCATCCTCTCTCCAGTTGGTTAGGACAGAAAAAAATGTGTTCTTGTTTGCCCCTGTTTGTACTTCAATAGAGACTTGTTTGGTAGAAAGTGAAGGGTGTCAACTACATAAGTAATCTGCAGTGTTTAAATCTGCAACTTTAAATCTGTCTTTAAAACTTTATGGGATGTTGGCTGCAAGAAAAATTGTCATAGCTCTGTTTTGTACTTCAGTCACAAGTGGTTTGACAGTGTGGGGGGAAAAAAAGAGAGAAAAATATAGATTTATACAAGAGCAGATAATGTAAATCCAAAGTAATTAAAATGGTCATAAAGGATGCCTCAAAATACATATTTCCAATTATTCCTATCTTGATTTTAGGACAGTTTAAGTGGCTGCTGCCAGATTAGACCAGAGTGCAGAACAAGGCAGAACAATCCCAGCTGTAACAATCTACATGCATGATTCGAATGCAAAACATTTATCCAGTGACATTCCTAAGGATTTACAAGACAGGGAGTACTTGTGGAAGGTGACAAAGGTCCGAGCAGGCCTGTGCTGGGTCCAGCTGGGATTTGCACAGAGGTGGCAAACTCAGCGATGTTGCTGATACCTGTCTGGTGTGAGGGGAGCTGTGAACCTCCTGCCTGGGACATGCTTTCACCTGTTGCCTCATTTTACAAGTGAATACACAGCTACAAAAGTTAAGGCTGCAAATACTTGAGCAAAACTTTGAAAATATTTCTATTTTTTTTGCTGAGTTCTCAGTGTGCGTGCACAGGGCCAGGGTGTGCAGCTGCGCCTCTTCCACCCTACGTATTTCCATTTCAAAGATTTGCTTGGGGAAGATCCCTCTTTAAGCCTTTGGAGGGAATGAGGAGGTGTCAGAGGCTTTCCTCTAGCAGGCAGTCGGTGGTCTCCAGCTGCTGTGCAGAAAAAGCCTCTTTGTATCCACGGAGCATCTCCCTTTCTCCAGGGGAGTGGCGAGTGCAAGCACGGGGCAGCTCCGTGCCTGTCAGCCAGCACCTGAGAGGCACAGGCAGAGCAGCAGCTCCATAAATCACACAGCAGTAAATCAAAGGTAGCTGGAAATCAATTTGAACAATTAACAATGATTCCTTTGAAGCTGACAGCAGAGGCCCCAAAAGACAGGAGCACGAGCACAGGAGCCAACTGCTGCTCTCGACTTTGGCTCTTGGGAAACACGTTTTGTGTCCAAAGTGTGCATGGATTTGGGAAGTGAGTTTCATGTAACATGGGAAGAATTTATTCTTTGTGTAACATGGGAAGAATTTAATCCTTGTGTAATTGAAGTGCTTGGCTTTACAGTAGTCCTCAGTGTAACAAATACCATGGTTTAAGTCTCCAGTGACCCAAAATCCTCCAGTGTTGGTTCCACCCTACACAGGGTCTCCAGGTGGGGGATGTACATGGGAGAGTCAGGGCTGAGCCATTTGCCAGCTCTGAGGAGTGTGAACTGGATCTTTCTGAGAAATCTGAAAACATTAGAGAGGTAAATGAAGTGCAAATGTAACAAGGCTGGTGTACACTTCAAACATTTCAGAGTTCAGACGGTTCCAGAAGGCTGTACTGTACATGAGGATCCTCAGGGCATGGGCACGGATTAGGTGACCTCTGGAGACTCATTCCAGCCCAGTGATTCTTTGAGAAGACAAATTCACTGGAAGATGCAAATCTTACATGAAAAGTGTAACGTGAGGCCCACTTGTGGGATCCCATATAGGATTTGGGTTCCACACAGTCGTGGAAGAAGGTTCAAGGAATAACTGCCAGTCGTTCTGGTGTTTGGAAGATGAGACAGAAAAACAAAGGGATGAGCACTAAATGAGATGGTTACATTTCAGTATTTCCTATCTGAGCTGCAAGGTGCTCTGAAAAATGGGTATTTTTTAAAATTGCTGCCATCTCAGAGAGAATAAGACAATGCTGGACGTCTCTCACAGAGAAATCCTCCTGGACATGGCTGTGCAAAACGTTGTAGGAGATTAAAGCAAAGCATTCCAGTGACTTGTTTAAACATATCTTCTTATATCTCTTTGCAGCAATCCCTAAGCCCCAACCACCAAAGTCTATCTCCTCAGAGCAGTGACAAATTCCGATCCCAAACAAACCACCTGGGGCATGCTGAATCGCTAAACACAAATGTCAGAGGTCTAGATCATTTCCAATATTCTTTGACATTGCTTATGATGTGGCCTCTGGCACATTCCCAACAGAAGAAAGTTCAGTTATATTTCTTTCAATTAAAGAATCTGATTTAGCCACTAATCATGTCAAGGAATGTCTGGGGGAGGGAGAGGAAGGGAACGTGAGCGAGTGGTGGAGCATTCAGACAGGATGGCTCGTGGGATGGCTTGTGCTGTCTGCAGGGAGCCATGGCCACCGTGGGATCAGGCTGGGACAAAGGCTGGCACAAATGGAAAATCAGTACATGCGTGTCACAAATGTTCTTGGTTTGACGAAATCACACAAATCCTCTTAATGCACCACCTGAAGCGTTCTGCCACTGTGAGAATCTCGCTCGCGGGACTCAGTTTTTGGGAAGAAGGAAAGGAAAGGCTTTGGGATGGCAACAATCACGATGGGAGGGCTCAGCAAGGCTTATCCAGCACCTCCTGCTTCTCACCCAATCCCAGAAGTGTTCCTCTGTCAGGCCCAGAAGACCCCAGTGCTGGACATGAGGGTAGGACAGGGAACAGTGGGGATGAGCCTGACACTGCTGCACCTCTCTGTACAAACCCAGCTGAGGGAAAGCCACAGTCCAAAGAACAACGTGCTGAGCCCTGTGTTTTGGTGGATCAGGACATCTAGGATTGCTTCACCCATGTGAATGTGTTCCTGATCTTCAGGGAACAGCGGAAAAAACAGACAGTTCCCAAACCTCAAAAACGGTTTGAGATCGTTGTTAAGAGGATTTGCATTTGGAAAATTTTGCCAGGTTACACAAGCAGATGCAATACTTGGAATATTTCTGCTAAGGTTTTCCAAACCTTTCTTTTCCAACATCCCTGAGGTAACATTGCTTAAGATGGGAACAGATGGACCTTTGTATGTAATCCTGGGTGAATCTCAGTGATTTCTGAGGCTGGGGTCTTTCTGGGCATCCAGTGAGACACCAGCCAGATCTCCAGGTGCAGGAGAGATGCTGTAAGGTAGAGAGCAGCTGGGGAATTTCTTATTTCTTCTCTATAGCTGTAATACAGAGAAAAAAATTAATAAATAGTGGTAATACATCTGAAAACCCACCACGAACACCTGTACAGCCATGAGAGTAACCATAAAATCTTTTAATATTGCTCACATAAATTGAATGGTTATAAAATCACAGCAATCACTTTTTCGTGGTTTGGGATTTTTTAAATAGTTTTACACACAGTGATTTCACACATTAATTTTGGCATTTTCACATTCAGCCCTGGACTAGCAGGGTCTCGATGGGAAATTTCAGCGCTGGAGTAACATAAGGAGAGAAGTTTGAGCTGGCACTATGGACTCATCAAAATCTCATCCTGATGCATCTTCCTCAGGGCTGCACACACCCAAATACAGAACTCTGCAGCCTCATTCCTCTCACACACAGCTCCACGGCCTCATCCCTAGAAATATCTTCTTTACAAAAATACCCTGTTGCTCATTAAGCCCATCAGTGTTGATATGAGGGTTCTGCACAGCTACACAGACATGGGAGATACCAATAATTTACAATATTCAGTGGGTTTGGGACATCTGTTTTAAAAGCAAGAGGACTGATTGTATTTTTCTCAGTGACAGGCGTGGTCTCTGCTGGAGAGAAATCCTTGGTGTAAGTGCTAAAGTTTCTTTAGTGCCTGGACCTTAAGGTAACACCTTGGTCAAGGATCAGTCCTGCTGCTAACCTTGCACTCAGAGAGCTGACATCTCCAAGGAGTGAAATATTGAGGACAGATGTAGAAGCTCTGGGACCATGGCTGTGTGTTGCCAGTTCTGTGTCATGCTGCACATTTTACATACATTAAGGAGCAAATGGGCTCATTCCCGTGGCAGCAAACTTCACAAATCAGAACAAAAATTATTTATCATGACAGGCAGGTGGTACTGCAGACAGAAATGTCTCTTGACCTTGTGGAAATGTGGTTGTGATGGTCTCACAGAGGCTGGTTTTTTTCTTCCTGCTGGTTTAAGAGAAAACTTCTGGTTTCAGGCACGGAAAAATTAATTTTAAGTGGTGATATGTCTCAGGCATGTGGATTTTATAACATGTTTGCATTTTTGCAACCAGTTGAGGTGTAATACATGCTGTTTAAAAGAAAGTTTTTATCAGAAAAGCTACATCTGCCCGTGTTTGCACTAAATCTGCCCCACCAGCCATTACAGCGGCCAGCACACGCCAGCTTGACTGGAACAAGGTGCAACAACACTGCTCCCCAAATCTCTGTGAAATTGGAGATAATTCCATGCAGGGCAGATTTTCAAAGGCCTTGTTTAACATCTCTAAAGGTTCAGCTGAGGGGCTGGGGAATTTTTCGGCAGTGCCCTGCTGCCTGGCGCCTGTCTGCATTCTTCCCGGGGAAATCCTGGAGCCGGGGCTGCGAGAGGAGCGGCAGAGGCTGAGCCCGGGTATTGATGATGGAGAGGTGGAGGTTGTCACCTATTGGCGTCAGCTGGGAATGCTCTGTCCCTTCCCCATGGCCCGGATTTAGGGAGGATGAATTCAGGCTGGATCAGAGCTATTCAGAGGATGCAAAACCCTTTATTTGCAGGAGTGAGCTCGGTGTGTTTGTCTTGGCAGCGTGAATGTGAAAGGGAGGTGGGTTTGTTCTCTCTGGGTTCGACTGAGGAAGACAAAAGGGGAGGGAGTATTTTTAAGCTAAATGACAAATGTTAGTGCAAGAGCTACTGAGCAGGGACCAGCCAGGCCACTTCGGGGCTGCAGGTGAAAAGAAGATTTATAGGGAGGTTTTCTTCCAAGAAGAGGGATGGGAACAGGAGCAGCACCTTCCCCAGGGCACTGTTGGGATGAATCTGTGAGATGTGTTGGGAGATGGAGATAGAGCAGGGTTGGGGTGGGTTTTGTACCACGGGACAGTGTTGGAGGTGATGTGTGGCACATTCACTGCTCTGCACACACAGAACTCACCCCCAGAGCTGCAGAGCCCCCCTGAGAGCACCCTCAGACCCTGCAGCAGCCTGGGCAGCTCTGTCCTCTCTGCTGCCCCGTGGCCAGGCCCTGGGCAGTGTTACAGCAGGGCAGAGTGTCCCCATTCCTTGCTCACATTCCTCATTTTGGGGACTAAATCACCTTTTCCAGCATCGCCTCTCTCCTCTCAGACACAGAGGCTTCGCTGCAATTTTTGAAGAGTGCAGGGAAAAAAGTACAAAAATGAAGATTTAGGTGTGTTGAAGTACAATTCTGGATTTCCTTTTCTTTTTTTTTTTTTGCTTGTGGATGACATATTTGCAAACCAGGGGTGCTGCAGGGGAGGAGGGAGGGATTCCTAAACTCTGTTGTGGAATGAATACACCGCTGAACTAATGAATAGAAACAAGATGTTTTAACCACCACCTAGAGAGGTTGCTGAGTGGCCATAATCAGTGCTCCCTAGGAGGTGGCCAAAATGTCTCCTTGCCATTCATTAGATCAGAATAGCTTTCAGTTTATAATGTGATCCTTCTTCCTGACCTTCTTTCTGCTCTTAAGTGACTTCAGGGCTATAAATTCCTTCCTAGAAATAGCATTATTTATTTTACTGTCTTGTGTTTGTTATGGTGAATTGTGATCTTTCTTTAGGAGATGTCATTTTGAATCAAAATGGAATTTAGTGGTGACAGGGTTTGGTGCCCCCCAGATTTTATACTGAAATTAGCCTTGCATGAGCTAAGATTAGTCTGTTTGCAAAATGTTCCTGCTCTTTATAACCTGTCTGTGAGAATCGTTCTGTTGCATTAGAGCTCGTTGTACCAACATTTCTGGGCTAATTTGCTGCTGCTTTAAATACCAAGGAAGGTTTTGAGATGGATCCCTAAGGCCCTGGCCACAAAGCTGAGCAATCCCCAGCTCGGGCATAGGAGTGCTGTGGCACTCTGGGGACTGCCTTCTCCTCTTGGGCACTCCAGTCTCGGTTCCCAGCAGCAGAGCAGGTGATTTCCAATGCAATCCTGTCCTTGCTGAAATCCCTGGCACTGTCAGGAGCTCAGGCAACCACTGGGGAGCAAGGAAAAAAAAAATCTCCATGGTTATTACACTTCATCAGCTTCTCTAACTACTTCAGGCAATTCCTTTTGGGACTTTTTAAAATTTGCATGATAGGTATCTTTATATCCCTGTGAAAAGCACTGGATATTTGAAATTGCATTTCATCCTTCGAAAGTGCTGGGACTTCCAGCTGAACTCCAAGAGGCAGCTGGGGATGTTCTCCAGGCCATGGAGCTCCCAGATTCCTGCAAATCCATTGAGAACCTCATGTCCTTGTGCTGAGAGTGGAGACAAAGTGCTGCTGGTTGAGATCCCTCCTGGGCCTGTCTGTGGGAAGGAAATTTGGGAAGTGCAGAGCTGTTGCCTTGCAGGTTTATTCTCTCCTTTGTGTGACAGAGAAGGAAAAATTAATTATTTGTAGAGAGGTAGAGTGGATTTCTGTGCACAACCAAACATGAATGAATGAATAAAAACTTTATCCCAGAAGGACCTGCCTGTGTAAGGGTCAGACTTTGAAAGGTGAATTATAAGACGACAGAGAGTTTAGGCAGAAATGACAAAACCTTTTGGGCTCCAAAACCCATTGAGTGGTCAATAGCAAAACTGTCCATTTAAAAATCCATGTGTTGGTTCTTGGCAGCTGGAAATGCTGGGACATTGAGGGCTTCCAGAAGCAATGGATATTGAGAGAGCTGCAGGAAACCCCAGCACCTGGAAACAACAGTTGTGCTGGCAGAGAGATTTTAGGAGGAAAAAGTCCAGGACTTGCTTGAATTGCAGAGACTCTGTTGTAGAAAGGCTGAAAATATTTGCCTATGGAGAGTTTTTCTCATGTGATGGGTGAGGGAAGTGGAGCTTGGCATGGTGTGTGCTCCACTTACAAATACCATGGATATTCCCAGCAGTCTAGAGACCACTGTGAGGACCTAAAGATCCAGCTCCAACACAGACTTTGCCTGAATTATAATTCTAATCATTTACAAGAACCCTGACAAAGGCAGAATAAAACTGGTTTTAAAAAATACAGGAAAATGGCCTAACTAAGCAACATGGAAAATGTCTGCAATGGCCTGTGCTGGATGCTAAGAAATAAATGGGATCTTCAAAACCAAACCAGTGATTTGGTTTTCCACAATTCTCAGGAAGTTACTGAACTTAAAATAAGTTTTGTTGTTTTAATGTGAGGGTAATGAATAAATAAATAAAAGCACCAGGCCAATCTGCAAACCAACAGAGACTTTATGTTTTATTTTATTCTTTGTTTATGAGGTTCATAAAAGTTCAGTTTATGTTTTACTGCAGCTGAGCCTCACACACTTCCAGCTTCAGGGCCAGATGTGGAAAGTACCTAAATGCTGTAAAAAACAGTTTGAAAGATTATCTGAGTCTGATGGAGCTGAAAACCACAGAGATCTCAGAGAGACTCTTGGGAAACGTCCAGCTGAGATTCCCAGATAAACTGGGATTAACTTGGAGATGGTGTGACCCAGGAGTCAGACATTTGGGTTAGTAACTTCTCCAAAAAATGTCTAAAGCTCTCAGAAGTTCTCCCAAGGTTTAAGTGTGTGGGGAGAGGAACTGTGATTGTCAAAAATGTTGTGCTTTGTAGCCTTTGAGTTCAACAGAGCGTGTTCACTTTGGAGATCAGTGGTGCTGTGTCAGGGCCTGGTTCAGAGCTCACCTGCATCAGGAGTGCCTCCCTTGACTGAGTAAACTTAGACACTTCTTATCACTTTGGAGAGCCTTGCCAGCCTTTTCCTGCTGATGTAATGACAGCCAAATCTAGAAAGTGAATTTGGTGCTGCAGGTGGGTTTTTCCCCCTGCTGCCTTGGCCAGAGAGGGTCTCAGTGCAGTGCTGAGGACTGGTCAGCCTGTTCAAGATAAACGTGAGCAATGAACCAAAACTGCATTTCAATCTCAGCTGCTGCTTAGCCCTGAAAGCTCCTGGAGTCCCCAGGGGTCTTGCTGTCCTCTGGGCTGTCCAGGAGTCTTGAGTGTCCTGCCAGATGGGGTGCAGAATGTCTCTTGCAGGGTTCAGCACCAGTTTTGCCCCATGGGTGTAAAACCCACGTGCAGGGGTCAGGAATGAAGTGTTTTCTTCCCTCTGTTCCCAGAGAGGCCTTCAGGAACATTCTCAGAGCACAGCACACACTGACTACAAAATCCAGCCACCCCTTTGCATCCCAGCCCAGCGGAGGAGGAGGTGATGCAATGGCAGGGTGAGGCCGGGCACATGGGCTAAGGACAGGTTTTGAAAGCTAAATCGAGTCAGACAGCAGATTTTGCAGAAGTATGTAAGTGTTGGGCATGCCAGAATCTGGCTGATTACAACAGACCAGGTGAAACTGTCCTTTAATCCCTCTGAACTCAAATCCAGGACAAATTTACCCTCCCTGCTCTCTGTGTTGGATTTACACAGGCAAACACCTTTTCAAACCCAGCCTTGCTTCTTCTGCCCTGCAAATGAGGGCATTTCTTCTACCTTAATTTTGTGGGTTTCTTGAAGCTGAAAATGCCACAGTCAGGATTCCTTGGTAGAGCACAATGTTGATAACCACTTAACAAAAAATGTCCCTGGCAGATATATTTAGTTTATCCAAGAGTTAATGGAAAGCAGTGTCCAATTCCAAGTGTTGACATGATTTGTCAAGTTTGCCATTCTATATGCTTGAAGTTTCCTTTGAGGGGAACTGACCCAAAACTGTAACACTAAATAAACACCCTCTCCAAATAACCAATGGTGGTTTCCTAAATTGCCAATCAAATCCATAAATAAAGACATAAACTCTGAGTGTATTTCAGTCATGTTTAGCAGAACAGAACTAAACAATAACATTCTTGTTAAAATGTATTTTCATTTCAAAGCCCTTTTCCCATGAACATTCCAAATGTAAGCAGCCCTAAAGATTTCTAAATTATCTTTGCCTTTGCTTCTTGGGTGGATGGGACAAAGAATAAATCTGAAGCTACATTAGAAACACTGAAGCTGGATATGAAAGTCACAGAGACACAATGCTGCATATTGTCATAATTATCACTTCATAAAGAAAAGAAAGAAAAGACCAGTTGACTTGGGTTATGAGGACTGGGATCCAACAGCATTTGAAGCTGTTGCAAAAGAAAAGGAAATGTGTCTTAGTTTTGCTCACAGAAACCACAACACCCCCAGTTCTAGCTCAGACATCCAGGCCTGGCATCTACCTTTGGGTCCTCTGGGTAAAATCAAGGCAAAGGGGAATAATTCTGCTCCAAATTGCCTTCTGTGGTCAGGGCTAAGCAGGAAAGAAAGGGTGTGAGAGCAAGGCAGGAGAGGGAACAATTGAAAGTTGAATTTGGCTTCAAGGTTTGCTTTTCTGCCAGGTCAGCCTGGTTGGGCTTTGCACTCAGGTCAGCTTTTCTCAACCCCTTCTCCGTGGGAGATCAACCCCCTCTTCCCCTTGCCAGGATGTTGAGCTGCTCTTCACTCTCTGTCAATTGGGCCACTGGGGAAAATGAAGAAATGTCTCGAGGAATCCAGCTACTCTGAAATCCTCCTTCTTCTCCCGTTGGATTTGGTGTTTTCATGGGATCCCTGGCCTCAGAGCTCTTTCCACCCGGTGATTCAAGGCTCATTGGGGTTAACAGACCTTAACTACCTTCACTGAGCCTGGATCGAGATCTTATCTCTCTCACAGACATTGAATTCTTAATTCAAATAGCCTTTCTCATTCAGATGGTTGCGGGAAGATCTCGGAAATCCAAACACATCAGTGTTCCTAAAGAAAAAGGCGAGATTTCTGTGCAAAAGGATGCCCTGGAACACACGCAGCCCCTCTCTGAATTCACTGTTCGTCCCATTTTCGTCGAAGCCATCGGGGCACGTTCCTGGCAGTTGAAATAAAATCATAGAATCATAGCATAGCTTGGGTTGGAAAGGACCTTGAAGACCATCTCGTTTCGAAGCCCTGCCATGGGCAGGGACATTTAAAGGAGGCTAAAAGCCAGCAGAAAATCTCTCTTGCCTTGCAGGAGTCTTACACAGCTCCCAAAGATTATCTCCATCAGGTGCTCGCAGAGTTGCAGGGAGGGAATTGGAGCAGAAGCATCACTTTAAAGTGCAGCTTTTACCCACGACTCTCGCTATTTCTCAATTTTCAATCCACGCAGTTATTTTGTTGGTTTTTTTTTTCCCCTGACCCAAACCAAACCGATGTCAGAAGCTCTGCAGCCACGGGGCGGAGGGCAGGCAGCAGCGGAGGAGGGCATGGACCTGGGCAGGACGTGCCCCAGACGCTTTTCCCTGCCAAGAGCCCGTTCAGAGCATCACTTTTGCCACCGCCTCCCGCGGGCCGCGCGTTTCGTGTCCCCCCAGCACCGCTCCGGCCCCAGCCCCGGAGCCACCGCAAGGCAGGGCACGGTCTGCGTGTAAATTCACATTAAACCGCCTTCCACGCTCTCTCCCAGGTGAGAGCCAGGCAAAATCCCCGAGGATGTGCGCGGGAGCCCCTTTCCCACTTTCCAAAGTGCATCATCAGGAGCATCCCCGTCCATCCCTGGTCCTAAAGTCGGAATTAGAGTCCCGCTGCTCGGGAGATGCCGTGGTGGAGCGGAGAGAGTTAATTTGCCCTCGTGAATCAATAGCTCTGTCACATGAGGAGGCTGAAACCCCAAATCCGTGCCAAAGCGCTCGGCACCGCGCACACACCTCTGTTTTGCCCTCGGGGGCAACACGCAGTTTAGCGAGAGCGAAGATGCCAGTTCTGTGCAGGTATTTCACATTATCACTTAGATTTGCCCCGGGCTGGAAAGGAGGAGGGAATCCTCCGTTTCAAAAGGATATTTAAGTCTCTGGGGCCACTGGGAATGTGTTTTCCTAAGTGCTATCTACAGCAAGGAGAAACAAAAGAGCCGAGAAAGACTCAAACCAGTCTTTGTCACACACGAGGAGCACCACAAAGAGCACATTTATTTTTAATCTGGTATTAAGCCACAAGAATTAATCTGCAATATTTAAACACTTAAGCGTTTAAGTCACATTAAAGCTCGCTGGTTTTTTTCGGAGTGCTTCACACAAATAATTGTGGGTGCTGGTGAAAACAGTAGCTGGGGAAAAGTTGCTTTTTGGTATTCCTTCGGAAGAAATCGGGGGCTGAAAACGTCTGCTGCACTCTGGTTCAGTTATTGGGAATTCAACAAACTTTAAATTTCCTGGAAAGTATATTTCTGACCCTGCCCAGAACCCCCAAAAACTCTGAAGTTAGGATGACAAGGAATCAGTAGTTGTAAAAAAGTAAGAAAAATATGGATTTATTTTTAATTTGCTCTCTCTTTACATAATGAGCTTTCATCTGAACTTGTAAAGCATTTGAAAACTTTGTGTCTGGACATATAAGACACTAAAAAAACCCAAACTAAGTTATGATCCTCCCATGAGAAAGGTGGACAGCATTAGGGGTGCAAGAAAAATCCACCCCAAATTGCCCAGCTTTTTCCAAGCACAGGAGCAGGCACTGAGCAGGCACTGCAGAGCAGCATTAAAGTGCTTAAAGAGCTCCTTGTACTCCAGCCAGAAAATCCCAGTGACCAATAAAATGGCTTCAAGATTGGGATAAAATTGGCAGTACACACGTATCTTTATGTTGTAGCTAAAAAGGTGAATATTTTCTACTTAAGAGACTTCTGGCTGGGTGATTTTTTTTGCTTAGATTGAAAGTTCTGTCAGCTGAGAAGAAAGAGTTGGCAGAAAATTGTGTATCACAGCAGTAAATCTTCTGAAATGTATTTTTATAGCACCTTTTATCTGATCCATAAACTCTGTGAGGCAGAAGAACGACACCGTTCCACCAAAGCACTCAGAGGTGAAATGATTAACCACAAATCACACTGATTCTAATTTTATATTCAGGGTGGCAAACTTGGAGTAAGGTCTTTGAAGTGAAGGCATCCTGAATTTACACCAGGTCAGCATCTGGCCCCTTGCCTAAAATGAAATCTGGGCCCTCAATTCCTATAAGGATAAATATTCTCCATTCAAAGAAAAAGAAAATTCTCATGATGGTGTTTCTAAAATCAAATTTGGGGTGGTTATGTGGTGCCACTTCGTTTTGTGGAACTTATGAGGAGTTTCATTCTGGTTGAACACTTCTGTGATGCAAGTCAAGATGAGAAGTCTGGATGTGAGGTTGGGGAGCTGTGTGATATAGATTTGCTTTCCAAGCATGGATAAGTTTGACTCCATGTTTTGGTCAGATCCCCTTTAATATCCCTAATTCAGCTGCTGTTGAAATGTAGTTTAACTGGTAGAAACCTGGGCTCTGACTCAGGCATTCCTTTTAGCAAAAGCTCTGGATTTCTATTTTTTTTTAAAAAAGTATTTTTAGTGATTTTTTCCTTCCTTGGAACATCCCTTTGTCCTAAAATCCCTGTATCTTTTCCTCCAGTTCCTATAAACCCCATGCCTGTGCTCCTGTGCTTGGAAAATGGCTCCAAAATCGGTGTAACTTCCTGGGAATCTGGGAATGGCTCCGTTTGTGTGTCGGTCTGGAGGAGGCTGCGGGCTTGGTGTGAGTCCAGACGGGGCAGGGGCACATTTGTCAGCTCCCTCATTTTCCAGACAGTTTCACAAAGTGTGCAGTGAATGTTAAAGAGCCAGTGAGAGGCTTGGAGAGGCAGGATGATAAATCATCCTGTGAAACTCAATAGGAATTGTTTCCTTTGCTGTGTGATATGTGAAAACTGTGCTAGAGGGGATGTCTCTCAGAGCTGCCCATTACCTAAATTCCCTTCAGCTCAAATGTAAATCCTTTTAAGAGACTAAAGATGCTTTGAAGTTGAAGAGTAGCTCCCAATGACAAATATATATATTTTTTCTAAATGCTGTTAGTCCTTTACTTCTCCCAACAAATCCCTTCTCCCACATTCTGTAAAATACAGCTAAACTCTAACTAAACAAGCCTGCAGTTATTAATAATTTTGAAACTGTCACCTCCTGATTTTTCACAAGTTTGATTGCTATTGTTATTCTTACTCTGTTTTTCTTATGTCTTGTCATCTTTAATGCTGTTGGAGGGTGTGAAAAATGAAATTTGGAGAGAATGCTCAGCTCCCTCCTGCTCTCTGCCCTGACAGTCACAGCAGCACCAGCTGAGGTGGAAACCTTGCATAAATCAAGGCTGGGCACTCTGAAGCCACAAAATCAGCTGCAATTTGGGAAGCACCAAAAATTAAGGGTGTGGAAGGCTGGAGTTAGCAAATGCAGGTTATCATAGGAATTTCTTGTTGGTTGAAATCTGTATTTTCAGCTAACAATGAATTCTTCTAAGAATTTTTTTTCACAATTTCTCCTCAGGAAATACGATTTGGTTTTATTCCCATGGGGATATCAAAAATTCTTTTAGAACTTTAGTTGCCCACTTGGGTGAAAAAGAAAAAAATGACTTTATTACAAAGTAATTCTATAAAATAGACTCTTTTTTGTTGTTTTTTTTTTTTTTTTTTAAATCCAAAGGAAAACAGTTTTGAAACTCCCCCTATGTCCCATGGGTT
>VZRX01009214.1:128843-230836 GCA_013398075.1 Notiomystis cincta | reverse complement strand
GAAACTGCCACTATGTTCCATGGGATTCCTCAAAACACACAAACACATCCTTGTGTTCCCTGTGGGATCAACATGGACAAACAGTTCCCACTTGGATTAATAGGAGCTGTATGTCTGAAGCCTCTGCGTGGCTGGGCCTTTTTTCACTCTGTAGGGACTGAGTTCCTAGAAGGAAAATCCCTCTCAGGCTGTTGAGAAACCCACAGGAGCCTCCTGTGAGAGTAAAGGAAAATCCCACACTTGGTAGAAGGCAGCATAAATTGTGGGATTTGTCTTTGTGAGTGGAGAACCTCCCCAGAAGGAGCCCTTGACCAGAGCACAGCAGGGCTGGTTTCCATCTTTTCCTGGTGTTCACTTTGCTTTCTTCCCATGCAGTTGCCATTAGGGTTTCTTTCCTTGGGAATTGAGGGGTGAAAATGAGTTTGGAGAGCCCCAGACTCCACTGCTGGAGTTTGGGTGAGACCAGGTGTGCTCTGCATTCTTTTGCTGTGCAGGGTTGAGGATGAAACTTCAGGTTTGAGCCTTCCCAAATTTCAGGGGTTTTTCCATTTTGCTAATTATTCTTCCCTGAAAAGCCAACCTGCTCAGATTCCTTTCTGGGCTTTCTCATTTTCAACACCTCTCTTCATGGAAGCCATGAAAATTCATGTTTGGACACACCATTTTGCCTTTAAAAGGTATTTTAAAATCTCAGGTAATTTTTTTTTTGTGAGATGAGCTGCTAAAACCAGAGATTACAGAATTTAGCAATTTTTTTCCTTCTTCACAGGGCTGGAGGTCACCATGACTAACCAAAAAGGTATTCCCAGGTCCTGATACTGTTTTGCAAACTGTTCTATATTAAATATCATCCCTCTAGTGAGAGCTGTCAAAACACTTTCATCTAACCTTCACCAGTAGAAAAATCTTAGTGATGCCACATAACAAACATTATACAAATAACTGTCAGAGTTCATTAAGTCTCCTTTGAAAAAATGATTTTCTCATGTGCTTTGAGTATTTTAATTTTTTAAGGTGTCATTTCTAAGCACTCGAGAGCTGATTTGCTTCTGGAAATCTTAGATCTCATTTTCATTAATTTTAATGAAAGTTGTAAAATGCAGAATACTCAAAAGTATTTTCCTATTCCTATTTATACTGGGTTTATGCCATTTCAGTGACACAGAGAGCACTGGCTGTTCTTCAGATGAAGCAGCTGTGGATGTTTTCATGTCCATTTTAAAAAGTTGTGTCCATACTTGGGGCAGAAGTAGATGGAAACTGAATACAGAGGCTTTAGGCAGCCCTAAATTATCAATGGTTTCAGTGCCAGCAGAGTGTAACAGCTTCTGAAGCAACTTGCCCATCTCTATCACTCATCAGCAACCAAAACTCAGCCCATCCCAGGGATGCTCTGGCTTGTGAAAGGGTCTAGATTCCAAATTAATTAATCTGGGTCATTTATTCATTATAAAGTTTAGAAACTCTGCTTTGAGAGAGCTGGACAACACATAGAGGCAGGTCCCAGCCAGCAGGAGAACAAAGGAAAAGTGGCAGGAAAAATTGGGACCATGTTGGTCTGCAGCATCAACAGGCAGCAATTCCTTCTCCTCTGCCACAATTTCTATAAAGACAGAACTAAATAAATGGCTGTTTCACAGGTGCCTAAGTGTTTAAAGCAGGCAGGAGGAGAGCTGCCCTCATGCTGTGGATGCTGGGTGTGCTGGTGAGGCAGAGAGGAGCGAGGAGCAGCCCCTGGGGCTGGGAAGTGCCTGCAGTGAGGGCTGGGCTGGAGGTCTCCCCTCTGCTCTGCTGGGTCTGCCCAGGCTGCAGCTCAGCCCTGGGCTCCCCTCGGGGTGCAGAGAGCAGCTGCCTGGCACGGTCCTCCTGTCACTGCCCGGGCTGTGATTACCGCCGTCCGAAATTCGGGCTGAGCCCAGGCAGCAGCTGGAATTAACCCCGGCCCTGCAGCACTGGGGCTGTGGCTCCAGGGCAGCTCCCAGCACTGCCCCAGACCTGCAGCTCTGGGCTTGCTTTGTGGCCAAAAGCACCTCGCTGGACTCTGAATGCACTGACATTTGCTCTGGGAACAGATGGGGGGAAAAAAGGAAAAAAAAACCACGTAAAGTTCCCAGAGATCTAAAAGCAGAAACATGTGTTGGAATATGAGCTCAGGCTTTTTCTTCTTAACTAAATTGAGCAGTAGGAGATAGCAGTTTGGGTGACCCCTTCCTCACAGTGAGTGTTACACAGACTCAGGCTTTAAGCACTTCCTTAAGGACTGTCAGGAGACTGGGATATAATTCAGTCAAAGAGGGCAGCACCAGCAACAATGTCAAGGGAAGGATTTTATATTTCAATTTAAGTGAATCCATTTGTTTTCTTTTTAATGGGAATAGCACTGTGACTCTGCAAGAGTTAGAAATGAGCTCAGCAACTGGAAACTGAAAAGCAGAAATCCTCTTGCTCCTCGGGCTGAGGTTTGTTCCTCACTGTTGTAATGTTGATTTCAGGGATGCAAGGCATGGCTCTGATCAGCCATGGTGTCACAGTACCTGAGCAGGTCACTTCAAATCCATCATCCACGGGCTGCTCATCCCTAAAGAAGGGTGTGATGCTGCTTGCATTCACTTTTGAGGAGGTTTAGGGCATATAAAGGTCTACAGGCACTGTCAGTCAGAATTCAGTGTTGAGGTGCTTCCATTCTACGTGCTTTGGAAACTTTCTAAAGTTCCAAGAGAGCTGGAAGGAGTCACATTTCTGCTTTCTGCTGCTGTCATTGCCTCTGCAGCCAACAGCCTTGTGCTGGTTCATGGCTCACTCACCTCTCCTGGCTGAGTGCAGCCTTGGTACCAACCAGAGCTCCAAGAGCTGCTCATTTCCACCTAGAAACTTTACAAACCTCATGACAAAAAGGTCTCCATTGACAAAGGGGTGTCCAAGACTCCAGGTTTAATCAAGGAGCCCTGGTTTCATGTAGTAGCTGATATTCCATTAGATTTTTCTGTTTTCCTCCCTACAGCTTCTGAAGTTTTGCATTTTAGAAAGGGTGATGCTCCTTTTATTCTAGGACATGCAGAGTTTCATTGTTTTCAGTCTCTGTATCCTCTGGTGGCAGGACTTGGAGAGCCAGCAAACCAAGCTGGGAGTGTTTTCCAGGGTACTGTCAAGAGGATTATTTATGTCCATTACAAAAATAACTGGGTTTCTAAGTATCCATCTTGTGGGGCACTCTTAGCTCACTGTAACATTTTCATCATGAAAAACCAATTAAAAATCTTATTTTGCAAAGCTGTCTTAAAGTGCCCAAATGGGGAAACTGCAGGCACTGGCCAAATACACCCAAAAATTGAACTTTACAATGCTCTTCAGAAAGCCATGTATTTTTACACTTTCTGAGAGTTCTATCATTTCTGAGCTGGACCTGTTCCAGTGTTTGGTGGGTTCCTGGCAGAGGTGCCAGTGCAAAGGGTTTGTCCTGGCTGTCTCAAACTGGACTCAGAGCCCTGATGTGTCCGTGCTGCTGCAGCCCCTGACCACAGGAGGACAGAGCCAAGGTGACCTTTCTCAAGTGCCTGGATGTGAATCTGAGGAGAGGAAAGCCCCTCCCTGCCCAGGTGAAGGGACTGGACCTGACACCTGCCTGCTGAAGCCCAGGCTGTGGGGAGAAGGCACAGAGCATGGCCAGGCTGCTCTGAAGGGGATGATGTGCTTCAGCTCCTCAATGCCTCTAAAGGTCAGGCCACTGCTCTTGCTGTTGGAATAGAAGTAGGGTTTGGAGGTCAAGAACCAGCATGGATTTCAGTAAGGAAGGTTTTCCTTAAAAGCTGTATGGCTGAGTTAATTCAAGGCTGAAGGTGTGAGGCATTGGGCCAGTTTCTCTTCTCTTCTGGCAGATATTTGCCCTTTGCTGATCCTTCTGCTCTCCCTATCAGGGATATGAAGGCAAGAGGGAATTTTGGAAGCACAGCAATGACCCCACCATGACAGCACAAGGGCCAGGTCAGTCCCTTCCCTTGCATCTCTCTGGGATTTGCTCACGTGCTTTTCCACAGAACTCTGCTTCCAAAAAAACTCTGCTTCCAAAAAAGCCCTGCAGAGCCTGAGTAAATTTCTAATTCCTGTTACTGAGAGACTCAGGAGTTTAAATGAAGCCCAGAATCGTGTGGAGTGTTCCAGTCAACACATTTTTGGTTTTCCTTCTTAAAACATTCATAAAAGCATTCTGTAGTCAGCTGTGTGGCAGCCAACAGCATTGCTTCCTTCCACATCAGAACAAGTAGGGGCATCTATTTTAGTTGGGAGAAAACAAAAAAATCACACTAACTTGATTTTCCCTTTGATCCCTCATATTCCCTACAAGCTTTCCTCTCTGTTTATAGCATCTGACATAATTCCTTTGGTCAGATTTTATGCCTGAAGTCATTTAGGCCAATTTTAGCTCCTTTTTTTTTTTTTCAGGGCTTTGACGTCTCAAGCAACTTAATCTAGGTCAGTAAAGTACCTGCTGTTGAAAGGAATTTTCTTGAGTAATGTTTTGATGTCAGAAGGGCCTTCCTTGGCATGTGCAGCTCAGAGGTCACCAAGCCCATACAGCATGGAAAGGGCAAGCCACTGGGTGTTAAATATTGGTCAGAAATCAGTCTGCAGGGATGTGCAGATTTAGGTTTCAAATTAAGGATTCTGGGATTTTTAAACAGCTGAAGTGATGTAGTGTAAAAATCCCAGCAATGCTCCCTCAGGGGGAGAATGTGCATATAAAATAAAATATTTGGGTGAGGGTCACAGGAACTGTGATTACATTGATTTCAAATAATTCCCAGACCAACCTAAGTGCTGAGTTTGCAGCTGGGAGAGCCCAGGGAGCTCATCCTGAGAACAGCCACGGGATGTGGTGGCTCATGGAGGAGCAAACCTGATGGAGTTACCTCTCCATCAAAGTTACCTCTCCAGGCAAAGTTCCTGCTTTTTGGCTACTTCAAGGCACATTTTTGAGGACTCTTATCCCAACCCTCTTTATCATAACCAGGGCTGAAGGACAGGTCTCCCTTCTGGCTTTCCACATCTCCTGCAGACACCCAGAGGAGGCACTGGGGACAGGGAATTATCACTGTAGCCAAGGCAGAAAACTGGGAGAAAATGGAAGAAAAATACAAGTTATTGCATGAGCACTAGGACTAACAAAAATTTTCTTCTCTGGGTTCATATTTCATGATTGATTTAATTTTGTATCTGTGAAAGGGAAGCTCTAAATGAAGCTTTTCCTGTTGTTGGGCTTGGGTATTTGCAGGGGCCTCTCTCTTGTACCTCCCCAACTGTTTTCACAAAAACTGGAGGAATTTAAATTACTATTTATCTGACCTTCTGTCACATTTGATTAAGAAGGGTTCAAACACAACTGAGGTGGGTCACAGGTAAAACAGCAAAAACTCAGCAAAATGTATAATTGCTCTTCATTTCCAAATGACAAAAAAACCCCAGGGTAGCCCAGTCTACCCCCCTAAACCTTCAAATAAAATATTGAGAACTCCATTTCTCCATTTCTTCAGCCATTTCAAAAGCAGCAGCACAAGCCAATCCTTCAGCACTGGTTTAGGACATGCCCTGACCAATCTAATTTGAATGACATTATGGGAACTGCAGTGATTGTGCACGTACTTATTTAGCTCATCACTGGGCAGTCCAGCAGTGGGGCACTAACAAGGAGTGATATTTTTGCCCTTCTAAACTGACTGGCTGTGATTTTTTACATTTGGTGAGCTGGTTTCCAATGGATTCCAGTATGGTTCTCAAATCATGCTCTGCAGAGCATTTTTTGGTGGGCTTGATCGAGCCCATGGTCACGAGAAGCTTTTTTTCTTCCCCTCCCTCATTTCCAGTTGAGAAGTTGTATTACAAGGCTCTAAAAATATATTCAGATGTTTTCATTAAATTGGTTCTCCATGGCAGCAATTGTTGGAGCTGCTGTGCTCGTGCCTTTGATCGTTATTGGGAGGAGTGGTGGTTTTTGTGATTAGAAATGGATGAAGGACAGAGAAAATCCAAATATATGTTTGCATGAGGGATGTGTTTCTGTGAGGGAGAGAGAAATCTATTTACATGTGCACTAAGGAGAGCAGGCATCACATATTGGTTTTGTTTTTTTCTTTTCTTTTCATCTTTCTATGAACTTTTAAAGTAGAAAGATTTACTTAAGTAATTTATTTTTTTAAGCGTATGAAAATGAAAGGTGTGGGATTTATCTCTGGGAAGGTCTTACACGTCTGCATAAAATGTTTTGGTAGGCAAAGAACAACATAAATGTAACTGTTGCATTCAGCAAAGATCTCTCTTATTCAAACATTTCTTCAGGCATCTGAATTTTACAGGAGGTTGCCAAAACAATGCTTTGAGAACAGAGTAAAAAAACACCTTTTCTTCCTCTTGATCAGCTTTCCTCTTTTAAAAAGTGAGATTATGAGAGGTCACCATTGAGTGAGTTTCTCTTTTACCATTTTCTTTCAAGTTAGGATCTAAGGAAACAAAAAGAAACTAAGGAAAATGTACATTAAATAAATATATATGCATGTAAATACAGAAATGTCTTATATCACAATTTTAATAAATGAAAGAGTAAAAGATGATCTTTTTTCTTTTCTGCTGCCCCTTTCAGAGTTGAATTTTAAGCTGTGAATTCAGTCCTGAAGGTTTCTCAAAAGGTCTTTCTTAACTAGGACTGGTCAAAAATTGATTGCCCTACCCTGAAATCTTTCTGAGATGTGTTAAGCAGAATCCAACTCCAAATAGGCTGAAAAGTTCAAACTCTATCCCCCCAAATTTTGCATCTCAGAACATAAAGCTATAAATAGAAGTAAATGAAAATATTTTCATACACGAATGTTTTAAATTGAGTCATTTTAATACTATAGTTCAATTAAATATCTAAATTAGAAGAATTTAATTTTGAAACAGAGATCTTTTGATTTTATTTTGAGTGCAAGAACACCCCACTTAGGTTTCACAGGGAATTTTTGATGTTAGTTGGTGCTCCCTGGAGAAGGTCACCTGAGCTGAAATCTTTGCTACTCAAGCAAGAAGCAGAATCCTCCAGGATTTATTTCTTAGCCTTGTTCTTTTGCAGGGGTTAAAAGTCCTTCCTTCTCTTTACAGCTATAAACACTGCAGTCCACATGAAGAGAAATCTATTTGAAAGTGGCTGAATAAAGTCAAGAAGGTAAATTAGAATCATCTGCTTCCCAAAGCCTTTCTTGTCTCCATAAAACAATGCCCTCTCCTGCCTCCCAGGCTGTGACTAATTCTCTAACAGTCCTTTTGTTCCAAATAAAACTCTCATGTAGGCTGACCATATTTTAATGAACAAATGCAGGGAAGATTGACTTTACAGGATTTTTTTTCATCCTCTCTGCTTCAGTGGCAGTGAGTGGAGGGGACAGAAGTGCAGGACACAAGTCTCAGTGTGGATGATGATGGGTGGTCAGAGGATTTTTTGGATTTGTTTTTGGCACAGCTGTGGGTCGTGGTATGGATACAGTTAATTGGGTTCACTATTAGGAGTGTTTAGTACCAGCTTACCTGTCAGAGACCTGTGTGAGGAAGCAGATGCTGAGATTCCTTGGGAAACCATCCTGTCCCTACCTGGGGGAGAAGCAGGATGATGGGACTGGCTCCAGCAGGCGGGAAATGGAGGCTCTGTCACATTCCTCCCTTTGGAGGCCACAGGACCAGGAGTGTCCCCAGAGGGCTGCAGGTCTGCCCCGGGAGGGACACAGGGAAACATCTGGGGTTTTGAGCTTCCTGCAGCTCAAAATTCGGTGGATTTCTCCTTGGCTGGAATAGCCTGCTCAGAGGAAAGGGTTAAAAGGAGGACACCGTGGTCAAACCTGCAAAGAACCGGTGTCATTTAAATCCTCCTCAGGAAAAGTCTGATATCCTCACATAGTTTAAGGTGAGCTCTGCTTTGATGTTTGAAAGCCTTAATCTGTCTTTGGAAGAGCTCCTCAGGCTCTGTCAGACCTTGTCCTGAGAGGGAAACCAGCCCAGGTGACACTGAACCTCTGGTGAAAGGCAAGTAACACAGGTTTGAAAGAATTGAGGCACTCTGGCCACCTCCAACTTTCACAGATTTGACACTTCTTTAGACTGATTTAGCCCAAAGTCACTGGACCTGTTTTTCTAGTGGCTCCACTTGCAGCTCCAAGACCTATTCTTCCAATTTGCCCTCATGAAAATTAGGGAATCCCTTGAATCATTGGTGGTCATGAAGAACTACGTCCTCTTTATGATTTCCTTTACTATTAAAAACCAGAAACCAATGGCAAATTGAGCTCCAGGAATAAATCAAGAATAGCTCTTTTAATGCCAGCAGTTACCTAAAACAGTGTCAAGTGGGAAAGACCAGAAAACACCAACTCCATTTATTTATTTTATTTAAACTGTTGTTTTTCTTGTTGTTGTTGTACACAAGTGATTTTGTTATTTTTTATTCTTCTAATATCCAGCATTTCAGGAAAGGAAATTCTGTTTATGACATCAAAACCCATAATTTTTCTACCTGCAAAAACATGGGCTGAAGCTGCAACTTGAATTCAAGTGATTTTAAAGACTACATAAATTTAAGAGGGATTTCAATCAACTCAGGCTAATTCCTCTGATATTCTTCAACTGAAAATGCCTGACTTAATTCCAGTGAACAGGATCCAAAAGGTCTTGGGCATGAAGAAAGGGAAGCAAAACCTGAAATTTCCATATGATCTTACATCATTAGAAATCCCTCTGAAGAAAATGGTGATTTTGTCCATGAGCAGTGATCCTACAGAACTTTTTTTCTCCTACTCCCTTCTGGATTCAGCCTGGGCTGGTTGTTGTTTGTTAGCTCAGGAATGTCAGAGATGAGAGAAGAACCTGCACACATCTTCCACTCCCCCAAACACTTTGTTTTCATGTTCCCCAGCAAACTCCTCGAGCTTTGTGTTAATTTGTTTATTTTTATTAACTATTTGCTCTTCTATCTCTTACTGCCTTAAAACTATGCAGGCTAAAGGTCTGAATACTCAGATTGGTTTAAGCATCCTTGATTTGCTGGTTGTTTTATGGCAGCTGTGAGAGATTTACAGCAGTAAAGGTGCTGGCAGCCCATCAAACTCAGGATGCAGAACCTCGTGATGCCAGCACTGCTGTTGGCTCTGCAAAGCCAGACAGCTTCATCAAGAAAATCCTGACAAGAAAAATCACTGCCACAGACCTGGCTGATACACTTTGAATCCAACATCTTGTCCCTTGGACATAGTGCCTGAGGCTCCAAACACAAACAAATCAGCCCTTCATAAGGAGATGCTTATGTGCTAAATCCTTCTTTTCCTTGGCTTTGGCAAACATCAATAAACATCTTGGCAACGAAGAGCAAGAGATTACATGTTATATATGGGCGGCAGGCATCTAATGCAGCAGAGGGAGGGACCATATCTGCTCCTGATGAAAGCAGAACGTGGAGTGTTATGCAATTGCTCCTGTGAAATGCACCCAGCAGCAGCCTGGTGGTCAAAACTCATGTTGGTGCTCAGGGGTGTCTTGTCAGGGTGTGGTGGAAAGATGTTATACCTTGGCTGGGTCATTTTCTGAGAGGTGATCTCCTCCTTTCAGTATTCCTTTGCTTCATGGCTCAGGCAGGCAAAGTATTGCCTGAAAATGTTAAATGTTTATTTGAGAAAAAAATAGTTTGACTTGAAAATAATGTCTTATTTTTACATCCTGCAATTGTGTCTGTAGAGACAGTAATTGCTGTTTATTTTAGTGGCTAATGTATATGCTTAGAGTGATTTTTTTTTTCCACATTACAAGTAGGACATCACTTACACTTAAGTTGCTTGTCATACCTTTCAGACCAATAAAACTCCCACAGATGAAAGCTTGCTTCACGTAAAAGAACTGTTGAAAAAGTGTTTCTATGGACATAAAATCTGACATGATGATAATCTGAAACTGCTCACTCCCCAAGGATGACAAAACTCTAACAACTTCAAAGCAAAGAAAGACTTGCCAGAGGGGAAATTGTAATTAAAATTAGATAACCTGTATGAAAAGCATCCAATTTGTAGTCTATAAAAGTGTTTTAGAAGCACAGTTCTTCAGCCCCAGGACCATAGCTGTAACAATTATCTGAAGACTTTCACAGTGGAATCAAAACATGTTAATTTGTTAATGAGTTGGTATGTAGCAGTAAGGAAAAACTCTAATGAGGGAATACAAACATAAAGACAGCTTTTTTGGTTTTAAGTCAATACACTGTTTAAGTCAGTGCTTTGGTTGCTGGGAAAGCTCCCCATCTCTTCCTGAAAAAGTGGTTTTGAACTGAGTGAATGAATCTCTTCCCCCCTTGGTCTCCCCAAAAGTCCAAGTTGGTCACTGAGCCTTTCACACGGAGTGGTTTCATCTCAAGCCTTTTCTGCAGGAATATTGGGGTTGTGCACTCCCTGTGCCTGGCTGGGAGCAGCCCCTCACATCCCCTCTCCCAGCTGAGACTCCTCAAGCCATCTCAGCCCTGCTACACACAATTTCCAAGGGATAAAGGATGTGAAATCAGCACAACCACCTCTCCTGGCTGCGCTCTGAGCACGTAACGGCGTCACTCGTCTTTATCTACCTGCAGAGAGAGGCAGCAGCTGGACCAAGGATTACACTGAGCCCTCCTGTCCTGACAGCGTGGCAGATCTCAAAAAGCAAAGAGGAACCTTGAACCCAGCCAGGAAGGCAGATTGCTCCTTGTTTCCCCACTTCCCAGCAGAGCTTTTCATCCACCCTGTGTTTGGCAGCAGCTAATCCATAAAGCTGGTGCTCCTCCAAAGCGGCTGTGCTGCAGTGGCTGCTCCCCCAGCAGGGCAGGGATGGAGGTTCCCCTGTTCCTTTGCCAGCACAGAGCAGCAAAAATATTCATTTTCAGCTAATGGTTGTATGCCTCAGATTAGGAGAGGATTAGGGATTTCTTTGAGAGTTTGGGTTGGCATGAGGTTGGAGGGCAGAAGTGCAGTTGGGAGAAATAGGCAATGGAAAGAAGAGGAATATGAAAAGGAAGAAGAAAGGAGGCAAGAGTGGTGGGAAGGGAGGGAGGAAAGAAAAAGACTGCATGGAAGGAAGAAAGGTAAAGTAGTGGAAAAATCAGTATTTTGCCTTGGTTGGGACTTCCTAAAACAAAGAGCTTGAGCCTCAGGTCAAATAAATCTTAGTTCTTTCTTCCTCCACTGCCCTACAGCAGTCACTCTTAAAGAAAGAACAGTAAGGCCTGCTGATATCAATGCTGTCAATGAGTGCAGAACTAAGGGAACTTTTAAGGACAAAATAGCCCTTTCCATCCCTTGGCACCATCCCTACATCTGGGAAAACCTGGATAGAATTTCCAAAAGGAGAAAGTCTCCTCTGCTGGCATGTCAGTAGGGATAAGGAAACCCTGTAGTGTGGTGGCAGGATGGCTTACCTGGGAATTAGGGAATCTGGGACAACAAACTGCTCTATCAATACTCAGTAGCATTTGAGTGTCTTTCACTCTATTTGTTCAATCTCTTTGTTCTCTTTCCTACGGTCAGTAAAATTTAGGATGCAAAGGTGCATCCAAACCCAGTGCATCTCACTTATCTTTGCTCTCTCCAGGTCCATCCTTTGGATCAAATCCTGTTTGCTGTTCCATCCTCATTCAGCAGCTTGTAATTGTGGTTCCTGAATGAGCCACAGAGCACCATAAATACACAGAGTTCCCACACTAAAGAATGTGTCATCAATGCAAGTGACAGCAGTAAAGGTGCCCAGCATCATCACCTCCCTTCAGCAGGGAGCTCACACACCAGAGAGGCTGAGAGCAGGCAAAGGGCTTGGAGGGAAAAGTGAGAATAGCCTGGGTGTAGCAGTGATCTCCTGGGACAGAATCTCATAATTAGCCAGGGCAGACTTCCCTTTGATGTAGGATTAATATAGAAAAAAAGGTTAATGTACAATGTTACTTCCTGAGTGAGCTGTTTCATTATCTTTGGTAGCTTCACAATATGATAATAATCACAGGACTGGATCTGATCTTTTCCAGTTGAGACAATAGGGAGGAGGTGAGAGTTATCTCTGCCTTCCTCCACGTGACACAGTAATCCACTCTGCTGTTCCTGACAGCTGGAAAAGCTGCACCTCTTCCTGAATGCCTTACACATGGCCTATGCTTGCAAGCATTGATAATGATAAAATATTCATTATATCATTTTTGCTTAGGGCAAATCTATATTCTGGTGGTGTGATGTAAATGCGTGGAGTTATCTCCTGCTGGTCTCTATTTATGGGAGCAATGGCTCCAGGTACTGCTATTATTAGCACTCTTATGAACACTGTTTGCTTTGTTGCAACACTTCTCATTTAATCCAACATCCCAAGGCACTTGGAGAAAAAGTTGTCCTGTAACAGGAGTGCCAGTTTTAAGTAAATATTCTCCCAGCCAAACATTTATTTTTACCTAGGAACTGCAGGCTCCTGGCTACTGCACGGGCCCAGAATGCAGCAGGCCTGGATCCATTTTCAGGGGTTGTAAAGGATTTCTGTGTTGGAAGAAAGGTTGTCCAAGGATTAAAACCTCTGGGAGAACAGAGAGATGGTGAAGCAAAGGAGCAAACTGCCAGGTTCTTTGCCTTTCTGGATCTTTTCATATGAGGGAGAAGCTTTGTGCCTTCTGTGAGGTCCCTGCCCAGTGTCAGGCTGTGATTCAGAATCTGTGTGTGCCAGAAACTTAAATACCCTGGTGAAGATTTTTGTTCAGGAAACAGGGACAGCAAAGCATACCTGCCTCAAATAGGGTGGTTTTAAATCTGCCCAACCGTGGACAAACATGTTTTCTCTGTTTGTTTTCTGTGATTCTGCTCTGGCCTGGGAAGAGATATTCCACTGCACTTTATCATCAGCCTTCCCGCTGCTCCACATGAAATGTGGAGGGTCGTACCAATGCCCTGAATCATTCACTCAGCAGCATTGTTTGGGTTTGGTTTGGGATGTTTCTCAAATTCAAGTTGAGGCTGGTTTGATGTTGTGCTCTTCAAAGTTATTCAGCACCCAGCCCTTTTGTGGCTCCATTGAGTTCAGAAGTTGGCTGGAGCCTGGTGCTGTATCGGAGCTTTCACAACAGCAGCCAAACCAATTAATCTTTTCCAAAGATGCAGTGTGGAAGACTATTGCGCCTTCTATTTTTATGGCAGGGTTTTTGCTTCATTTCTCACTCGGATTCTAGGCTGCATTCTGTGCTATTTCCTTGCCTTGGATGCTGAATAACTCCTTACATGCTGAAGCTGTAACACTTTCTCACTGCAGATGTTATAAACCAGGGAAATAAGCCAGCCTGGATTGTCTGTGAGCCAATCTAAACTGACCTGCAGCTTTTCCTGCATTCTCCTTCATGGCACCTTTCATTTGATGAGCACACTGTAGATTCTTGATTGTTAAATTAAAAGATTATTAATAGAACCAGGGACCTGTCTCATGTCCTAAGCTGTCTGTGTCAGCTGCTCTGGGCTGGACTATTGGGTTTAGAGAAAGGCAATAAATAGCATTGAGCTCTTGGGGGGCTTCAGGCTGGACATCAGGAAGAATTTCTTCCTGAGAAGGTTGTCAGGCATTGCAAGGGGCTGTCCAGGGAGGTGGTGGTGTCCACATTGCTGGAGGTGTCCAAGGAAAAACTGGACGTGGCACTCAGTGCTCTGGGCTGGGTGACAAGGTGGGGACCAGGCACAGGTTGGACTCAGTGGTCTGGGAGGTATTTTCCAATCTCAGGGATTCTGGGATTCTGTTCTTCTATGATTCTTTTATGGTGGTGTCCACTTGCCAACACTCATTAACCTCACAGGTATTTACATAAATACTTCCATTTGTATTTGCAGTGAGTGTGCAGGAAAATAAAAATATTTCATGAATCTTTCTCATTCCACTAAGTGAGAACAAAAATACTTTCCCCTTTTCTTTGCCATGGCAGGGCTCCTAATTTAAAATTAGATAGTAATAATATTTTGTAACTAGTACATGGTGCAGCTCAAGTCTGCTGCTTTGCCTGTGGAACACAACCTCAGGAGAAGCTACAATAAGAAAGTTGCTCTAACAGTGAGCTTGCTCATGGCCTGGACAACCTGGAACACCTCTGGTGAGGAGTTTGGCTCCCTGCTCCACAGCAGGTCATCCCTGCAACAGGGATGGGCAAGAGGAGGAGGCATTGTACTGCCAGGAGAGGTCCAGCAGGGCCCAGGACTGCCCAGTGGGAGAGCTGCCAGCAGTCCTTGCACCTCTCCAGGTGGGCATCCCCCAAAACAGCTCCAGAGATCACCTGAACCCTCCCACTCCTGACCCACCAACTCCCCTTGGTCTCCAGGGGAAGCGGGACTTGCTCTTCCTGATGACTTGAGCAGTACAGTGAGGGAATCTCTCCCCTTGTGAGTCACCAAAAATGGAAAATAATCATCTTAAATTAAAGATATAATCAGTCTGCAAGCAGCAAAACTTTGTCAGCACAAGAATAAGACATTCTCCTTAATCCTGTCCGTGCTGAAAGAAGTTTATTCAAGTATTTATCTAACCTTGTATTTAACCAGGAAATCCAGCTGAGCTAATCACTTTCTGCCAAAGAAGTATTTGGGCACTCAACTGCCATGACATTTCTGAGTGATTCTGTACACTGTGGCCATTCTTTTAATGGTTTAATCACACGCAGGAGGAACCACACATTTTTCAATGATGTTTCCTTCAGAAAATCAAAGAGCCTTGTCATCAGGGAAGACATAAGAAAATGTTGTACATGATTTGTAGGGGTGATGCCTCAAGATGAGAGGCCAAGGGGTTCTGCCTCATATGTGTTCTATATGGGCCTGTCCAAGTTCACACCACTTCAGTCTGCACTTTACATCTTTAACCTGCACTAATCCTTTTTGCTTCTGAGATTTCAACCAAGAGGCTCCTTTCTTGTGCCATAACACCCAAGGGTTTGATGGCTTGGTTATCTCTACCTCATAAATAATACAACGATGCGCTTGGCTTCTCGTAAATAACAAGATATTCTCTGTACACAGGCACATCTCTGCTTCCACACTCTGTTTGTGATGATTTTATAGGTAGAAAGACACAAAAGAGAATGAAGAAATTACACTTTTCACAGAGATGAAATTATGTGGCTTGTAGTTATTCTGGGCAGAGAACTGCACACTAAAAATCTCAAGGAGAGTTGCTTAGGGAAATTCCACCTCCAAGTCTGTAACGCTAAAGAGGGCATCATGTGCCTCAGTTTCCCTGCAGGAAAAATTGTCGTGCTTGCACTGACCTCATCCAAGACCTCTGGATGACCATGCTGTGGACACCTGCTCCAAATATTCATTTACTCTCCTACCATGGCAGTGCCAACGGGAGAAAAACAACTCCAGTGGCCCCTTGGATTCCACCTCTGCCTGTGCAAGACTCATGTGTTAAGATCATGAGAAAAGAATAAAAAAGAAAAGAAAAAAAAAAAAAAAAAAGAAAAGGCAGGCATTTTAGACTTATTCCCCTCCTTGCCCCTTGGAAGAATTATTCAACAGAAATAATTGTTAAATAATTAGCTGCCACCACCCCCTCCATTGTCCCCTTGAAATCACTGCCTTGCTGAGTCATGCTGTCCTCAAAGCATCCCACGAGGTCTGCATGGACCTCCCTGACCCAGCCTGGAGCCACCCATCCTGAGGGGCCCAGAACTGTCCTAGTGTCCCCTTGGGCATCTGCAGGAGCCCTCTGTGCCTCAGCACCTTCCAGGATCAGGTCTTGCATTAGAAAGTCGTGCAGACACAGCCACAGGCAAATGTGAACCAGCTGAAAATGCTGCAGCCGGGCACATTGTCTTCAGATCAGGCTCTGCAGGAATTAAAACCAAGTGTGTGATCTGAGCACACTGAAACTGGCTCCAAATGAAGCTGGAGTTAGGTCTCCTTAGCAGGGAGCACGGGATGGGATTGTTAAGTTTTAATAAAGTGTGGCCAGTGCTTTAATAAAGTGTGGTGAGTATATTATCCAACATGCTTTTACAATTACGGAGAAACAAGAACAGGAACTTCATTAACGCTTTACAGGGGAAAGAAAGCTGTGCTACAGGCAAGTGATGTATTGCCATTGGGACTGTAGGTGTCCTGCATTTAAGAAAACAAGGGAGAAATCTGGGGAAGGGGGTAATTACACTGTCAGCAAATGTGTTTGTGCTCTCAATGAGCTGTTCCCTTCCAAGTCCCACAGCTGCCGTCACAACACGGCAAATTTCTAGGACAGAAGGTGACTCCATAAACACAGCCAGAGCTGTAATGTGAGAGACAAAACTCCTCAAGGGAAAAGAAAAAAAATTGAAAAGCACATGCAGAATCATTTACAAAATGTGTTTTCCAGGGCTACAACAACCCTGGGCAGGGTTACACTCACCACTCTTGAGGCAGAGGGGAGCTGCTTTGATAAAGCACAGGTGAGGTGTATCTTGTGAGCTGCGTGTCAGGCAGGATTAACTCCCTGGCAAATTATCAAAGCCAACTGATAGCAAAACAAGTTGGGACTCTCCTACAGTGGCAGTTTAAAACTAGGTGTAACTTCACCTAAAACAAATGAATACAGCGGGGGTGTAAGGGGACTACCTAACTAATTAACCCCTTGATTAACTCCCAGGCAGATTACAGCTTTTTGTGGAAATCAAGGAGGTCTCAAGAAATTTAAGACGGTGTTGGGTAAGTTTAGAGTGAAAATCAATTATTGGGAGAATTCTTTCTGTGTGGTTTGGGGACTCAGAGAGGAAGGGAGGAGGCCAGGAGGTGAAATGCTTTACTGGGTCTGCTCCTGCCTCTCAGCTCTGCACAGATTCCCACGTTGCAGGAGCAAGCTCTCAGTAAAACACACACGGTGTTCCTCAGGATAGGCAACACTGCTCTGCAGCTTGGGAAGAGGAGTTCTAAGCAACTCCTGAGGATATAAAACCACCCTTTGAATTGCCATACAGAGCTTTGAGACAGTTTTTTTATAACTTTTTTTGTGTTAGAACAGAATTATTAATTCCTCCCATCAGGATTCAGGCTCAGAAACGCTGCCCTTCATGTTTTCTAACAATTTCCTACTTTTGCATTTCTGTGCCCCTGCAGCAGGAAATCCAAACCGTTGTTACACATTCCCAGGGAGCACAGGGCTCCACCTGGCATCCCTGCTACCCCAGTGAGATCCTGCAGCTTGGGGGAACTTGGGGAGAAACCAGTTCTGTAGCACTGCACATGGGAAAACCAGGCATGCAAAGCGGTCTGTTGGGCTGAAAATGTGGCTTGTCAGGGATAATGAAGGAGATGGGAGGCAATTAAAAAGGAGAAAAGTGACAATCTGACAACACGCTCAATTAATGTAATCAGATTTTACGTTCACTTCATCAGTGGCAAATCAAAGCGTAGTAGGAACGAGATGAACTTTTTAATATTAAAAACTACTCCCATAATATGCAAAGTCAGGGAACACCAGTAAATTTCTGTCTGTTGCCGATCATTAACTGATTTAGGATAGACCTTGCTGAGTAATTATGTTTAATAAGAGCTTGTCCATACAAGCTGCTATCAGATGTCATTTTATACTGTTTCAAGCCAGATATAATGGGCGAGATGCACATATTAACTTTCTGTAATACTGTACAGGCTTTTTATGGGAGAAGGGTGGGAAAATTCAAAACTGATTATTGTGTGGCTTCCTTTCAGACAGTTGTATTTGATCTAATTTGATTTATCGCTGCACATTTTGAATGAGCAGAAATGTCTTGAGGGGAAAAAAGAGACTTGTTACAGTAAATGCTCATGTTAATGTATTTACACCTGCCTGCTTGGTGGGCTCCAGAGCTGGTTGTATTTATTACTGTTTGGAGTCCTGTGGATTAAAAACCTTCTCTCTATCTTTTTGCTCTCTGTTGTAGGGATGCAATGAGCTTCCCACACCCTCCACAAGCGGTGATTGTGTAACTAATCCATGCTGGCATAACAGTGTCTTCACCTAGATTGCTAATATTGCTAAAGAGAAATGCAGGACAAAGGCTGATGTCTATTTTCCAGAGGAAAGCACTGCTGTAACTCAGAGGCAAATTTTTCCAGGTGGTCCTAGAGCATAAATGTCTTGAACCTTGTAGAGAAGTGAGCCCAGGGGTTTGGAGTTCCACTTCTTTTTAGAGACGTGCATGAAAGTTTTGGTGCTTGTATTACTTGAAGGCACAAAACCACAAACAGTTTTCCTGATTGCTTAAGGGTTTCTGGATCCCCAGTGCAGCTCAGCTTAGTCTTTAATGTACTGGCCCTGCTCTTCTTCAGCAGAGGGACATGGGCAGATGAAGCAGTGCATTTTCCATCAAGCTCTTTCTAAGAAAGGCACACACACTTAAAAAGGCATAAGGAAATGCATCAATATCTGTGAGTCTGAGCCACTCACCCTGCAGCATGAGGGCCCAAGGTTCTTCTGCAGTTTAAGCACAGAATTAGAGAATGAGACCCCTCTGGGCTGATTTTGTCCTTGACTTTCTGTGTGATGGTTGGAAGGGGCCGTATCTTTGCAGTGACTTGTTACACAAAGTCTTGCTCAAGAAGCAGTTTGGGGTTAGGAATTTATCAGCATCTGCACTTCACAGACTGCTGGGCTCTGCCATCCAGGCCCAGGCAGGGCAGCACCACACCTCACATGGCTCCTGCTTGCATCTGCACCCCTGAGCTGTGTGTCTGTAGGGCTGTTCCCAGTACCTGGCTGCATGTCCCAGCTCTGGAGTGATTCCCACCAGGAATTGCTTGGCTCCTGCTCAATCTCCCCTTTAAACAGCATCACTGATGGGCACTGAGGAGTCTGTGCTGCTGGGGAACTCGGTCAGCTGAGTTGTCCTGAAAGCAGGGAGAGGAACAGGACATACATCTCTGCACCTGGAGACAGCAACCAAACCCTCAGTACAAACCCATCCTTCCCTTAGGTGGGTCTTATGTTCAGATTAGGCTTCCCTGAGTTATCTAACTCAGGTCTTAGTCACTGGCATTGCAAAAGCTCGTTACGGTTTTATTTGGCACCGTCCCTTCACGTGTTCCTGTGTGTGGATTGCAGTGACACGTGTTTGCCTCGCTGAGGGAGAGCTCACACATGAACACTGACTACTCTGTGAATTTATGGTTGTCTACAGAGGTTTCCTGGGTTTGTTTGGGTGCTGATCTGCTTGGGTCAGGCCTTCTTCTCTCAACACACAAAAAGCTCCTCTGTGGTTGTTGCTAGTGGTCTGAAGAAATCCTCCTGAATGAGGTGTTGACCTGTTAGGCATTGGTCAGGGAGGCAATTTGTTCTGCTAGCACTGGTTTGGGTATTTTAGTTTTGTTATTCACTACGAAATCTTTATGAAGGGAAAAAAAAAAAGCAGAATTTACCTAAACCTAGAGGAATAGGCATTTATTTCAACATAAAAGGTGGGGGAGGACTAAGAAAAGAAGGCATTGTAGACTCATGTTATCCTGATGTGTTTGGTAAGGTTTCTGTTGACATTTCTCCTGTTACAGCATAAGTTTATGGGGTATTTCAATATATCTCTAGAACGGCCTGAATGAGAACACCTCTAAATCTGTGGGAACCTCAGATTCCAATCTCCATCTAGATGCAAAGTGTAATTTTCCCAACCGTATTTGCATTCCAAGATATACAAAATACAGAAAACACAAACGTTTGGCACTCAGGGAAGGCTCTGTCATTTGCATTCTCATCTCCAGCCCTGCACGTGCCACCATGGGCTGGGCTGCCCCTGCATGGGGTGACAGCACTCCCAAACCCCACATCCTGCACACAGACTCTGCTTTTTCTCACATGCATACTCGTTAGAGAATTTCTCTTATTACCTGGGCTGTATTACCTGAGGGGGAGGCCTTGTGCACAAAATTAATTTTATTTGGCCACAGAAACTCCCTGTGCCTTTGGCATCTGAGCCTTTATATGCAGAGGAAAAGCCTTCTGAGGAAAGCTGCTGCATTTACAAGACCCTGCAGAAAATATCTCACACCAAGCTGGACTGGAGGTCACTGCTGAGCTAAACTCTGCCAGTGCTTATTTTAAAAGAGAGCAGCTTGGGTTTTTTCCAATCCTTTCAGAAGTCTGTCTGGGCCTTGATCTGCCTTTATTGACTGAGTTGAGTAATTTGCAGGAGGGATGAGCTGAACGTTCTCAGCTTTGGAGATGGACTAAAGGCAAGTCTACACCTGGCATCTCCTCTGCATCATTCTTTACAGCTCATATGGGGTGAATATTTTCCACATTTCCTTTCTTTTTTTTTTTATCCTTTCCTTCCTTTTCTCTCTCTCTTTCTCTCCTTTCTTTCAATTATATCTGGCATTTTAAGAGGGAAATGTTTTTTGGGTTTTTTTTCGGCAATAAAAATAATTTTGCAAAAAGTACCTGCATTTTTTTCTTTTTTTTAAAGTTTTTTTTTTTATGGAAAGAGTGAAAATTAAAACAGTTCAGTTGAAAATAAAAAACATTGTTCAGTCCAAAAGCATCTGAGCTTTGAGTGTAACCAAAACACTTGGACAGTTGAAATTCCTGCAGAGAATGGAGAAAAACAAACGTGTTTTCACTATTTTTAGTCATTCCAGTATGTCACTGTACATATTTTGAGGAGAAAGTTGGTTTTTCCACAGCAGCTGCTACTTGAGTCCTCTAATTCTTTTTATTGCTTTTCCCACATTTTACACCAAATTCTAATATTTCTTATCTTATCCAGTCTTTCTGGTTTTTTGGCAACACCCAAATCTTGCATTCATTTTGTTATGCATGAAGGGGGTGGAGGAAGCAGACACAGCTGAAAAGTATAACTTCTAGCAATGATAAAAAAAAAAAAAATTACAACCTTGGCATAGATTTGTTTTGTTTTTGGAGAAAAATTCCAAAAAAATAATTGTTCCCCCTCTCTGCCATAACACGCTGCGCTCTACTTGAGCGTTTCTTAGATGGCGTGTGGATTCAAGGGCTTCACATTTCATCAGCATCCTTAATGAGCTTGAGGAGCCTCTAATAAATCTCAGCCCTTTTAATGAATTCTTTATAGCTCTTAACTGCTCCAGATAGAGATTGACGAGTGTAACCGGTAGCACAAAATCTTGGCAGGCAATAAGACGAACGGCCCCATCCTTTCCCTCTGGCATCCCATCTGAATTTCTGCAGCAGAGATAACCAAGAGTCTGTCACTGCTATGAAGTTTGTGAAATTTAATTAGGAAACTAATAAAACAGCTCTCATCTAGTGCTGCAGTTACCTAGGAGATCTGATGTGTTGTTTAAGAGCTTCTCCCAAGGGAGCGTGTGGTGGAGACCTGTTATCTGAGCAGAGGGTTTGATTGACCACTTCTCTGTTGTAAACCCCTTTCTAGGAGGGTTAATACTTTACTAAAAGACATATTTGCACTACTTGAGTGAGCCATTTATGCACCACTGAGGAGCAGAGGCTGATGGTTTATATTTAAACAGCACTTACTTTGGAGAGACAGGAGGGGTTTTTTTCTTTCTCCTAATTCCTGTTCTTGGTCACATTCTCAATCAAAAAGGGCCCATTTTCCAGTTCTAACTCCAGTGTCTTGAAATCATCTTACCACAGCTGAAGATTTTCTCTTTGGGCATTTTAGAGGCAAAGTTGTCTCAGCTGGAGTGGAGGAACCATAAGTGATGTAGAATCAGATCAGATTTGTCCCAGTGGCTGCTTCTGCAAGATCTGATCCTAAGCAAAAGCTGGGTGTGATATGTCCAGACCAATCTCTTCAGCTCAGGGAATGTTTTGGCACTAATTTCAATCAAGGAAATTTCACTTGAATCCAATTATTGCCAATATGTCTCATAGCTAGTAGATTAGATTTTGGTTTGGTGGTGTATTTTAGAAAACATAGTTCTGTCAGTAAATCCATAGTATATACAGTTTAGAGGTAGTCTTAGAATTCAGCAAAAAATGGGTTCATTGTACCTTGAGACCTTTTTAGGATTTCAGATAGTTTTCCCATACCACAACAGAAAACCACTCATCTCTGTCTTTTGATTTTTTTACTGATAAGTCAACTTATATTTGAAAATTAAAAGCTACTTCAAATAAAGATTTTATTCAGTTCTGAAAATGTCAAAGAAAGCTTCTTTGACCATTTCAAAGCCATTGTTTTTAGAATAATTGAAATGAAAAAAAAACCTACTGAAGCCATCCTGCCTCTCCCAACTATATCTGTTTGGGCAAAGCAGCATATTCCAGCAATAAAAAGAAACCACATTTAAAAGTATTGACCAATTCTACTTAATATTTATTGTTCTTTGATAACTGAAGAGAATAGAAAAATCTTCTCAGCAAGGCACCATGAGAATGATTTCTTGGAGAGCAGTTTTACTGAGGAAATCATGGCTCCATTATGAATTTCTCAGTGGAAGACCTGGCCATTTGCCCCCTCAGAAAATGAGCACTGAGGAGGTTTTTGCACTTCCTGGAAGCTCCTGGTCAGGGGATTATTTTTCAGAGGATGTAGATAGCACAGTGAGCTGAAAGGGGGACAGTGGTGTCCCCAAAATGCCTGGACGGGGAGGGTGGAACATGGGCTTGTGCAACAGTGGGTTTGTCGGAGCCTTCCAGTGACAAAGTTGTTAAAGTGATTTATTATCAACATAAAGAGTGCTCAGTAATAATAAACAATGACCAATCCTCACTTTCTGCTAAAAGGCAGCAGCTCATTGCCCACGGCAGGCAGATGGCTGAGCTGGTAAGATGAATTCTACAGAGTTCAGAACAGCAAAGTTAAATTGTTTGTCCTTTAGAAATAATGAGAGATCTTTAGTGTTCCAGTGTCCCAGAATAAAATACCCCAAAAAGAATTGTATTCTCATAGCAAGTCACAGCCTTGTCCTAATGACTGACAAGAGATTTCTCAGCTGTGGTGTGTCTGTGGTGCAGAAAGTACCTTTATCAGGTTGCATCAAGGGAGTCGGGACTGGGCTCTATTGTTCCACCTCCTGCTGTCTTGCAGAGGTGCCAAGTGACTCATTTCACCTTGATGAACAATACTGAGGTGCTGTGAGCAGCACCTGAGTAATGAAGGTGGCACAGAGCTCCCTGAGCCAGGTTTATGAAATTATTCCCATGTTTGACCATCAAACCTTGTGCTGAACCAACGATGGTGTTTGACCAACACATCCTTAAAACTTTCTCATGCTTAGGGAGGAATGGAGTGAAATTAAATCATTTTCCAGCAGGCTGAAAAAGCTCTTGAGAATATTATTTGGTTATGGAACTTCCTGACTCTCAGGTATGGGTTCAAAACCAGCTTTATTAACTCTTACTGTAAAAACACTTTCCAAGTGCTTGTGTGCTCTGCTCCAAAAGGAGTCCATAACATGACTTAAAGTCATCCTTGTCCTAAGAAATATTGGGTGGAATATTTGGATGAACATATGGATGTGCCACAGGGATCACCTAGAAGTGGAACATCTCTGAGTAAGGATGGAGTTAAACTTCCATCTCCACGGTGTAATTACTGAGAGTAATGGGCTGTTTGTAATTATGATTATATTAAATGTGATAAAATTTTTGGGCCAGATTCTTGCCTCGTTTATAGTGGTATGAACCAGGAGACTATGAAAGGAGATCTTGGCCCAAGACAGTTCTTCAGATAAACCTCAGGCTAAACAAGATTGAAATCTCCCACACCCATGATACCCCTCCAAACATCTCTTTTATTCTTGGGTTAAAGGCCAGGTATATTTATGGTGCAAACTATATTAAGATTATCACTGTTAATTAACTATGTTCTGAAGTTTTTAATCTCAACCTCTTTGGGAACACTGGAATAATTTACATACCAAAACAGTAGTGTTCAAAAAGTTTCCATCTGTTTTCCGTCTTTTTCCAAGAAATTTTTAAACCCTGGCCATTTTCCCAGGAGACCATGTCCCTGAGGAAGCATATCCTGACCAGCACTCCTTTCCAACTTCTCTAATTAAGGTGTTTCTATGAGTCACAGGGACTTTCCTCTTCTTTCATAAGATATGAGTGATGCTCTTTGGGGAGAATAAATAAATAAATGAATCCAAGAGTGTTACTAATGGGCTGGAAGAATGATAGCCTATAAACTCACCTGATTTTAGCTGATACAGGCAGAACCCTGTAAGGGTTAGACTTTCAGATGATCTCAATAGATTAATTCCCCTGACTTTCTGATGAGCTGTCCTTTTATGCATTCAATGTAAAAAGCAAATAGATGACATCAGTAAATCTGGTAGAGCAACGTGGCTTAGGATGTAAACCATTTTAAACACTGAACAGATTTAAAAGCAAAATGAAAAGGTATTTATGAAAAAAAAATATCAGAAGAAAAATCTAAATAGGCAAAACCTTATTTATTTGCAACGCATAATTTCAGCAGTTTTATTTATAACAAAACTTTAGTTCTCTTAGAGATAAAAGCTGTTATACAATATGTTTTCTCAGTGACTATCTAGTAATCACTCTTAATTTTATTTACTTAAATGCTTGCAACTTTTCTTAGCACATACAAGGTGATGAGAAAATCTCGACTGCCAAGTGTAATTTCTCTAAATTATTGCTCTCATAACACAAGTTCAAAAGAAATGAAAATAGGAAGCTCTCCTACAGCAGGCCTCTCCACTCCTAAACCCTCCTTTCAACTAAAAAAATATAATAAATTCCCACTTTTGTACATTCTGTACACTGTGTACACAACCAGCAGTGTCAAAAAAAGTTTGCAATTAAATTAGTGGTGTTGAATTTGTGGCAAAAACACAACAAAAAATGGGTCTGTGCCAAGTAGAATGAAGTTTTTAAAAGTTGTGTGTTACAAAGAGAGGGGAAGAAGCTGTGTAGAGAAGAGGTTTTATTCTTTTGTGGAGAAGGCAAAGGAAGATGCCATCATAGCAAGAAGTACCAAAACTGTTAATAGTGACCCAAATCTCCTGTGGTTTTCCCAAGTTCTGATCTGTCCATACAGCTGTGGTCCAGTTCAGGTCACAACTGGAAAGGAACTGTCTCCAAAGCCAGACTTCATGCCCAAGGCACAGGAATATCACAAGAGGAGTTGATACTGGAAATTTTTTGTTATTTGGGGCTACAAAACCCACCAAAAACCTCATGGGGTTTTGCCATTCCTGCTGCCAACTCCTCCAGTTGGTGGCATTCTGATGCAGCCTCAAGGTGGAAAGTCCTCAGTGTCTCAGAGATATGGGCAGCAAGTTCTAGTCTTTCAATACTTTTTAATAAATAGTTCACCAACTACCTGAGGAATTATCCTGTAACTCCTTATCCCTGGGGGTTGGCATTTTGCATCCTCCTCTTGTCTCCCAGACCGGGCTAGGAGGATGATGAGACCCAAGCTGCAGGGTCACTGTGTCCGACTGCTGCACCAGGGTAGCTGCAAAGTCACTTTGTAATTCTCCTTTGGAGTTAATAGAAGCTCATGCCAGGTCTGGGAAGGGGGACAGTGCTGGGGTGGCGTGTCCTGTGCTGTGGGGTGCAGTCCCCTCCCAGAGCAGAGCTCCACATGCTCCTGCTCCAGCCTGGCAGGACCGAGTCCCCCTGGGCAGCCCAGCACAGGTTTGTCCCTGGCCAAGAGCAGCTCAGAGTTTTCAGCACTGTCACCACAAAGTGCTATCAAATTCTTGGCAACTGGGAGGATTTGCTGCCTGGGAAGCAGTGCCTCTTGCAGGAAGAGCTGGAATGGGAGGGTTCTGTGCACAGTTCACTCTTCAGCTGGGCACAGCAAGGTGGGGATTGGTTCTGCCAAGTGTAAGAACGGTTTGGTTTGGTTTGGTTTATTCTGCTGCCACTGAGGTTTCTATCTCCAGGCTGTGCTAGGCTGGGCTGTGATCTGAACTGGCCCCTATGTTAAAGAGGAGCAAAGCAGCAGCCAAAGCTGCAGCTAAACCCCTAAACCCCCTTGTCCTCCTTGTCCCTGAAAGCAGCACCTGCCTCCTGCCCATGGCCAACAGCAGGGACTGCCCTGAGAAATGAGTATTGCTCCTTCCTCCACTGAGCAGTTACATGACCCAGACGTGGACCAGGGCAGCAGCAAGAGGGAAAGGACTTTGTTCCTTGCCTCCCTTTGAACTGGCAACTCACATCATCCTTCTGTTTTCACACAAAAGGGGATTTGGTAATTTTGTATTCTATAACAATGAGTCTGGTATTTCCGTAGTGATGCATATTGTTATAATCTCTCTGCTTTGTTTCCTCGACATATTTTTTTATTAAAAAGTCTTCCCAGCCTTAAATAAGTACAGAATAAGTGTGGTCATTCTGGGAACATGAGAGGCCTGATTATCTGACCATCAAAGACTATGCTGTAAACAGGATACTAGTAAACAGGAACTGAACCCCATATGGAGAGTTTGTGGTTTTCTTCAGCCTCTGTTTGTTATGTCTTACATCCTGTTAATTATAGAAAAAGAGCTGGAAAGTTGGAAATAATCTTTTCTCCAGATTATTTCCAGCTTCCCTGCGATAGAACAAAATGCAGTGTAGTACTGCCTTACCTTGCTTCCTTCAGATGTAAAGCATTAAGACAACTCATTCCAAGGGGATCACTTTTCAAGAGGATTACAAGCAGATTTCTTTTCTTTTTAATTACAAAATGAAAATTTAGATCTTAGCATCTTATGCAGGGAATCCTCTCAGTTGTTAGCACAGCATTTCAGTGTATTCTTTGGATTTTGTTTGAGAGCCTTTGATACCTTTTAAATACCATTTGTATGACTGCTATAAATCATATCTGAGTAGGTGGCTTCTTAGAATGAAGGTTTTGCTGCCCAAAACAAATGGCAGAATTTAAAGTCATAGTTTTCAAGTTATCTCTGTGGTTAGGTGTCTTTCCAGGTTGTCCATGCACGCAGAGAGATTTCTCCAGAGCTGGCTGCAGCAGTGGGCAGGGCAGACAGCTCCTCCTGCACTCCCACTGCTTGTCCTTGGCCTTTGCTTTGCACAAATGATTGCCCATCTTTCCAGCCTGGTTCAGTCCATGCTTCCAGTGTCAGCAAACAGATTCATCACCAAAATCCTGAAGAGTGCTCCAGTCTGGAGTTTTGTGTTTTGAGGCATGTTCCCATTCTCCCTTAAGGACCTGCTTTGGAGTTTTGGTGCTCAAAGGAGGAACAGTGTGAGGGGGTCATACTTTGTTTAGACCCATTCTTCCCAGATCAGACTTTGGTTTTGCAAAACAGAAAGCCAAAATCTGTTTGGTTCAAGGTCCCACGTTAGCTGTGACGAGCGGAAAGTACCAACCACTGCTTATATTTCTTAGACAGCCCTGGACCAGAGACCACAAATAAATCTGCTGTTGTGCTATTTTTCAGCTCTCCACTCTCAGTGCTGTCTCTTTAAACTGCTCTCTGATGCCAGCCATCTGCTCCCAATTGCTGTGTTACTCTTGAGATCTCTAAGGCCAAGTCTGTGCACTCTGCCCCCAGCAGCAAACTCAGGCCAAATCTCCCCGTCTGCAAAGCTCCTACCAGTTCTCATCCTCGTGGGGAGGAATGGGAGGAGATCTTCTGCCCCATCTTCCCCCAGGCTCAAGGTGTTGCAGCATCTCCAGCCCTGGGGCTGCCATTGGGACAGGAAAATAATGCCAGGATTATGGGATCACCAGAAAGAATTAAAGAAATGCTGAGAGAATTGGCTGCTTATGAACAATAAGGTTTGGATGCTATAAAAATGCTCTGTTCTGGTGTAACTCTGCTCCCATTAAACTCAAGGAATAAAATTCCTACCAACTTTACTGGGAGCAGAGTGTGGCTAGTGCTGAGAGCTTTTGAAAATCCCACTGTATAGCTACACCCACTTTATGTATCCATTTTAATGACATGATTAATAAAATACCAATGGAGCTCCAAACAGTCCTGTGTTCGTTTTCCAAAGCACTTTGACTCATCCGTAATCATAACCAGACTTCCAATTACACTGGATTTTAATTGTTCTCCTTTAAGGATAATTACTAGTACTCTGAAAAAAATTACTATGAGTAGCTGGTGATGAGTAGGAAAAGGCATCCTCGCTTCTCTCAGCCTGTTCTGTCATTTGAGTTACGAGGAATGTAATTGGATATGTGACACCCAGACAGAGAGTGGTTTCCAGGATCTTAGAGGGCTCTGTTTCAGTTAATGTGTTAATTTGGGTTCCATCTTCTCATTTGTTCTGCTTTGATCTATCATTTCATAAAGCCAAAGCACCAGATTATTAAGTGTGTGTGCTTGATTTATGTGCAAGACTCCATTTGCATACACATTAATAATTTTAAAGTTTTGGTCCAAATTTCTGCAAGCCATGGTATGGAGTAATACGAGCTGTAATTTCACACTGCGTGGCAACGACTGGTGGGAATAAAATTATCCTGTGATTTGGCCATATTCGCATACCAGGAGCTATTTTCCATTTGGAAATTTCGAATATTGACAATTGAAATATATCTGTAAGCGAGCTGTGAAGAGAGCATTGCACGAAGGGCATGGGGCAGGAGGCTGAATCTCATGCTCAGTGTACTGAGATTATCCAGAATATGATATTAAAACCTCAGCAAGTGGGAGTTACATTTCTATTTGCCTGAGAATGGATAACCAGGGACTCTCTGCCTGACTGGGAGAGGAGTTGGGGCTGAATTTGCTGAAGTGCTGCCCAAGAAGTTGGTTTTGTGGTTGGTCCCAGCACGGGGCTGGCTTTTGGTATGATTGGATTTGCACTCTCCTGGTTAAAGTGCCAGTAGCAGGATTCTGCTGCCATTTATCTGTAAACCCAGATTATACAAATGCAAGGAGAGTGTCATTGTGAAAAACTGGGTCTTTACACTTTTAGGCCTCTGGGAAGTTAAAGATTTATTTTTAATCTGACACTTAGCCCAGAGAGGTTAACAGAGCTGCTAAGATCCAGAAGTTACTGTACTTCTCTAGGACTTTCTTTTTCAAATTTATGTAGGATGCCCTCAGACATAAAATATAGAATAATGTAAATATAATCATCTATTCCTTGAAGTTTTATTATAATAATTATTTGTATTAGATGTGTATTGTTTTAATAATTCTCTTTTTCTTCGAAGTATTCCATAAAATCCATATTATAATTAGTTTTATTATTAAAAAAGGTCTCCACTGGGAAATACTTCCCCTTAGAAACACGTAATTGTCCTTGTAAAGTGTTTGTTCCAGGAACACTTCTATCCATCATGGTGAATTTGGGAAAATTTCAGGAAAAGTAATTGGGGCACAGATCCCAGCCAGTACAGCTGAGGGATGGGTGAAGGTCTCTGGTCCAACCTCTGCCCACATCCTTCAGCTGAGGCTCTGGAATCTGGCACTCTGTAAAATAAACTGGTTTTTGAGCTCTCAGGTGAGCTGGATCTGCCCTGCTCTGGGAATCTTGACTTTGTTCTCTGCTAGAATGCAAAGCTCTGAGTTAGTTTGATTTCTGTTTGACCAGTCAGAGATGCTGGTTTGTATTTTTGCTGAAGTAAATCAGTCCCATCACTGCCCTGGCTTTGCAATTACACTGAAGATATTTGGGAATTTGAAGATCTTTGCATTTCCTAGAGGTGGTCGATGGCTGTGTTTGCCTCCCAGTGTCCAAGACATTATTCCATGGAAAGATCATCTTGAAGATGATCTGCTGGGTAATGGTTTGAGTCTCCCCCAGAGGGACATGGTTGTCCTGCTGCTCCATGGCCTGGCCCATCACTGAAATCTGAAGGTCCAAGGCTTGCTCGGAGCTACCAAACTTTGTCAGCTCTGGGTTCCAATCCAGAATTAGATGGTTTTGTGAGTTACCCTCTCACTTTGAAGCCATTGCTTCCCTTCCATTTCATTTCTGCTTCATAAATGCACAGCAAAATTCTGCCTCCTTTTAGCTTGTCAGGATAATCTAACCCAGACCCTTCTGGTTTAAATTACAGCCTTTTCCAGCTCACAGACTTTCAGAACTGGCTTTCCTTTTAATCCCTTTTTATTTATTTATTTGTATGTATCTTGTCTCAGCAAATTATGTTGCTTCATGTCATCTTAAACGATGTGGTGTAAAATTAAAAGAAAAGCCACTTTGTAATGTATCAAAATGTTATTTAAAAAACCCCCCAAAATGTTTGTCATTTATTTTGCTCACAAGTAATCCCAGGCGGCAGCGCACTGTGAGGTTTTCTGTGAATGCATTTACAATAGGAGCCAACCACACATTTCACTGAATCAACAGGCTTGTCTCGAGATATTTATGACATGAATGTTCAGACTTCTGTTTAGTCAGCCATCCCCGGGGGAGGCAGCATTTTTGATAGCGCCTAAAGGAATTAGGCACATGTTGTCAAAAGGGTCTTTGAAACTCCTGAAAAAACACTGAAAACACGGCTTTGATGGCTGAGTCATTCGGGGTCTCGCAAAAGCCGTGCTGAGTCCCTAATTCCCCGTGCAAAGGGAAGGGGAATGCAGCGCTGCGAGCAGCTGGAGCTGGCGGCACAGCTCTCCTCAGCGTGCTGACGAGCCCGTTCTGTCGCAGGAACGGAGAAAAATACCATTAGCTCTGGATGTGTCACCTATAAAAACATCATTGTCTGTCTGCACAGCTCCCAGGCTGCCTTTGTGTCAGTCGCAGGAAGGACGCTGCCCTCCCCTCACCTGGCCTGCTGAGGCCTCCAGGCTGCTCTTGGGCCGCAGCTCCGCGCTCCGCGTTACTCGCCCTGAACTTTGGCGGTCTGAGTTAACTCCAGAGCAAACAGGACTTTTCCCCATGTTTGAGGCTTCGTTCACGACATCCCTACGAAGCATTAGCACCAGAGCCCGAGGCTGGAAAGCAGAGGCATGTTCAGCATGGGTGTGAGGGCAGAGGAGGCCGATGCCAACCTCGGTCCCCCTCTCCGGCCGCCTCCTCTCACCACAGCCCCTCGAGTGTCATCTGAAATATTTTTCCAGCTAGAGCCAGACTACTTCATCATGTCCTCGATATGAAAAAAACCTTGCAAAGGGGGCAACCTTTGATGCCTAAAAGCTTTCAGAAGTGTTAATTCCGTGTCTGGAATATTGTCACGGAGCGGCGAAGAGCGCGGGTGGCACCCGGGGGTGAGCGCAGCCCGTTCAGAGCCGGCCCTGTGGAGGAGGGCATTTCTTTGCTAAGCTTTGTGCTCAGGCTTTTATGATGCTTTTAATATGAGGGACTCTTATCGTGCTTCATTTACTTCCATGCTTGTGGTTTTGCCACTTGGGAGCAATTATAGGGATTCTCTGATTCGTGCTAAGGGAAGAGCTGACGTTTGGATGGTGAATTATGTGGCTATTTTTTGGTGGGCTTTTGCTGGTATTGATCTAGAAGATATTAAGGCACTTTGGTCCAGTTAAGATGGCATTTATCTTGTGTGTGGCCACATTATTTTGTTACCTACACTCCCAGACTGTTTGAAAAGGAAATATTGATAGAAGTTTGAACCCAAGCTGTTGATGATTTGCCTTTCCCATAATAAAGGCAGGCTCTTAATTAAGATCCACTATGGTTGGGTTTTTATCCAGTGCATTTTTTAATTTATTATTTGCTTTGATTTTCCAGAACATCTATGCTCTAACCAGTTCATTTTGTTTCTATTTTGTCCCACCAGTATTGATGTCACTTGAAGATCCGATTGTCAACATCATAAAAACAGTGCTAGGAAAAGCCACAAAATGTTGCACAAGACCCAGAAGGACTGAAAGTTGAAAGATTTCTTTCAGGGAATATATTGTTTTCACTGGTGAGTAGGTGGAGCCATTTTATTTTTCCTGATTACAGTCTAGAACAGCTCAAGTTGCTGTGACTGGAATTTTGATTCTACAGATCATCTTGCTGAAGTAATTTGACAGCAGCAGAGTTTCATCCCAGGGCCCTTGTTGTAAATTATATGTGTTTCATGCTCCATTATTAATTAAAACCAGGTTTTTTCCATTTAAACATAGTAATTTCTTGAGGTGGGAAGAGGCTTTCTTTGGCTGATGGTTGTTCATTATGGTTTGCATCTTCTGAAGCTGAATGTAAATCTGGCAAAACTTTTATTGTAAAATCTGGAACTGGGGAAAACCCTGGAGTCCTGGGATTCAGATGAAGTCCAGAAGAGTCCTAAAAGGCAAAAAGGCAGGAATTTTGAAAAGGAAAAACAAAAAAGAATATTTGTTCTCCTCTACAGCATTAGAGGGGATTAAAAATTTCACCCAAAATGGAATGTTAAATTCAGCCCCACAGGTGGAGACCTACTGGACACATGTCTGCAAACCACTACTCAGGCAGCAGAGTGATGGGGTTTGGGCAGGAGAGATTATCCCCAAATAAATTGTCCATTCTGAATATTTGTACATTCACTACTTTACTCACTGTGCCTCACTCTGATATTCTTCCCCCAAATTTACATGGTCTGGGGAGACAGGAAAAATAGAGGGATGTGCTTCTCTTTTGTTGATTTTGTTATCTCCAGAGCTAAAAAGAGTTTGTTTGTTTATTTTCCAAGAAATTCAACCTCCCCCTTGCTCCAACCATATATCACACAGTCATTTGTGTCCTGTTCCCTGCAGTAGCTCTGAAATCTTGAAAATCACAAGAAATCTCTCTCTCTCATTTGATTTTTTTTAACCACTGCAGGGGTAGACTGTTCCAAAGCTCCACCAGGACCCAGGTGGGCTGGGACACTGTGGGTTCCCTACCTGGCCTGGGAAGCTGCAGCCCATGGGGGTGATGGGCATTCCTGCCTCCTCCAGAGCTTGGATCTCAGGAGAAGCTCTGGGAATGTGCACCAGGTACAGCTCAGGATGCTCTCACACCTGTTCTCTCAGGCTGCCTTTGCTTCGTGGGCTGTGGGAACAAACAAGAGATTAGAGAGCACAGGAGACTGATCTGTTTTCTGATTAAAGTAAATAAAGAAATCAAAGGATAACATGGCCACAGCAAAACATGTTACAAAAGTCCAGATTTATTTAATTAATGAAATGCATGGATAACTGGTTTGGATTGAGAACATGAGAGGAGCAGAAGGCAGTGCAGTGATGTCCCTTAGATGATAAAGGCCACCTTAATACTAATTACACTTATTAATACACTTTCTAAATCAGTCTTTGCTGCCTGACATCCTGCTTACAAAGAAGGGGCATTTGATTTCCACCAAAGGAACCCAGAAGTACTAAGAGAACTTCCTAATACAGGGGTTTTGAGAGGATTTCTTAAAAACAGTTTAAAAGTGAGAAGCTGGACTCATACCCTGGCATTCTGTGGGGCAGCAGCAGGGACTCAGGGCTCTTGGAAGGGGAAAAATGGGAAGTGGACCTTCACTCATCCAGGCTCTCCTATTTTTCACCAGCCTTGGTTTAGTCTTTCCCTGCCTTAGCTTCATCCCAATATTTGTGCCAGACGAGCTTTAAAAGAGCCAAGCAGCAAGTCTGTTGTTTGTGTTTAATAGGGAACAGTTTCACCAGGTATCATCCTCGTGCTTACCCTAAAACTCTATAAAACATCCTGTCAGTTGCAGAATATATACAAATAACATGCACTCATGGGGTTTAGGAGGATGAAATCCAGATGGAAGGGTTTTTTCTGCAAGAAAACACGGGCCAAAACTTAATGTGCTGCAGACTGGCATGGCTGCCCAAGGACGGTGCCAGTTTGCTGTGGGAGAGCCCAGACACATTTTCCTACACATTTTCCTGCTCAGGCTCCCCTCCTGCTGCCTGAGCTTCACCCACAGCACACATCTCTTTTACAGTTACCTGCCACAGCTGCAGAGAGCTCGCAGGGATGGTGCTTTTCATCGAGCTGAGCAGGATCCTGGGGATGTGAGCTGGGGCAGCAGCATGAGCACAACTTGTGTTTATCCCCTGGGCTGTGCAGCCAGCAGCTGCTCCTATTAGCAAAATTTGCATATGGCCTTGGCACGGGTTGGAGTGAATCAACTGTTCTTCATGGGTGGGGACAGAAAATCTGTCTCCTTTGGACTTGCAGCCGTTGCTGTAACATTAAACCTGCAAGAAAAATATCGATTAAAAAAATAATGGTCTTTTAAAATGAAGCTTTTTAAAGTAATTAAAGCCAGAAAATAAGCAGTGAAAGATGACGAGCAAGGAGCACCTGTGTGTATTCACAGTCAGCTAAATACAAACCTCTTCTGGTTTTGGATGCTGATCTCTGCCTCTCCCCATCCTTCCATGTCCCCTGGCAACAGGGCAGTGCAGGCCTGGAGAAGCAACAAATCTAGCAATTAGTGTCAGTCTCATTAATTCATGTCACAGAGCCTGAATAGATTATTGCTTTGCCATGTAAGATCTGATTTCTGTGCAGGTGTGTGTTGGTTGAAGCAGGAAGGGAGAGCTGGGATAAATGCATCATGACTGCTGCGTGTCAGACACTTTTGAGTCAGTTCTGCAAAGTTTTTTAGGGTTTTGACTTTGGATTCTGTGGCAGTTTGGCACCTACACATCAACCAGGTATTTAAGCACTTCCAATTGCTTTGTATTTTGAGGAAAAAGGATGGGAAAACAACAGATGTCTGCAAAGCCTGAGTGGCACAGAGGGGTGAGCAGGGAATGTCTCTTCCAAGAAAGCAACAAGAGGGTTTCAAAATGAAATGAGCAGGTGGTGAATTCAGAGTAAGGAAAGCGTTCTGTATTTAATCCATAAAACTCCTGCTAGGGGACACTATGAACACTGAAACTTGAGGTGGGTTCAAAATTCAGCAAATTAAAATCACCCAGCAGCATTCCCACACTCCCCACTGGGCAGGGCAGGCAGCACTGCCCACTGCCAGGGACTGCTGCACAGACTGGGATCCCCACATCCATTCCTGGTGCTCTTAAAGAGCCTAAAAAGGGAATTCACAAGGCAGCTTTGAGACTTGATTAACATGGACAAATCACTTGGAAATTTTGGGATGAAAGGGGCTGCTCAGTCCAGCCCAAACTTCGCTTTGCACGACGTGCAAACGACAAGGAGCCAGCGAAGCTCAATAAATGCAGCGCCTTTATCGCGGGGGATGATCTGTAAAAATATTGCAACACCAGAAGTTGGCAAATTCCCAGCACATCATTTCAGCTACAGAGCAGTGACCTGGTGATAAGCTCCTACTTGTTCAGCATCAAGCTCTCCTGGGGTGATGTATTAGGAAATTCCCCACTGGCTACCTCGGGTTTTATCCCAAGGGATTTGTGCCGGACAGGAGGGATGAGGCACTGCCCACACAGTGACTCTGGTGCTGTCAGGGCAAAGGCTCCAGCAGGGCTCCAACAAACACCAACAGACGTGGGCAGCACGCTCACAAACCTGCTTTGAAAGCACTGTTGAGATTTCAAAATTAGGACAGATGTCAGTCATTTGAGGATTAAGGTGAGCCTGGTCCTCCTCGTGCAGCTGATCTCCAGTTGAAGGACATAAGGTTTGTTTTTCTGGTTTGGTTGTTACCAGCAGACATCATTAAGGTCTGGATCATCAACATTTTGTCACAGGGGGCAAGGAGATTGAAGAGGCTTTTGGCATGGTGGTAGCATTCTGGAAACATTTTGTGAGAATCCAGATTTCTTGCTGCCATATGGAATAGAGAAAAACTAGGTAGACACCCCAGATTTTCTTATAGTAAAAGAAATTTTAAGTAAAGAGCCCAGCGTTTTAGCAAAATGGTCTGCACAGTCTTATTGTTGAGCTCATAGGGAAATGTAACAAACAGCATTTTCAAGTGGTTTTGTATTTCACAAGCTTGTTCTGAGCACTTATGGAACCCTTTATATTTTCAGAGCTCCTGAAAACAACAAGCTTGCTAAAAAAATAATACAGGCACTATGTTTAGCACTGCAGTGTGTAAAATAATAGCACATTGACAGGAACTCCATCAGTTCCAACAGGAAGCCACAGTGCTTGGTGGTTTGTGGTCCCCCTCCAGTTCCCAACTGGCCGAACTCAGGCAGAGTCCAGCGGATCCTGGGTGGGCAGGACCAGCCCCTGCCACTGAGACAGGAGGCTGGAGCAATCCTTCCCCACTGCTGGAATGCAGCCACCTCTGGGCTAAAACCCAGGCTTTTTGACCACCAGCAGGTCTTCAGCTCCAGCCTTCTGCTGTGAAGCCTGAGCTTGGAAAAGGAGTGTTTTCAACAGGAGCGCTTCGCCCATTTCACACATTTTTTACCCTCTCTTGGACTCCCCAATGAAATATATCATTATTCTCCCTCCTATCCCTGAATTATTTTCCCAGCATCTTTTGGCAGAGAGCAGAGGCTCTCTCCAAGCAACTACTGTGGCATAAAGGTGTCTGCACAGGGAGTAGGACTGACACACCATTCCCATCCGCTGGCTCCCTGAGCTGCCACCCGAGCTGCCTCTGGGCAGCATATCCATTCTCACTGTAACCCTGGTGTTTCTCCCAAAATGTAACATGAATCCAGGAGCAGCTTTGTTGAACTATAATCTGGGTCAACAGTGTCTGGTAGGTTGAAAGGTCATGCTGAAACCCCATCTGTTTTAGCTCTCCGTTGGAACCATGAAAGTACTTTAAACTTGAGATGTTCTGTAGCATTCCTAAATTATCAGTAATGTGTAGTGACACCAAGAACTGTGGTCTAGAAATGCCATGTTTCTCTCCTTTTTTTTTGATCTAACTGGGTGAAGCATCAGATTTAGGAAGTAAATTCAAATCAGCTGGACATAGGTCAGTGGCTTTGTGTGGAAAGGACGGTATGGTAGGTGCCTCTGGCCCATAAAAAGCCTGTCCTACTGAGATCTGGCTCCAGGGCTTATTAAATACCAGCCATTTTTGACTAGTAAAAGACCAAACAAAATGTGCTTTTTGTCCTTTGATGATTAAAATCAGCCTGAAGTGAGTGGCATCATTTATATAAACACTTGCTTTTATGCAAGTGCTGTCCTAAGAGATTAGAGCATTGCGTGCTTCCTTGTAAGGCTTTTTTGCTTTCAGATGAAAGCAAACATAACCTACAGACTGAGGGACAGCTTCACTCGCCCAGGTTGCTCAAAGCCCTGTCCAAGCTCACCTTGAAAACTTCCAGGGATGGGACAGCCGAATTTCCCTGGGCAGCTGTTCCCTGGGATGTCTCCTCCTGCTGACAGCCCCTGTCAGACCTGCCTGGGTGCCCGTGTTCCCAGCACCTCCCTGACAGCGAGGCCTTGAAGCTGGGCTATAAACCCAAGCCCACGCTGGTTACTGTTATTTATGGCTAACTCAGGGATGGTGACACCCCCAGTGACCTCCTCCTGCCACCTTTAACCCCTGAGCTCTGTCTGCTGCCTCCCCATCCTCACGTAACACAAAGATGAGAACCAAACCCCTCACTCTGGACTGGGGCGCGATAATTGAGCAGAGTCACGCTAACGACACAGAGACAAGTCTGCAACTGATTATGAGGTTTTCTTCTCAATTAATTGTCAGAAGCAAAGGGATGTTTGATGTTTAATGTCGTCTTCTTCTTGTTAAATGCATTCCCTTTGCCACCCATCCTCAGACACTGAGAACAGGCAGAGCTGAACAAGGAGAAGCTGCGGAGCTGTCGATGTGCTCGTGTAAAATCCATCTTCAGCCTCCCTCTGTAACACACAGGACACCTTGGGTTTAGGTTTGTTGACAAAATAACACTGACATCCTACTTGGAGGCACTGGATGAATCCTAAACCAGAGCTCAGGGTGGGAGATTTAGCTGCTGTGTGTGTTCTCTGGGCCAGGAGAGGCAGGATGTGCCTCTTCTGATTGTGAACGTGTCCTCACAGATGTGTCTTTGGACAATTCCTCTGTCTGAAAATCTTCCTTGGAGCTGATGTTTCTTCGTGTGCTCTGAGCCCAGGAACAGCCCTTTGGCTGTCAGGAGTTTATGCAGGAGGACAAAAAAAAAAAAAAAGAAACAGCCATGGCAAGGAGATTAGTGAGGATTTTAAAAGGGAGAGGAGTCAAGATGTGCCTATGTGACTGAGTGGCAAAGACATCACTTAAAGTGGACCAAAAGGACAGTCTGTCTGCGAAATTTTCTGGGTTCGGACATACTTAATTTTTATTTCAAAAACTCGTGAAAACATCAGCAGTTTCTGCACATTTTGTGTCTTACAAAATGACAAATCCCTCCAGCGTTTTATAAATTCAGAGGCTTTACAAAGTGCAGGGCACTGGCTGCTCATTTTGGAGACTGGAGGATGAAGCTCAGCATCCTGGAGTGCCTCAGTGCTGCTGAGGTCATTGCAGGAGCATCCTTCTTGTTCCCAAAACTGCACATCTCCAGGCCAGCCCTGTGGGGGAAATCCTGACTCCAGTCAGGTCAGCAGCAAATCTGTGCTTGTTTCCTCCAGGTCTTGGTTTCAGCCTCGCTGTCTTCCATAAGGATGCTCAGGGATGTTGGGACTCAAAGTTAAGCACAACTTGAAAGATTTAAACCAATTTTAATTCAGCAAATTACTGGCAGAGCTTTGATTAAGAATTCCTGGCTCCCAGCCCTCTGCTGTGTCCACAGGTGGAACTGAACTGATTACAAAAAATCTTTGGGAGGTTCATTATTTCAGATCCAGTATTTTGAACTTTTTAAAAGATCTAATGTAGATCAGGAAGTAATGATTAATTTTGTGAAAAGGTAAAATATAGACTGGGCTCTTGTAACATGGAAATTGCCAGAGATAACAGGTGGATAATTCTGCACCAGGCTGCATTTTAAATTACCAGTTGCACCAATTATATAAAACAAATCTCTTAATTTCTTCTGATTTAGAAAGAACAGGGATGCCATATTTCACTCAAAGAACAGAATAAAAATATATTTGAGGTATTATACATCCTTTCCCAGGTTTTTATAGAGAATCTCATGCTATGCTAACGACAGTTTACATTCTGCTTAACCATTTTATTGCAGCTAGAGGGGAGGTGTCTATATGTATGTTAATACATATATATATATATATATATATATGTATCTAAAGTAATGGCAATTTTTGATGTGCTGAGTGAATGGATGTGCTGAACAGGATGGGGAGCAAGAGTGATCCAGAGGAAAAGCCAGCCCTGCATATCAGTCTGCCTCACTGATGTTTTTGGTGCAGTCAATAATTTCTCTTGGAGGCACTGCAGAAGTTGAGCCCACAGTGATTTGTCCAGCCCAGATGCACAAGGCAGTGGTGCCCTGTGCACCACCCAGCTGCCAGAGCTCCTGAGTCTGTGCTTTTTGGGCACAGAAGTGCACAGGTCCCTGACTGTCAGAGGTGAAGGTTTAACCAGCACTCACCTCAGCTTCAGCTTTTGTGGGAGGGTCTGGTTCTCCCTCGTGCCCAGGGAGAAGATCACACTGAATTGGATTTTTATTTTACCTCTTTTTTCTCTCCCAAATTAACAGAATGTTTAAATGTGCTGTCAGATTTGATTTCAGTTGCTGGGGAAGTTGGAGTCCCTTCTTGTCTTATCCAGAGGGGTTCATCCTGTCCTTGCCTTACTGCACCTAAAACCTCTTTGGGGTGTGCCAGAACCAGCCCCCAAACCCAGGAGTGATTTTGGTAAAACTGGGCACCACAAACACCTTGTGCCTCATTCAAACAACCTCCCCCTGCTTCCCTAAAACCTCTTCCTGTCCTTCAAGCACAGAAGATGCCAGAGAGCAGCAGCCAAAAGCAGGGAAGAATCTCACATGGAAAGAACATCACTGTGAGAGGTGTGCAGGGCAGGCCCCCCCAAGAATGCTGAGTGAATTTGTCTGTTCTTCTTTCAGGTTTATCAGACAGACCATCACTTCCTGGATCCCAGGGATATGAGGATAAGTTCAGCCTGCATCATCCTTCTCAATTTCCTAGCTGGCATTTAACTTCAAGTCGGATGCATCATGTAAGTAGACACAAAACTGTGTAAAAGATTCCATACAAAGTCCTTCTTTGAATTCCTGTGGGCATTATAAGATATATATGGAAATATTGCTTCAGTTTTACAATATTTTATTCAGGTTACAAGCAGTAGTTAAAATGTGTGGGGAAAGGAGGGAGAAAGAAGGGCTTTTCAGATAAAACCAGGGTGAATACATTTATTTTTTCACTGGAACCAGGAATATGGTGTTTCTGTTCTTGCTGAAATTTGTTGCCTCTTTGAGACGAGATTTTTCATGCAGAATCTTCTATAAGAAAAGAAATGGCCAAAATGTAAGCCATCAGGAATTGTTAACCCACAGCTGGAGGTGCCAATGTGTTCTTGTCTGCTCCAAAATTCAGGATAAGAGAGATGCTGGAAAGCTGCATTCAGCTCCATCTCTGCTGTTCTCGTTTGGAAACAAATTAATGAGCAAGCAAAATGCTGGGCCTCCGAAATCACCTCTATCATCAGAATATTTCTGTCTTTTCCAAGAGTCCCAACAGCTCCTGTTGGAATTGTTCCACCAAATCACTTCCTTAAATGGTCACTGAATCTGGGGGAGATGATAAAAGGTGGATTTCAGCATTGCCTCCAGCACCCTGAGGCTGGATCTGCCCCTGCTTTGTGCCTGCTCTAACCACTGACCTCCAGGAAAAGAAAACCATCTCCCTGCGTGGGGGACACCCATATTGGCAAGGCTTCTTTTATTTGAATGTGCAGAAATGGCATTCTTAGTGAAAGAAGGGGGGTTTGCCTGGATCCAGTCCTTAGCACATTAAATCAGCTGCCAGGTTCAGTGTCGGGGTCGAAGCCCTGCCCACTCTTGCAGTGCAGACAGAATCCCATGCTGGAGGTCTCCCACCACCACCAGTGACAGATGGGGAGGGTGAGGCATGTTCTGCCCACCTTCTCTGCCCTCAGGACGTGGCTCTGGGTTGGATTTTCTGTCTTTGCCCTTCACACTGGCCCAGTGGTGGCTGTGGAAGTTCCCAGTCTGGCTGTGCTGCTGCACTCACCCTGTCAGGGAGGCTGACGAGGTTTGCTGGGCTCTGTTCTCTCTGTTATCTCTCAGCCTGGGCAGGGAGCACTGCAGGCTACACACTGAGGGGCTTCCAAAACTAAGCCTCAAATCAAACACAACAAATTAAGCCACGGCATATGCAACACATCATTTCAGTATTTATGTTTGCAGCCTGCAGCTCCGGTATCAGAAAGCTTGGAGATGAGTGCAATAAATAGCCAGTTCACAGAGGAGTTGGCAAGACTTATTATGTTTCTGATTCTGCACAAACAGTGTTGACAGAGTCCTTTTGATGCAGAGATAGTTTGTGTGCTCAGATCACCGAGGGGAGCAGCACTGAGGAGGATTTGCCCCCAGCTGAGTCTGGATCTTTAGGTGCCTCTAACTCCTTGTGTGCTGTGTTTCAAACCCTGCCACATGATTATATAAATCACTTTATAGTGATTTTGTGCTGTCCTTCTGAGATGGCAAACCCAGCCTTACCTCTTTGCCTGGTGTTTATCACTACAACTCAGTGATAATCATTATTGGCTACTCAGAATCCTGAATGTGCCTGGTGTGCTGCAGTAATTAAAACACGAGGAAAGCGTGCCATGAAATTTCCAGTCTGAGGCTTTGGTACAAGAGCCATGGAATCAATGGGAATTTATTCCTTAATTTCAGTGGGAGCTGGACCTTGCCCAAATTGCACAAAGCAGCCTCCCACGCTCCAGAACAAATCCAGAGGCATATGGTTACTGTCAGGGGAACAGGTGGATGTTCATATGGTTTGTAAAGGAGCCCGAGACAGCTTGTTGCATTTTGATAAGAAGGTTATTCCAGGCAACTGGAATAGTGTAAAAACAGGGAGAAGTGCAGCACAGGCAGCAGCAGCAGCAGGCAGGGGTGAGACTGGGATGTGAGGGAGAGGAAACCTGACACAAAGTTATGCAGAGTTTTGGAAATGAGGAGGGAAAGCTTTGCTAAGTATGTGCGAGATTTGGAGAGAAAACTCAGTGTATTTGAGAGCTTTGTGGTGCTATTTTGCCAGGGATAGAGGTATCTGTGGGGGATGGAGAGAGCAGGATAGTCCACAGGTGAGGGTGTGTTGTCATGCAGGAGATCAGAGATCTGCTAGATCTCAGAGATCTGTCCAAAGACCATCCCAAAATATTCTGTGCAGCAAACTCCGGTGCACAACTTCATAATGGGAGCCATTGTATTTTTGTCATTTGCAAAATGCAGGTAATGCAATATAATTTTAAAAATGAAGGATCCTGTGAGTATGAGAGGATTTTGTTCCTGGAACTCCTTGTTTATACATGCTCAGCAATTAAGCCTCTGTGATGCTAAAATAGAAATGTGAATAATTTGGGAATGCTAAATCAGCACCATAGCAGTCACTCTTCTAAAGGATGTGTTTGGGAAGATATCAGGAGAGATAACTGAGCCTTGTTGTTATTGTTTTATTAACTCAGAAGTAGCTTGAAGAGTCCTCTGAAGTATTTATCTGATAAAACTGCCAACCCCAAGGAATGATTTCTGTGTGAGCAAGGGGAAGTTTCTCCCAGAGAAGGTGCTAACCTGTCACTCTCGTTAAAAAACTCGAAGAGAATGTTTTTATAGTGACGCTGAGATGGCTCAGAGGTCACGGTGAGGATACTCTTCTGTGCTCCAAGAAAAGTTGGGGATGCTCGTCTTTGAAACTAAATTTTCATTTCATCCTGAAACTGAAACCTTTGAGCCAAGTGTAAGAGCGAGTCATTCACGGGACTTCTCAGCGAAGGGAACCCTTGCCGGGGGCTGTGAGCTGCTGGCACTGCCAGCACAGCGTGCAGGGTCCGTGTCACCCACCGGGCGCTGCGGAGCGACCTCGGCTGCGGGACTGTTCCAAAATAACAACAACCAAGTGCGGGGGGCTGGAGGGGGCCTGGCCCGCAGCCGGGTTGGGCCGTGCCTGCCCCATCGCCGGGGCTGGAGCAGCCGCGGGTGGCCGGGCAGCGGCACCCGGGGACCGGGATCTTCAATTCCCGGGATCCTCAATTCCCGGGATCCTCAATTCCCGGGATCCTCAATTCCCGGGATCCTCAGTCCAGCCCCATTCCCGGCTTCCGGCGCGGCGCCAGCGCCCCCTCCCGGCAACCCGCGGCACTCCCGGCCCGCCGGCGGCGAACCCCGCGGCAGCCGCAGGTGTCCGAACCTTGGCACCGCAGGTGTCCGAACCTTGGCACCGCAGGTGTCCGAACCTTGGCACCACAAGTGTCAGAACCTCTTCACCGCAGGTGTCCGAACCTTGGCACCGCAGGTGTCAGAACCGTGTCACCTCAAGTGTCCGAACCTTGGCACCACAAGTGTCAGAACCTCTTCACCGCAGGTGTCCGAACCATGGCACCGCACCTGTCCGAACCTTTTCACCACAAGTATCCGAACCATGGCACCTCAAGTGTCCGAACCGTGGCACCGCGGGTGTCCGAACCTCTTCACTGCAGGTGTCCGAACCACGTTACATCAAATGTGTGAACCACGGCACCGCAGGTGTCCGAACCTTTTCGCCTCCAGCGAGCGCTGACGGCTCCGAGGAGGGGACAAGCAGCTGAGGACAACCCTTCCCGAGCGCCCGCAGCACCACGCTGCCTCCCGGAGCCACTCGTGCCCCTCACCGGCAACACCACCAGCAGAAAGTGAGATCAGAGTCTGGAGCATCTTGCAGGATACACGTGGGAAAATATTTACCAGGAGTGGAATTGCAGTGAGGGGAAAGGTTTGTGGGTTCCCACTGGAAGGTGAGGGAGGACAAAGCCTCGGCTCAGGAGTGACTTGGGGATCCTCTTGCAGGGAGGAGGGAAGAGGGCTGATAGCATATTCTCAACAGACTATTGATATTGAGAGATATATGCATACTTATATCTATATATAGATATATGTATATATATGTAAATGGAAGCATAATATGTCTGGAATGACAAGCAGCCTAAAGGGGAGGACCTATGGACCACACTGGTGCCCTGAGGGATGGATGGCAAGGGGGAAGGAATAATTTCTCACATAAAATGTGAGTAAATACATATTTTTAAATTAAAGCAGGACCGTTTACAGCGAGGCTAGCTAAGGTTTTGGTTCTGTAATTCTGTCTGGCCATCCTCTGTCAATGCAGGAGGATTTCCAGGGGATGCAACAGGCACGTGCAGCCCCTGTCCAGTTTAGGAGCACAGTCCAGAGCTGTGGGCAGCACAGAAATGTCACAGAAGTTAATTCAGCTGATAAAGTGCAGTAGTTGGGAAATGTTCTTTTCTAAGAAAAGGAAAGTAACAAACACTTGGCTGACACTGCCGTGTGGCAGTGCTGGTGCAGGTCCCTCGCTGGCAGTCCGGGTGTTGCAGAGAGCAGCGATCCCTTGCTCAGGCTCGGTGCACAGGGGGTGCAAAGGCCCTTCCCAGGGTGCAGAGGGGGTGCAAAGGCCCTTTCCAGGGTGCAGAGGGGGTGCAAAGGCCCTTTCCAGCATGCAGAGGGGGTGCAAAGGCCCTTCCCAGCGCCTGCACCTCGTGTGCTCAGGAGGTTTTGCCTTCCAGGCTGATCCCGTAGCGCTGGTTCCCACTCAGCCACACCGCGCAGAGCTCTGCACCCTCCCAGCCCTCGTCCGCAGCCCACAGCAGGCAGAGCATGGCTGGGGTGGCCTTCTGTCCTCGGGTGGTTACAGAGACCTGCTGGTGCACACAGACCCAGCCTGATGCCACGGAGGAACTCAGCGAGCACTTGCTCCAGGAATGCAGCCCTTTGTTTCCTCAGTCTTTCCACGGGCAGCGTGTGTGGGCTGAGCCGAGGGGATGGAGGAGCCCCGGGCAGCGCCGCAGGAGCGGTCGGTGTGGCAGGCACGGGAGAGGAGCCTTGATTTGCCGGTGTTTCTGAGCTCTGCACCCTCCATTTCTCACCCTTCCCGTTAACACCTATTCCTGCCACCTCGCTTGTTCTCCCCTGGGCCTCCCAGCTGAGGAGCTGGGAACGAGGAGCCGAGCGGCCCCACCTCTGCCCCGGTCCCTTTCGGAGCCCTTTCCGCTGTCCGTGCCCCGCTCCGAGGGACGGGATTCTCCAGCCCGGGGATGCTGCGGCGCTGCCGTTCCGCTGCTCCGCCGCCAGAGAGCGGACGGGGACTTCCATCGCCGCCGGGACTTCCCGGGACATCCCGGGACATCCCGGGACATCCCTACAGCGGGACATCCCGGAATCCTCCCCGGGCCATCCCCGGTACTGCCGGGAACCCCCCGGCACGGTTCTTTCCAGAGCACATTTAATGCTCTCTTCCTCTTGCTCTACTTTTAAGTTATTGCTTTTACCCAAGATAAAATTCTCATCCATTCTAGGGGATTCTCTTTTCTCACTTCCATGGGTGACAAATTTTCTCATCAAGACTTCAATTATTAATTAATATAGATAATCTAAAAGCTATTTAAAATTTGATTAAAATTGTATATCTTCAGCTCCCACATGTGAAATTATCCCATTGCAGTCACAGGAGGTAAGAACAGTTTGGCTCAATTCAGTTTGTTAAGACAGTCAGTAAAAACATATTTAACCCAGTGGGTGAAATGATTTTACCTCAGCAGAACAACTTCTGGTATTACCCAGTGAGATGGTGCTTGTGAGTGGCAGAAATTACAGCTTTCTCCTCCTTTCACCCACGAGGGTTGCTCAGTGAAGAGTGGAATTTTGCTGCCCCAAACTTGCTCTGTCTCTAATTTAGGTCTAACCCTGGCAATCAGGATAAGCAGTTTTGCTTTGCAAAAGTTCTACAGGGATAAAGACTTGTGCTATGGGGAAGAAATTTGGTTCACAACAACAGAAGGTCTGAACTTTTATTCCTGTTGATTTCCAAGAAAAAAGGTGCCAAAAGGAGGAACAGGAGTGGGGCTCTCACTCAGCCCTCCAGGACACTGCTCACCAGCCACTCTCTTGGGAATAACAAACAACAGCATCCCTTGATTCTCCTCCAAGAGTTTTGGAGTGATTGCAGTGGGATTACACATCAGCCCTGGGTTACAAACATCCCCACAGAAAAACAGGATTATGTGGTCCTCTCCGTTTAAACCACAGGCAAGGACAGGCCCAGAAGATGAAAGAGACTTTTATTCCTGGAAATCAGGATTTCCTGAGGCCAGGGCTTAGCAGAACTCTTGCAGTGGCGCTGGTGTAAGCTGTCCCCAGCCTGCCCCCCTGGCACAGGGCTGTGCTGAGGGCATTCCACAGCCTTCTCCCAGCCATAATGAGCATCCAGTCCTTCCCTCCTGTGCTGTGCCAGGGCTTTGCACAGATCCCAGCTGGTCCCACAGGTCCTGCCTGGACAGGGATGGGTATGAGGTGTGTGAGGCTGTGTATGTTGGTAAGTACAGAGGTAAGGCTGGTCCTTCAGAGAAATTAAAGCCACATTTATAAAATCCATAATTTTTCTCTTCTCAAGTGAGGTGTGTCCCTGCACCTCTCCTGGCCCCAGGGCAGGGAGAGGCATTGCCCTTCTCCAGGCAAAGTGAGGAAACATTGTTTGATGGATAAATCACAAAAGCAGCACTGAGCATCTTTTCCTGTTTCCTCTCTGTCCTATAACATTGACCAAGTGTTTCAATCAATGCACATTCTCAGGGGATATAAAGGAGCAGAGCTCAGCTGCCTCCTGGGTAAGGCATTTATTTCCTGGGAATCTGGTGCTGTGTCTTAGGTCCTTGTCTTTAGCATGAGGAAACAAACACTTTTTGTTGAAGGATGTTAAAATGTGCCATTTTTTTGTTATTGATTTAATATTATCCAATTATATGATATTATAAAATTTGCAGATTCTGCCTTGAAGGTTTTAATCTCAGATTTGTCTGTTACTTTGATACATTTAGATAAATATTGTAACCAAACACTCACTCACTCTCTGAGAAGCTCTTTTATAATGGCTGTAGAGAGCTCTGTGTTGTGTGTCAATATTTTAAATTCTGTGTTTAAGAGTTGATCATAACTAAAGTAGGGAATATATTTTTCACTTGTGACTTAGATTCTTTTCATTGCAAGGTACCAATTAGACTCAGCATACCAGAAATAGCACGGGCAAAAACAGTTGGGCTGCTTAAAAAATGCCGCGAGAGATTAGCTGAGCATACCTAGACACAAACCATATGCAGACAAGAAAGAACCAGGACAAATGAAAAGAGTTTTAGCAGGTAAGCAGCCACACAGCAGCTTGTGTCATATATCAAAGAGGCACAGACTGTAAAACAGAATCCTGCAGCTGGCAGTGGGTGGAAATAAATCCCAATAAAAGCTGCATCGTCCCTCTTTGGTTTCACAAGCTGTCCTGGGCTCTGATTGCAAAATTGAGTTGTAAGCATCAAAAGGAGGCTGGAGTCATCCTAAACCAGGTCTGTGAGTGTCCCTGGGGTGCAGGAGGCTGAGAGTGCTGAGTGCTGGGCAAAGGAGGGATTCCTGCTCTCCTGGGAATCTCTCTGTGCTGCATTTCCAGAGCTCATGTGCACACTGTGAGCACTAGGGCAGTTCTGCTTTCCTCTCAGCATCCATAGCATGGAGCTCCTAACTCCCTAAACAATACTAATTCCCAAAATAATACCAAAAATTAAGCCAATTGCTAACTGATTAACATATGAAGTGAAAAAAACCACCCTATAAACCCCATTTTTGTTTATGTACACACACTGTAGTAATATAACAAGAGAGACAAATGCTGTTTATTGTTTATGTATTTATCTAGCTTTCAGTTGTTTTGACTTGTTTTCAGGATCCCCCCCATTTTAATCCCTGATACAGGTGAGCAGCAATGCTGGGAGACAATTCCATACAGGCAGGAAAAATTTGCAGTGTATCTTTTATAGAGATACTCCTCATTTGGGGTTTCCCAAACTGGAATGGAGGTCACTGACTTTCCATGTGCAGGATGATCTCTGTTTAGGGAGGGAGGGTTTTTGTCACTATGTGAAATTCAGTGGCAGTTACAGAGTTATTTTTTAAGGTTTAAATTTATTCCTCTGCCTCCCAATACAAATGGGAGTTTCCCCAATGTGGGAACCCATTGGAGGGCAGCATTTCTGTGTTTAGGAAAGGCAGAGCAGGGAAAATGTCAGGTGACTTTCAAAGTACTTGAAATAACTCTGCTGACCCGGTGGAAAGACCAGGGCCAAAAGGTGGAAGGACCTGGTGTACCTCAGGCTCCTCTGACAAAGACTTGGATCACAGCCTGTATAAATTAAAGTCAGCACAGCTGGAAATTCTGCAAAAAGTTGAGCAGCTTAGGCAGATATTGCTCCAGCTCTGAGACAGGAGCAGGTTCCCAATGCCTGGGGAGTCTGAGACAGCCAGGACCACTCAGTTTCCCAGGGAATATCCAAACCCAGCACCTCCCTGGAGACAAGAAGAGCTCTTTAAATGCAATTAGGACTTGGGTTACAAGCTGGCTTTGCTGTGTAATTATCAGCATTACCTCAGCATTATCAGCCTGGGATTTCACTGCTGATCCCGTGGATAATCCTTACCTGTGTGAAAGCAAAGGCTGCTGCTCCTCCCAACCCCATCCCACCCCAACTGGTGTTTGCAGTATCTGCTCTTTGCTGAATTATCTGCTTTGGTGAGCACAGGGTGTGAGAATGGGCAAAGGAGGAGCCTCTTAGTTCAGCCCCAAACCAGGGTAGAAGAATACTTGCAAAAAAATAGCCAAAAATATTTGTCTTTTCTGCCAATCCCTCTCAGTGATTTCCGTCTTTTTCCTTCTCTTTTTTTCCCCTCCAAGTTTCACACAAAGCTCCATCTTTAGGATTAGCTGTCTACAGGCAGCTCTTTGTATTCAGCTGAATTTAAGATTATGGCTGAGCCATAAAAGGGGAGAAAGGTGACACTGGAGAGTTTCTGCAGCTGTAAATCCTGAAATATTGAGGCCCATGACATTTTTGTAGCTGGCAAATGCTGAGTGAGGGCATATCTGGTCAACACTGGGGCCCAAAGCTTGTTGGATTTCACAGAAGAACCTGCTGTGAGTCTCAGGTTTGGGTGGCATCAGATGCATTTAGAGAGGTCTTACAGGTCAGATGCTGAAATGCTGTTTTTATTTGCTCCTGTTTGCAGTGATTGCCAAGAGGTTTCACACTGGTCTCCAAACAGTCCTGAGCTGGTGATGGCTCTGGAGTACTCTGGTGTGCTTTGAGGTGTGAGGATGCGTGTGATGAGTTAAATCTGTCTGAAAAGGTTAAATGGGCTGGGGCTGTGCAAACCCAAGCAGCCTGATTCGAGCCCCAGTTCATCATAGGATTGGTATGAAATCAAACACTATTTACAGACACATGTCTAAGTCCCTGGGTTTTGATTAACAGACCTTGAGCCAAAGGGGGTCTTGGGGATTATTACCCTACCACAGGCTTCCCCCCTGGAATTTTTGTGCTGGAACTCATATTTATGCAAGTGAGTCTCATGCAGGGGATGAATTTTAACTCCAAAGTTCGTGTCTTTAGTGTTCAGAGACAGGAAGGCAGCTTGAGATGTGGTTTCTCCCCATATCTAATGAGTGTTATTACGAGGAAATCTTCTACTGGATCAGATGCTTCCAATGAGTCTTTAAAAGGCTTTGGATGTATTTAACAGGGTACCAGAGCTCACCACAAACGGGAAGAGGAAAAAATTTATGAAGTCTGAGGCTTTGTCACCATGGTGACATCTATTTGAGTTTGGAAGTTGCATTAGTTTGAGAGCAGATTTTTTCTTTTCCTGTCATTAAAGGCACGCCTCTTATCCTCTCTCAGTTCCCTCCTCCTTCTCTTCTTACCCCACAATGACTGCATTTAAAAACTAAATTTCCTTTCAGGGAAAAAAAATACACAGGATAAATTACCTCCATCCATTACTGCCTGCAGCAATCTGCAGCTGCTGAGGTCCATTTCCAAGTGGACTTCATGTATAAAACTAGAGAAAAAAACACCTCTTTTCTGTGCCATGCTGTTGAACAGCTATGGTCAGATATGCCCAAGTGTGAGAGGCCTTTAATGATCACAGGGCTGACCACATTCACCACTGCAGCCCCTCCCCAGGATGAGGTGGAGCTCAGAGCAGAGGTGGATTGGACCCAGTGAAGAACATCAGTGGTGTTTTGGGTTTGCTTTGCAGAGCACGCAAAGAAGCTCTTCAAAGGTTCGTGGTACAACATAACCTTGACTTCAACTCCAGTTTTAATGGCTACTTGGAAGATGACAAAGACCACACTCTTTGGGAATCTCTCATGGGGTGAGAAGCCTCAAAACCACAGGGCCAAACCTAAGCAGAGATGAAGTGTCTGCAGCCCACACAAGTGCAGTGGCAGCTGTCAGGAGGATGCCAGAGCAAGCCCTGCTCCTGGCTGACAACTGCAGGGCAGAGGGGCTGGAGCACAGCTTGAAGGAGAAAGGTTCCTTTGATGGATGCCCTAAATGGGGGACTGCTTCCTTTCAGGATGCTGTGCCTGGGGAGATGCTGATCAGCTCTCCCAGCAGCCCTGCAATCAGTGTGGATGGATGGCGTGGCAGGAGCCCTGATCCACAGGCAATGGCACTTAGAGAACCTGGAACTGATGAATCACTGATGGATCTGGGCGTTTGTTTGACTTGTCAGAGGGAGAAGCCAAGCTGTGGTTGATGGGTAGAGCAGGACTGGGCTCATTCATTTGTTAATGGTTTTCTGGCCACTGGGAATCTTGGTCTTAAACAGCAGGAATTCCATCCTAGCACTTGGTTTCAGGAGGAGTTTTCTCCCCTGCACTGACCAGCATCACACATCATCCCTCCCCGCCTCCATCTGTGCTCACAGTCTAGTTCACTCTCAGTAACACATATTTTATTAAATTTGGCTGTGAGAATGTCACCAATTATGAGGGGGAAAGCAAGAGTGAAGGTTAGGGGGGAAAGGTGAAGGTTAAATTCAGACATTCATGAGTTTATGGGGCAGTTTGTCCTCAAATCAAAGCCAGGCATTCATGTCGAGCTGCGTAAACAGGAATAAACACTCATGTGAAAGTCACTAAAGAAGCAAAAACCCGTAAGAATGTTTGCTGCAAAATATGTGCTTTCTTCTCCCTCCCTTCCCCTCCTCCTGGCCCCACGAAAGGAGGTTGCTCAGAGTGTGTTTCCAGCCTGGACAATGAGATGCCTCCAAAGATAAAGACAAAACCATCCCTGCCACAGACACATTTCATGCTCTGGAGGCTGAGCCACTGCTGCCAGCACAGCCTCAAAAACAGCAGAGGATTCCAGAGCCCTGGGGTTAGGACACATCCCAGCCCTTCTTGATGTGCCCAGTGATGGTTTTCCTCAATACCACACTCTGTGAAGGTTTAGCTCAAAGTAAAGTTTTGGGAAGAAATGAGAAAAGTGGTGAGAAGAGGATTTTTTTTAAAAAGCAAATTAACCTCAGATCCTCAGCTACCTTTTATTTACCAAACAGAAGGAGTTTCTCTGTGTGATACATTTCTTAAATTATAGGTTTCCCATTTCCTGGCATCCTAATAAAGTCTAGATGAATGATGAGAGAGTCTGCTGGGAGAATGAGTAAACATCTCCTACTGTCTGGAATGCAAGACGACTACTGTCTTATCCTTTGTTACAGGTTGTTAAGATAAAATTACCCTATATATCAACAGCACTGTCAATGAAATTAGAAAGGGCCTTCTACCTCCACACTGCCCCCGAGGGTTTGAGGAGGGAGGAGGGAAGGCAGTTGTTTCTTTGTTTATTTTGGGTTTTCTTTTGCTGTGAAAGAAAGGAAGAAAAGGGGTTTGTTTTGGGTTGGGGGAGAAGCTTTGTCTTGTTTCTTTTTAATGCAAATGAAAAAAAGGAGAAAAGCCAAGGAGGGTGTTCGAGGCAGGAGCTACTTCTCCTGGAAAGTTTTTTCTGGAAATGAGAGTCTCAGGAGTGTGCACTTGATTGCCAAAATACTAGAAAATACTGCCTATGATCTGCTGGACTCAGGAGAAATCCAGTGTTTACCTGTTTTCCTTGCAATTAGGCTGTACCACCAAAGAAATTACCTGGTTTAGGTTTGTTAGAGTAATTGTGTCTTCAGCTGTCACTGCCCTTGAACCCTACAGCCACCAGAGTGGGATCCAAAACTTAAATCCCATTGCCTCTATTCCACAAAAAATTGATTCTCACCTCTCCCAGATGATCCCTAAGCTGCAGGAGGTGCTGGGCTGTGGTGGAGCTCAAGGGTTTCTCATGGAGGAGCAGGGCTCTAGTGCAAGTCAAAGCCTCATCACTTCTCTCTTGTATCTGTGTCAGCCTCTGTTACAGTCTCATTCCTTTGCCTTCTCATTCTGTTCTTCCCGTGCACTTTAGCACTTTGGTTTGCTGCTATTTTTTTTATTTTTAAACAAAGTTGTTTATCCCTTTTTGAAACTCAAACATTTCACACTTAAAACATTTTCATTTTGAAATCTGGCCAAGAAATGCTGAACTTGGGTGAGAATTAATCTTGGATTAATCAGCATTCCTGAGTTCCCCCATCCAATCCTGTAGCATGTCAGAAACTTGACATGTCACTCTCCTGCATTACGTGTGTGTGCACACACACAGAGGAGAATTTTCTCTGACAAGCTGTAGGGCATTGCTACAGATTTTCCATCCCTTACCATGTCAAGAAGAAAATATCTTAATGCTCTATTCACAAAACACTTTTGGCCTGTTTCCATTTGAATGTTATGCTTGTTTGCATAGGCAATTCAGAGGGGAGTTCATAAAACCTTGTTTTGCCTGAATTTGTGAATGTCTGCCCACTGCATGGTCTTAAAATGAAATTACCTTGGAGAAGGGGCTCTGTTGGGATGGATACCTGCTGCACATACCCTTGAAATAACTCAGACATGTTTTCTAAGGAGGATGTTTTTCCTGTGCACTGAAGGCCACATTTGTACCACCTACAAATTTCTTTAGCTCCAAAACAGCACTGAATAAACAGCTGAGGGTTTTGCCAACTCAGTGTTTCCAGCACTTGGATATTCCCGTTGGAGAGATCCCTCAGTAAAGGACAACCTCTTGCTCTAATTCTTGCTGCTTAATTCCAGCAGAAAATCCTTCTCCTGCCTCCGTTCCCAGCCTAAATCTGCAATAATGGGGACAAAGCCTCTCCCCTGCCCCGCCGTGCCAGGAGCAGCCAGCCCCAAACGGATGTTTGTCTGTCTTAATCAAACACACAAAATCTGCAACCTGAACTGTGTACAGAAATGAGTGGAAAAAAGTGCAACCTGACCGCAAAAGTATTATTTTATAAATAAGGTCCTTTAGTAGTAGTTAATTGGACACACATTTTGCTGGATTCATGGAACATTAAAAACTATCATATCCGAATTGACTGACTGAGTTCATGTTACATCCCCAAATTGCCAGTGACCATTCTGCCTCGCAACATCAGACCTTGGGTTCAGCAATCTCGCTCGAGGGCCTTTTTTAAGTACGTGGCGCTTTTTTTTTCCCCCTAATAGAGATTGATTTAGTGTATGTTTAATGGCCCCATAAATCACTCAACATGCCCAACTCGCATACAAATTCTGCCAAAAAAAAAAAAAAAAAGTTTTCAAGGAAGCAGATGCCTCGTTCGTGGAACCAATTTGCCTCTCTCTCTGCGTGTGCACGAACCCACCATTTCGAGAACCTCCTTATAAAAACGTTCTGCTCTCCCAAGGCTGCACGTTGGGCATTTTCTCTGGGGCTGCTTTCTTGCCACGCCAAGTTAAACTCGGGCGATTCCCCCGCTGTGCCCGTTCTGTTCGAGTGCCTTTTAGACCAGCAATAAATAAATTCATTGTGCATTTCACCGAGCAGGAAAAGCCGGGGCTGGAGCCGCCTTGTGCCTGCCCTTGTGAAGATCTATTGTGTGCAAAGCAGAGCGCTATCGGATGGCGTAGGTCATTTTTCATTACCCCACTGAGGATGCAGCTCAAAGCAGAGGATTATAGAAACTCATTTCCTTTGGTTAGGAGGGGGAAAAAAAAAAAAAAAGTTAACATTCAATAAACTGGAGGGCTATGACGCAATGTGGCCCTCAGAACCTTCCGAGCTGAGCTGTTAATAGCTTCCTTTCCCAGGACGAGGGTTTGCCCCGCTCACTTATCGACTTTGATGCATTAGTAAAAGAAAATATCAGCCCCTCATAACTCTCAGAAATGATACAATACATCACTTAAAAGTAAGCTAGGATCAACACATTGTTAACTGTTTGATCTCTCGAGTCAAAATTAATGATAGGTGTTTTGCACACAAAAAAATGAATGTTAAAAGCCTATTTAAGCTAACTAAAGACATCCCTACAACATCAGGGTTGAATTGGAGGTGATTTCCTGCAATGCAGCTGTTATAAGTTTATCAGTCTGCGGGTGGCAGTAACCAGTAATCATAACCAGATTGCAGAGGGGTGGGATGGAACTTATCTTTAAATAGAAGATCTATCCAACTAACTAACTACAGAAAGCTGGTTGGGAGCTAAGTCCACGGTATTATTCACTAGAACACCCAAGGGTCTGGGAGAAGCCAGTTTTCTGTATATTTTAAAGAAATGAAACGATTCTGAAGGTTTAACTGTTAGGCAGGGAGAGACCAAGGTTCATAATGATTAGCAGCAGACCTCCTGTGCTCTTGTTCTCTCAGCATTTGCACAATGATGATAGCTAATAAGAAATGGCATTAAGAAATGACTTCAACTTTCTCCACTGAGATGTTGCCATAGGCTGTTGATGAACTTTCAGCTCATTCTCTTGTGACATGGAAAGGAAAGATCTGAAATGCAGCATATACTTCAAGCAGAAAAGCGATTGAAAAAATTCCAAGAAATCTCTGTGAAGAGCCAAGGAGGAGTGTTGCACTGAGAGACAATGCCTCTGGACAATTACAGCCTGTTAGTTTTAATGCAGCTCCAATTGCTTCCGTCTGCAGCCAATCTGACCACTGGAAACAGGCGCTTTTGCAATGCCCTTTAATTTTTGTGATTTGTGTGTGGGCGGTATCTGTTGGTATTAATATGACTGTTTTCCGGATCGAATTAGGGAAAACAAGATGAGCTTTCAAAGGAGCCTCAACTTTCTTTGGGAAACGTGAACTGCAGAGCACGGAATCCACGTGGATGGGTTGGGTCTGGCCCAAGTGCCCGGTGTGCAAACACAGACAGAAGGGGCAGACAAGTCCCATGGACCCCCAGATGTCCCCAGCAGTGTCTTTAGCCATCCTCATTCCTAATTTTGTCAGATACTCCAGGTACTCTGACCCCATCTTCAGAGCTGTGCCTGCAGCTCACAGGATCCCCCCAGTTCCCAGCTCCCTGAGCCATGCAGATCCACTGTTTTCTGTGGGTGAATGGATGCCTTAAACAGCTCATGAGCGAGCCAAAATCTTCTTCCATCCCCAAAGTCAGACACATCTTGATTTTAAACTGACCCTAGTTTGCAAGAGGTTCTGTGCGAGCCCTTCCCAGGTCCAGCTCCCTTCCCTTGTCTCGTGCCTACCCCTAAACCTGACTTATGGAAACCACAGCTCTAGAGAAGTTCAAATTTGCTCTTTTTTTATGAGGAAAACGCTGAAAAATGGCAAACATAAAGTTCTAATAAAAATGAGTGTATTTTTAAAAATTCTTCACACAGCTTTCCTTCAAATTCTGCTGCAAGTTTAAACCTAAAATAATTCTTCCCCATGTCTGACATCTGTACGTTATTTATACAACACCTTTTTTCATAGAAGCTTTTTAATTATAATCCCAGAGGTGTTTTTCAGTGGAGAAAAAGGAAATTATTGATTAAACTATAAATTTGAAATACATTTTAATTAAGACCCTTAGTCATTTCCAGTTTTTTGTTTTCCAAGCCTTACTCAACAAAACCTCTCAATTATTTCTCCATGACGATGGGATCAGCTCACTCTGTTCCACTCCCTGCAGGGCCTGTAAAACCCTCAGCTGGCAGATCTGCCTGTGCACCAGGCTGAGAGATGGGACACTTCACAAATATCTGGAGAGGATAAATTTTCCATTGAACAAAGTATCAGAGAGGCTCCTGAATTGCCTGCGTGGGGACAAGTGGATGGGGGCCAAACACTTCCCGAGTTTTTGCCTTGCTGTGTGACTTCCCAGTTACTGCTTTGGAAGTGACCCACTCCAGGCAGTCTGGTTACTGGGCTGGGCAGGACCTGTGGTCACTCTGTGCTTGCCCTCATTCCTGGCTGCTCACTGTGGTCACTCCAGGCTCCCTGGCACAACCTCTGCCCCCTGTGTGCAGTGCTTTGGGTCCTTTATACCTCATTTCCTTCAAAACTTCTGCAAAACTGACATTTTACACACAGGGAAACTGAGGCAATGATGGGTGGGGCCTCCTGCCCAAAGTTATGCAGTGGATGATGTGAAACCCAAATCAAGACTCCAGGTGCAGCTTCTCCTGAGTTATGTCTTGTTAAAGGACAGAAGTGAGAGTGGAAATTATCAACAATCAATGTGGGAATTTTGCATTGTAGGCTCTGAAATTCCCTGATGTGTAAATCACTTAAGTTATAATCAGGGCTGTGTTAGGACATTGTGTGGTTTGCTGCACTCCTCAGCCTCACAAATTCCCAATTAAAACCCATCCCTGTGCAAGAGTGGGAAGCGCTGCCCACCCACCTGAACTGGAGGAAGATCTCTGTGCAGAGAGTGGGGGCATTGGTAAACAACCAGTTAAGAGGCTGGGGCACTGTCACTCAATCCCTGCTGCTCTGCAAAGTGCTGGATTCCTAAATGTGGGCCCCAGATGCAAAAGAACAAAGACCACATTAAAGTGGTGCTGATCAGCCGAGCTGTGGCTCTGAGGGAGACGCGGAAGTGCTCGGGAGGCTGATGTGGGGCTGGGGACGGCCAGCACAGCCAGCAGTCCCTTCTGCAAGGCACCTGGCAGGGGGAAAAGCTTTCTGTGCCTCCCCCAAACCTCCTTGTGTGCAGCCTTGGGCAGCTGAGGCCATGCCTGTGCACCCACACACGTGGGCAGGGTTCCCAACCCCTCTGCAGATGTGGGCCCCCCCGACCTTCTAGACTGGCTTGGGAGAGGAATGTTTTGGGAGCAATTCTTGCTAAAATGAGCCATGAGGTGTGAAAAATCTACCTTTTTTACACCAGACTCTCCAGGGAACAGGTGATTTCACTAGAAACTCCCCACTGCCCAGCTGGACATGTAAACCAGCCCAAAACATGCTCGGACATCCTGATTCAGTGGGCCAGTCTGGTTGTGGGAGCCTCAGAAAGAGGGACATAAGACAGAGGTTCCTGCAGATTCTTTGCACTCTGCAGACAAGATAATCTTGAAATTGTGAATTTTGCTGCATTAGCTTGAGCTTGACCCTTGGGAGGAGAGGATATTGCTGTATCCGTGTAGGGGACCAAAAGCATTGCTTGGAACTGGGCATGCAGAAACAAAAGTAGGAAGAGATGCTCTGCCTTTGAAAGCTGCTTTGCTCTTGTCCTCAGGACAGCAGAGCTCAGCCTGCAGCTCTGGCTGGAGTGACCCTGCTGCTCTGCACCCCAACCCTGGGCGGGCTCCATCCCAGAGCGGGCTGATTCCAGCTTTCTGAGTAATGCTGCCTTATTGGAATAAGCTCTGCTTTGATCTTGCAGGCAGAAGCCCACAACAGCTGCTCTGCAGCAGATAAGGACAGGGCTGTCCAGGCTGATGGTGTTTGGAGATTAGTCCCCAGGATGTTGTGCAACAGGCGAGGTCGCCCTGCTGGGGAGAGCACCTGCAGCTGGGACAGCGTGTCGGGGAAGGGACCCGTCTGCTGTGCACCAGGGCTCAGGTGTGGCGTAAATGGATGAGCTTCTGCCTTGCCCTTCTCTGCTGTCCACCTCCTTCCTCCTGCAGAGGCTGGGGAGAAAAGCTGTTCTTGCCAGAAAAACCTGTAAGCTGAATCTGGAAGTTGCTGTAAAGATTTTTTTGTTGTTGTTGGTTGGTTTTCTTCCCTCTTTAGTGGAAACTGCTGGGTTACAAACTCCTTTCTCACAGTTTTTTGGTGAGAAGTTCCTGACATTTATTATTCCAAATAGACTCACTAAAATGCTTCTTTGTCCATTACTTGACTTCAGTGTTGCTTTGATCTCGCAGGAGAAGCTGATGTGGCTCGTGTAGCCCTTTGGCCTTTGTGTATCACACCTTTCTTGACACTTGGGGATGTCATGAGCTGACAGCTCAGTCCCCTAACAGCGATGCCAGCTCTCTGTGAGGAGCAGCCCTTGGATCTGGGGGCTGCCAGAAGTGTGGGTGAGACTGGAAATAACCTTTACTTGTAGTCAAAGGTAGTCAGGAGTGGTGGTGGACATGACTTCACCGTGCCCACTGCTCAGCATGAGTAACCAGTTCCATGCATTTCCATGCCAACCATTAATTTCCAGATGCAATGACTAGCATGGTATTTTCCATTTCCAGATCGTGTTTGTACTGGCATGATTTAAAATACTTTGTAATTACAGTGGTTCCTATAGTGGAACTGCTAGAGCCATGCAGGGTGCTTAGAAGTTCTTCTTTAACCAGCAATTTTGGTAATGACAGTAATTCACATAATCTATCTTTGTGGCCTTGTGGCTTTCAGAAGTATAGGCCTTTTCTTTAATTCTTCAGAGATGTAGCCTCATCTTTATATATAGCTCAGTAGATATCTGGTATTCTGGATGTGTTAAAATAAACTCCACTGAGGAATTCCAGTCCCATCACCACAAACTTTCTGATGTTGCTGCTGCTGTTAATGCAATTGAGTAAATGGTGGAAGAAAAGGGAGTGGGGAGGGGGATATGGCAGTTTCCTCTCAAAGATGAGGAGGCCTCAACAAACACAACTCCAGGCAGCAGTGGAGCTTCATTTTGGCTGACAACTCACAGCACAATGAGCAGTTTTGGCAGCCAAATGTGACAACATCCAACTGAACAGGGAAAATCCTTTAGTTTGGGGAGGATGGCTGAATCCCAAAGCTGCTCTCATTTACTGGTTTAGTCTACTACTGACAGAGACACTTCTAAATCACTTGAGGGAGAAACTGCTCAGGCAGATCAGAGGCAGACATCTCCCTCCATGTGCAATTAGATGTGCTGCCTCCTTTGAGAAGGGGCCAAAGCAAATGGGGAGCAGCAATTAAGGCAGACACCAGCAATGAGGACCTGAAGTACAGGGCACAGCTTTTGTCAGCTGTGGCTGCACAGAAAAGGTCTTTAATTTGACTGAGGAGGGAAGAGCTGTAGCTCGATGTTGTTGTGAATTGATTAACTGTTATTTTTCCCAGAAGATCCTCATATGTGCTGGGTGGGAGGCACAGATGTTGATTAAATGTAAACTTCTCTGCAAAAGTGTGTGTGACCTCTGGTGTGCTGTTCATTTACACTCCCTTCAGAGGCAGGCAAGAGAGCTGGGGAGGCTTTTCCATGCCTCTGTCCAATTAAGCTGTGTATTTTCGACCAAGGCTGACAAAACTGGGGGATCCTGAGCCTAGAACAAGCCCCTGAGGTTACTATTCTCATACTGGCAATAAATCACCCCAAATAATTTGTTTTTTAAGCTGTAGGAGCAGTAAATGTTGTCTCTAAGGTGCCAGGGGCTGACCTGGATGGTGAAATCCTTGCGCTCTGTCCCACCTCTCCCTTTCAAGAGGAGGCAGGTGAATCAGACTTGATGCATCCCTGGTTTTCTGCCTCTGCTGATAAAGGGAATGAGGACACTTGAGGGAACACCAGGCTGTGTCTGACACATGGTCTGGAAAAGAAGCAAAAGCCACTCCAGTATCCTGCAGTGCAGGAGAGATATTTTTCTTTTCATTTTCCAAGCAGTGCTGCAGCAGAAAACCAGATCTGCTTCCTCAGAGACTGTCACTCCCATCTGGAGAACATAATATTTGACCCATGGGCTTAATTTGCTGTCAATCTCCCACAGCTCCCAGGAAGGAGCCTCCATCACTTTTCAACTTGAGGCTGTTACCTCTTGCCCAAAAACCAGGTTTCTCAAGGCCTGTTCTTGAGCCAGATGAGAAACATGAAATAAATGAATGCAAAAGGCAAGCATCTTCCTTTTTAACTGCCATCAATAAAAGCTTTTTTGAAGAGGGAATGCTTAGCAAGTGTTAATTAACAGGGCTGTCACTGTGACTCCACATTGCCACTGCAAAGTGCAGTGAGTCACTGAAGACACACATCTCTTCTTGGCTGTGATTTTTTGTTTTATTGAGCATCTTGTTCTCAGCTGCTACTAGAAGCAGGAAATCTCTCAAAGCTGTGAAGAGCTGATCCAGTTTGTGCCTTGAATTGGTTATGCTTTTCCACCTACTCCCATGAAGAAGTGTCTCCAGCAGCTCTGGGAGGGGGCTGCTGCCATTCCTGGCCAAGGACTGAAGTGGATGCAGGATTGAGGTTTCCTCCAGCCCAGGCTCCACCACCTCAGCTGCTCAGTCACAACCTCCAGCCTAAACTTCATCCCCAAGCCTCATGGAAGGGTTTTACTGCCTTGTCTCATCCTTTTCTGTGGCCCCTGTGGAAGAAATGTCAGAGTTTTGGGACCCCCTGTCTCTATCAAGTGTGGTCTAAGCACGTCCCCACCAGTGTAGACTATGAGGAGCTTTGTTTTTTCCTGCAAACCAAAAATACCAACCTTTTTTTTAAATATCTGGAAATAAACAGTTACATGATCCACTGAAATTCATAACAAAGGACAAATTGAATCCTTCATGCTGTGTAACAGCCATAAATAAAGGCTTTATGGCTGAGAAGTTGTAGGCAAAACTCCAGCAAAATCGGATTTATTCCCTCCCCACCCCCTGCACTATAAGTCTCTGGAAATGGGGGTTCCAAGGGCTGTTCTGACACAACATTAACTGCAGCTTCTCAAACCAGACTCCCTGCCAGTATTTACAGTTCACATTCTGTGCATGGTATGTGTGTATATAACTGCACCAGCTTTTACAGTTGATTTCTCAGTAGTCATGTGAAACCAAAACAACTGATGGGCTGAGCTTGGAATGGCTTGTGCATTTTTCTGATTTAGAATAAAAAAAGTCTGCCTTGGTGTTAGGAAAAAGATCTCTTGATTAAAGGTGCCCCAACTTGATGGTGGCCCAATGTCTGTGAGCGTTGTGTTCCTTCTCCCCAAACCCCCTGGCTGGGTTTCCAGGGGAACCCTGCAGGATGGATTTCAGAACTTGGTTGTACAATTGATAAGGCAGTAGCTGCATGCTCTCATCTCACAAAAGCCTGGCCCTACCTCTACTTGCTGTCTCCTCCAAAACTGAGCCCTGAGGTGTCATGAAATACATCTTTGGAGTAATTAACCAACTCCTAAAACTGCTGTCCAGCCAGGTCGTTCTCTGTTAAGGAAGAACAGCTCCTTTCAGTGGATTTAAGAGCTAGTTTCTCACTTCAGGAGCCAAGTATAGGTCAGCAGTGGCAGTAGATCACTGTGAGAGATGTATAAAAAGTCAGAAGCAAAACTCCTCATGTGTCAGTTTTGCATCAGCTGAATATGTTGGTTTGTGTTCCTTTCTTGTGTGCTTAGTATGTAGCCTAAGATAGAGGCTAAAATGAGTTATTTATTCTCATTAAGCAGTTGCTCAAACCTCTCTTTTTGAAGAGGCTGAGCAGTGCTTCTGCCTGAGGCAGAGAGATGTCGAGCCACTGCCTGCTCTGCTCTTGTCTACAGCTTGTTTTAAACACTGAACGAAATGGCTTAAATGGTTGGGACCTGAGAAATGATATCTTTGAGCTCTGACCCTTCATAACTGAATCCAGACACTCAATGTCTCTGCTTCCACATATTTTATATGAAGCACCTGACACAGCAGCAACAAATAGCACGGGAATAAATCCAGCAGCCTGCACCAGTTCTCCTTCATTAGCCGAGCCAAAGGTCACCCTGCTGGTGTCACCAGCAGTGTCTGGCCACTACTGGGGCTGCTGTCCACTGTGGGCCTTAGTGCAGAGATGTTGCAATGGAAGGGAAGGGGGAAGCCAGGTCAGAAAAGCCCCTGTGGCCCTTTTTGCACCCCACAGCCACAGTGACATCCCAAACCTGCAGTGCTGCTCTGGAAATTTGGCACAACCCGGACGTGTCCTGGGCTCGAGCCCCAGGTGCTGACAACACTAAAGCACAACAGATCCACAGAGCTCCTGGCTTCCCTTCCTTTCTTCTTAAGAGCTTCTTAAAATAAGGCCATTAGCCTCAGGTTATCAGCAGCACAGGGCTGCTCACTCAGGGCTCACTTCAGCTCCCGGGGAAGGCTGCGAGCGTGGTTTTAATTACAGGCACGGAGCTTGCAGTGGGTGCAGCCACTCACCCCCTCCCAGCTCCAGACACAAACTCTCCACTCCCCAAATTACTGCTGACTGGCCTGGCATTGGGTTTTATTGCAGACAAGCAAGCCAATTCTTTGAGGGTGAGGTTAATTCAAGCAGCCCCATGTAGAGTTTCAGCCTGCAAATGGTTAAATGCTTAACCATGCCTGCAAAAACCGGTCAAGTGCAAAGCTGCCTTTCTAAGGGGTTGTGGGGCTGAGCCTGAGCCCCCCTTTTTCCCCCAACTTTACCCAGTACTTTTCCCTGGGGGAAAAAATTGTGAAGTTGTTGAATCTGTCTATGGCTCGTCCTGTTTTCCTTTTAAATGCAATTTAAGCTGTTTTAAGATTGTGCTGCCTTCTTTACGGAATTAATTCATATATGAGGATTCTGTTGGAGAAAACAGCAGATTTATCCCGAAGTGGTAAACCTCACAATACCAAGAAACAACTGTCCAAATATTAAAATTAAAAAGTCTGTTCCTATTGCCTGGTAACCCTTGGAAAACCAGCTAGGAAACAAATCAGTGTGTTAAACCTGTTATCCTAAACTTCTGGTCTTTCATGGCTGCTGATTTAGGAACACAAATCCCACAGCATTAAGCAGAAAAAGGGAATAGATATTTTTATTTAAAACAGAGTAACTCAAAGTGGCCATAATAACCCATTTGTGTTGCTTTTGTACTCGGGTAATGAATGACTGTAGTATAAAGTGCTCCTAGTTTTTGCCTCGAGGTCTTGTCAATCATTACCTGATAAATAAAAACTTCAAACAGGCTCCTTTTAGCTTAATTGGGCAGAATTTCTCTGAAGGAAGGTTGAATACAGAGAATAATGTGTTTGTGGCAGCAGTGGCAGTCAGCAAGCAGGGTATTTGGATGGAAGCATAAGGAGGATATGAACTCTGACCTCAAAAGATGAGTTTTTGGGGGATTTTTATCCAGAAGTATCTGTTCCCACTGCAGGCAGAGCTGAGGGACTGAATCCAGCAGCAGAGGGAATCCTGCAGCCCTTGGTTGTGCCCTGAGCTGGGCTTGTGCAAACTCTGCTGTCTCTCTCTGGGTTTAGGCTTTACGGCTGACACTTCCATAGCAATCAGGAATGCTAAAATTGCACCAAAGGCTTCTTTAAATCATTATTTTTTTTATTCTACGAACACTGGCAGCAACAGAGGCAGTTTCCTGCATAGGGACAAAAGGATCTTATTGTCAGTGCTGGAACAGATCTGAAACAGCTCAATTAAGCAAACATAACATCCTCAAAGTTTGGCCTGAAAGGAAGTTAAAATAACTGTTCTATAAAATGTTTTAAATGTGCTTTAAAATGTCATTACTCAGATAAATCTAGCTGTTTGGAAGCTTGTTCACTAGGGTTTTATGGCCCTGCCAGTTTATGGCAGTGTATTCATGTCAAGAATTCCTCTTCCAGAACAGTAGATGAGGAGACAAAGCCACAGGAGTGCTGCAGACCAAGGGGAGGCTGCAACCAGCTTGGGAATGGAGTTTTGGCTCCTAGGCTGGGAAAGCTGCTCCAAAGCACATCTAGCAAGTTGTGTGTATTTGTGGCAGAGCTGGAAACCAAGAGGTATTTCATGATATGAGGTTGGACGTGTTGAAGTCAGTGGCAAAGCTGCTGCAAAGCAAAAATATTCATTTTATTCTTTCTCCTCTTGCTGGCACCACCCCTGCCTTACACCTAAAGGAAGAGAATTGGGACCATAATGAGAAATACCAGAGGATCCTCCTTCTAAAACCAGTCCAGGCCTAGAGAAGCTGAGTAGATCTCATTTTACATCCATCAAGGTCTTCCCACTGATGCTTTGCTGGACTTTCAGAGCAGTGCACAAAGCAAATTTACCTACGAATTTGCAATGGCATTGGAGGATGGCAGATTAACTCCCAAATGCTGATGATTTAATCCTCTGGCCCAGCAAATATATCTACATAAACTGGCACAACTCTGCTCACAGCTCAAAGTAAACAAGAACCCCAAAATTGCTGTTATGCCCCGAAGAGATAATGCTCAGTTAATAGAGGGATTTAGACCATTATTTTTTTCAGCTGCCTCCATAGCAATGCAGTGTGGTATCCACAGTAGGAAACCTCATGCCAGCAGCATCTCTCAAATATGCTAAAACAATCTAAATTAGAAAATGTCAGCTTCTTGGCTGATGTTTCTTTGGAGTTTCTTTCTTCCTTTCTTGTGCCTCTATAATTTTATTGGGATGACTAAATCTCTGAACTATGTTAGCAGTAAACAGAACTAATTTACCCCCTGCTTCTTTGAAACAGCTGCTGACAGCTGCACTATAATTCAATCATGGATCTTTGCAGCACAGACTGCAAAACATATCCATATTTTTGCTATTCTTCCCTCCCTGTTGTATTTGGACCAAAGGAGCTGCACCAAATAATGACATGTGACAGTTTTGCCCCTACATAGAAAATGAGCTGCACAAAAACAGAGCCTCAGGATGAAACACTGCCCAGCCAAAAAGGTTCTTTGAATAAAAGGAGAATAACCACACAGATACACAATGTCGTCGGGATATCTTTCGTAAAGTTGCAGTGATTTATTTTACTGGTTTGTACAAAAAGGCTTCTGACAACTGCTCTATGAAAAGAACCAGAAATGTGTATGCATTTTTGCCAACTGTTAATAAATATCTTCTTAAATAAGGAAACAAATGTGTTTAGGAACCGAGAATCGTTTTTCCTGCATGTGATTGAAAAGGAATTCAGAGATGGAAATAAATAATTCTTCTTCCGCTTGCGACAACTATTTACATAAAAATGTACAAACAGTGAAGCTGATGTTGAGCCTAGCAACAGAAATCCTGTTATTATGCTTAAAAACAACAACAAAAAACCAAAACAGAAACAATCCCCACATAATATTTAATATATGAATCCTATACAGCAAGATACCGTGGTCCAAGTTAAAAATGCAATACACCAACGCAGTGACCACCAACACTGAGACACCCGCAAGAGAAAACTAATCCTTGACTACTAAATAGTGGGAGTTCAGGCATGACTAGCTTTTAACTTTCTAGGCAGCACCTTCACTTCCCTTAGGAGGTTTACAGAAGCACTGGGGTATATATGTATACAATGTCAGAAGATGCTTCCCATCTGTGATTTCAGTTCCTCGCTCTAAACCAGGGGTGCACTGAGGGCAGCTTGGGCTCTTTCTGCTGGCTGGTCCTGCCTGCAGGCTCCAGGACAGGGGGACTTTTGGCTTCAGCTGTTGTCCTGCCAGTGGCTGGCTGTGTTTGCCCAAAGTCTGCCCAAAGTGGGGAAGTTTGCTGGAGCCCTGCCTGTGCAGGGTGCCAGGCTGCTCCTGCAGATGTTGGAGGCACATCTGGCAGCTGCTCACCAAGGCCCTCATCCAAAACCCACCAGTGTCATGGATGGACTTCCCCTTTCCCATCAGCCTAATCCTGCTACTGAGAAAACTGCTGAGAAAACACCAATTGACTTAAATGAGATGAGAATTAGGCCATCAGAAACAAGTTTCCAATTTATTTCATAGACAGTAGGGTTTTTTTTCATCCTTTGCTTATTCTTTTTAAAGTGAGGCATCTGGTCTGGATTTGATCTGTGACTTAAAGGGAGAAGAGCATTGAGTGAAGTCCAGAATTTCATTTATCTTCCTTCTCTAACTCTCCTCTAAGGCAAGACATGGAGCCAATTCCCCACTGTGGCTGCATGGCCCCATCTGCTCACTGAGCAGACCCACCTCCAGGGATTTCTGATGTCCTGGACCCCTCTGTTGGAGGTTTAGTTTTTTGAAGTTTGGAGCTTTAGAGCTGGGTGTGCTGGAGTGGTGTTTTATTGGGCATTATTTTCTTTCTATCTCCCTGGTGAAATTCATGCCAATCCTACTTTGGTGCGTGCCAAAGTGGGGAATTGGTTTGTGATTGGTTACTGCAACTCTGTATTCTTCTTTGCAAAGACTTTAATTGAGCCTTAATTACTTAAGTGTGATGTTTGTGTAACCTGTGACTTTAAAACAAGGGAAAAGAAAAGCCTTGAGGGGACATTTTCTTGCTTCTGGTTCCAACTTCTTGGTGGCCCTTGGAAGGGATTGTTTGGGGGTTTTTTGAGGTGAAGCCAACAGAGCCAGGGGGGTTCATCAGAAGCACTGAGCCCAGGAAGGAAGGTTTCCCAGCTTGCTCCCAGTCTGTGTGGAGCTGGGTGGACATCCCAGCTTCCAGCACGTTCTGCACTTGAGCCTCCATGTTCTTGGGAAAGTGCTGGAACTTGTTCCCTCAGGGAAGCCAATGGACACTTTCCACACAGCAGCCGGATCTTTAGTCACAGCTCTGAAACTGCTTAGGCCACCCCTGCTAAACGTTAGGTTTAATCCCTGGCTCTCAGCATTTTGCTGCTTTCCTGTTTCAAGTTCATAGCAAATTCAAATACTTTCTGGCTGCAAGAGGAAATTTCCTTCCTTGTTGATTGAAAAAAGTATACCCCAGAATTCTCACTCTTTGAAGCACTTTTCTTCAGTCCTTTTGCTTGCCAATTGTTGATTTTTTTTCTTAGCCTAATCTCTCCTTTGAATTTGTGTCAATCCACATCCAGCTTTTGCTACTGTAGTTTAAAACTGGAAGTTGCATGTAATTCATCCTTGGTTTTGCTTATGAAATTGAAGCAGAGGGATGGAAGCAATAATTCTCTAACAAAATACCTGTTCACTCCAGGTATATTTTGTTCACTTATTTTATTGCAAACCGTGTTACAGGAACTACACACACTTATTAGTCACAGCACAGTCTCACCTTGGATAGATTATTACTGTTTTACTCACAATCAACACTGGTGAGTTTGCAATCTCCAGAAAGACTCATTTGCAAAAGTATGTACTGTAGGAGCCAATTTTGTAAGCAGATTTGGTTTTAAACGGTTTCTCTGGCTTGTTTCAGTTTACAAGCTCATTGTCTGTAATAAACTAAAACAAAATGTGTTCAAATGCCTCTTTAGATCCAGAAACTGTTCCATTGTCTGAACTTTCAGAGGCCTGGTCCTAAAATGGTTTGGGATTTTTTTAAAACCCACGGCTGGAGCACCAACCTTTCCCCCTCCCCCACAACAGCCATACAAACCCAAATAACTCCTTTTCCTTTCTTCTTCCTCTTTCCTACAGATCTAGTGGCAGCCACATGCTCGTACCACCATGTTCCTGTATTTTTTTAAGATAACATTGGAGCTGTCATCAAAATAGAGCACTGAGATGGCATTGAGTTGTGTAGGAGCACAGCAGGGTTTCGGCACAGTCTCTGGGTTTATAAAGTGAACCTGGGGAATGAAAGTAGAGGCACGTTAAGGTTTACTCTTCCCCTCTCCTCCCTCATATTCTTCTTTCCTGTCCCCTACCCTCACTCAGACAGCAGCTGAGCTGTGTAACTCTGGGATTCACTGATCCCCTCCTCAGCCTGACCCCAAACCCACTTTTGGTGGCAGCACAGGGCAGATCTGAGTTTTCCCAAGAGATGCTGGCAGTGTCTCTCACGTCCTGCTCCTTCCTCCCCGTGCAGTGGGACTAAAGCCCCAGTTCAGTGTCTGTCACAGGGCCCTTTTAAACCAGAGAGGGCCTGCCAGTGCCTGCAGCAAAGACAGGGTCATTTCTGGCCAGCCACTAATTCAGGCCACTCAGCCAGATGTCTTGAGCCAGATGCTGCAGGCACCCTAAGAGCTAAGGCAGCTCTTCCTTCCCTTGCTAGCTGGGAGAGCCTTTTGTGCATAAATTCCTTTCTGGGCAGCACCTGCCAGGTGTAAGCCTGTGTTGGGAGCTAGGGTGCACCTACCAGTGTCTGTACAATGGCATGGTTTGTAGCATTCATGTAGGAATTCAAGGGGAAAGCACATTCTCCTTCACAGTAATAAGCAGCGTAGCCCTCCGGAGCGATGATCCAGTCCTTGATTAAATTGAAGCCATTAGATTGTGCAGAAAGAAATGCAGTGAAACAAAAAGCCAGCCAGCACATAAATCTATCCACTCACACATCCATGCACACTTACAGTGGCCTGCAAAATAAAAATCTGGCCCCCTGTCCTTTCTAAAGGTCTCTTACAGGAGTACAAAGTGCCTGCTCTTCCTGGAGGGACACATCCCTCATTGCCAGTGTGCCCACAGAGCAGCTGAACACCTGGGTTTAGCTGTTCACCCATTCAGCAGTGTCCTCCTGGCTGCCCACAAGGACCACTTCACCCAGCAACACCAGGTTTCAGAAAGGAAAATGTCTTTAACCAGGTCTAACAGAATGGGCAGATGAAAATGGAGAGCTGTGTGTGCCTTCAGCACTGCCAGGGGACCTGCAGCTCCTCAGAGGGACCTGAGTGTCCTGGGCTTCCAGCCAGTCTCACACCAAATATTGGTATCCCCAACTTAGCAGAAGCACTTGAGGCAGTATATAACATTTTCCCCTCAGGATTTAAAATAAAAAAAAATCCAGTTAGTGGCTTGGTGCACTGATAAAGGATGTGCCCAGGCCCCCCTGTGCCACCCTGCTCACCCCCAGCCCTTACCTGCCACCCCAGGTCCCTGAAGCTGACGTAGAGCTCGTGTTTCTTGCAGGCCTGTCGCTGGTCACTGCTGCTGTTCTCTGTGAGAGGACAATGGTGGCCCTGAGGTTGGGCTGGCCCAGCTCCCCCAGCCCCCAGCAGGGAGTGAGGCACCACTGCTCATCTCTGGTGCACTTACGGCATTTTTTTAGCTGTTTTAGTCACATAATAATGGCTTGGTTCAACATATATGAAATGTCCTTCTGGCTTTTTTGTGCAAAGCCAAAAAAGACCAGGGATAGTAGGTTTATCATCTTTATTTTTTTTTTGTCTCTGGACTTCCTCTGACCTCCTAATAGCAACATGCAGATCCCTCTGATTATTGCCTATACCTGAAAGGGGAATCAGTGAAGTTGTGGCCATCCTGGCCATGTAGCCTGAGCTGAAGACCCAAGCAGAAGCACCAGAAAGAATGGCTTAGGAAGGATTTCTTCACTGAAAGGATGGTCAAGCATTGGCAGGGGCTGCTCAGGGAGGTTTGGAGTCCCCATCCCTGGAAGTGTCTAAGGGGCTGGATGTGGCACTCAGTGCCCTGGGCTGGTTGACAAGGTGGGAATTGGTCAAAGGTTGGACTTGATGATCTTTGAGGTCTTTTTCAACCTTAATGATTCTATAAAAATCTGATTTCCTTTCCCTTCTGCCTCTCACGACCTCTCCTTCCACTCAGAAAGGTGCTCCCAGAAGCAGCTGGAATTTGCTGCTGCCTCAGCAGAGCCAGCCCTGAGCTGTGGCTCCTGCTGGGACCACCACCAGGGGCCCATTACTCTGAGGTGTCACATAATTAAGCCACATTTCTATTTCAAATGCCTGATGGAGTTTTCTTCCAAATTAGGAAGCCCAGCTCCCCCCAGTATAGCCGTGGTTATCCTGAGAATGAGGGTTTTCCTCTTCTGTAACAGAATTTGGGAACTACTACACTATTTTGGGGCTAAACTTCAAATCACAAGCCCTGAAAATGGACAAGATTTGGATTCAGATCACTGATCACTTGCTCATTGCTGCAATGTCATGATCTTCCATTTCAAAGAGAGAATTTATTTCATATGGGAGAAAAGGAGTTTCTCTGGTTAGGTGGTTGGGAGTTTGTTTGTTTTTTTTTTTAAAATTTCGATCAAGAAATCCCTCCATTCAATCTGAATATTGCTCCAGAGAAGCCTCCTTTCCCCTGACCTCTTTGGAATAACCCCTAATCCCACCTGGACCAAAGGGACACCACACAGACAAGGCGTGAGCAGAGCTCCCAGGGCACCCCACACCCACAAACACCGACCCAGGCAGCTGTGCTGTACCTGCAATGTTGGACACCCTGAAAGCCTCCTGGTTCTTTGGTGTTTTGGACCTGTTCTGGCTCCTCTGCTTGCCCCCCGTGGAGCGGATGCTGCGCAGATGGACCTCGGTGGCTTTGAAGAAGGCGACGGTGAAGGGCTGCTTGTTCTGGGGGCCGTGCCTCCCGATCAGCCCTGCCAGCTTGGGGTTGATGCTCTGCCCTGGAAGCACAAGGCTCACATGAGAGGGCCTGCAGCAGCTCTGCTGCCTGCTGAGGGTCTGATGACTTAGGTTTTAACTTCATTTTTTTTAGATCGGCACTGCTTTAGTGTGGAACTCTAAAACTCCACAGCCTGGCAGCTCCTGTTCTCTTGTTTTACTCAGGCAAAACTATTTCTCTCTAGGCTTGAAACTCAAGGCCATCTCATCTTTTCACAGTCCCAAAAGTGTAAATAACAGTGAAATGGGGGGGAAAACTTGGGGAATGGGACTGCACTGCCTGAAGCTGTAATTGGACAATTAATTAACCCCTGATATGCAAATAGACCAGACTTCAATCTGTCCCAAAAACGTGTGCCCATTGTCCATCCTGGGTGTGGTCTCTGTGAGACTCCTGCACTGCCCAAGGTGTCCCTGGGAAGGCCCCAGTAAATCCCTGCCCTTTATCCTCTAACTCTGTCCAGCCCCTGCTCCAGGGCAGCCTCTCTCAGGTCACTCCTGGGCATGGCACCAACCCACCAAGGACCTGGACTTAATGGGCAAAGCAGCTTCTGACAAGAGCAGCTCACCACAGCTAACTTCATTTTACATCTGTATGTAAAAGTTACATAAAATAGTCCTTCATATAATTATTTTACCCCAAATCCGCTTAGCATTAACTTTTCCTGCATTCTTTAGAGGGGTTTCTTTAAGTTCACCAACCTATAATTTGAAGTGATCCTATAAAAGGAACCATAAAACTCAGCCCATAGGAACACTAAATTCCCACTGGAAGGTTATTAGCTTAAAATAAAAATGCCTTGCATTGAAATGCTGACAGAGATCCAGATATACCTTAGCTGAGAGAAACAAATGTTTAGAGACATTTTGCTGATTGCTGCATCTTGCCACCACCACACCTGATAACTTAGTACAAAACTTTGGTTATCATCCATGCATTCTTCATCTTGGGCTTTAGAATAATTTGAATTTTGGTAAAAGACAATTAGTTGGTTTCTCTGTAGAACTAAATCAATTATTTACAAAAAAGGCAAGGAGAGGGTGGCAGTGGGAAATTTAATGTTTCTTCCTGTTGCTGTCAAAGGATGTCTGGGTGCTGCTGTGAAATGCAGAGGTGATATCCAGGATTATTCTATCCCAAGCTACTGAGTGCTGCTGCTCAATCCAAGTTGTGTTAATGACTTTGTGATCCTTTTGCTAAGGACAGAGCTGGGCCTTGTCAGCCACAAACCAAAAGTGCCAAAGGACAGCTGACACTTTCCTGGAGAAGCCCAGCAAGGCAGCCTGGCCAGGCAGAGCAGGCAAAGGGATCTCAGTTCACTTATTTTGTATGATTTTTTTTTAATAGGCTGTATTTGTTTCATGATTACAGCTCATGATACAAAGAAAGATTGAGGGTTGATTTATTTTGGTTTTTTACTTCATTTAAAGGTTTGAAGATTGCCCAAGTATGTAGTGCAGCATCAAAATCCTGCTGTGTTTACAGCATGTGATTTTCACATGAAGTTCAGGTGTAAAAGCAGCTGTTGGTGCACACAGTTGGTCCAAATTCAAAATGAAACTTGGGGAGCAAAGAAGAGATGTGTCCTTGCCATTCAAAACAGAATGAAAAATTCATGTGTATGGTGGAAAACTGTGAGTGCAAAGGTCTGCTGCCAGGGAGACTGTACAGAAGACAAGCAGAGAGTCAGGCCCCTGTATCTCTGTATTTACTTTTTAAACACTGCAGTTGGCTTTTCTAACTTTTAATGACAGGCTGATCAAAGTGTTTTGTTAATCCATTTGGAGAAAGCAGCAAGTTACTTTGCAAAGGGGTGAAATTAGAAATTCCCAGTAATAAGTGCGTTCTCATCTGTTATTTGACTCAAGGAAAATTAGGAATATAATTTCTTTGTGCACTCCTGAGAAATCTAGCTGAGTTTGTTTATATCTTTGAAAGCTCTGTGATAGGTCTGGTGTTATGTTTTTAAGGGTCCACCTCTAATTGCTGCAGTAGAGCAGAGAGTCCAACCCTAAACGTCTGCAAAGCTCAGCACTACCCTGGTTGTAGGATCCTGAAAAGCCTCCATTGAAATCTGTACCACATTTATAAATCAGCTGTCTTTTCCCACTTGTGCTGAAAACCAGGACTGACTTTTGGTGTAAAATCACGAGGTGGGGCTGGGGGAGGACAGAGAGATAAGGCTTTATCAGTAGAAGAGTGTGAGACTGTAGAATCCATAGTGCTTAGAGATACTCAGCCGGCTTCCAGCCATCACTTTCTGTGCACTCTGGGCTGGGTCTTGATGGTTTTTCTATATTTGAACCACAGTTGAACAAATGTGCCATGATCAAGGACACAACATCTGTACTCCCAGGTGTTTCATTTAGGAGGAAAACTGGAGACTAAAAACAAGGACGTGTCTGAAAAGGGGTTGAACTTGTCTTGCTGTCCTTAAAGATTAACTTGTAAATCAGGTTGAATTTGAATCTTTGTCCAAAGATGGCAAAAGGTGGATGGTTTTGGGGTGGGGACTAGTAACTTCCATGGTGAAGCTGCTTCTTTGTATTTGTGTTTGGGTTTCTGCACTCACCAATCCCTCAGAAAGGGCAGGTTAAAACAAACCCTGTGCACCTCTCTGTGCAGTCTCACATGAGTTAAATCACCCTTCCATGTAAATCACTCTCTGTGGGTTGCCTGTTCCAAAACTCCTTTGCAGAGTCTTTATGCAAAATGCTACTGGAAATCTGCAAGTGTTGCATGAAAACCAAGAGCAACTGATGCCACAGATGCATATCTGGAGAATGAAAGCATGTCCTTAGATAACTGCATTCAGAATATTTATAGTAGTTTTGAGGTGATTTTGCTTAAACTACCCTTCTGGGGCAGCCAGGCACTTCCAAATGGTCCCAGGTCCTGGGAGACCCCCACAAATCTCCAAGTGAGCATCAGAAGTCTTAATTTTGAGGCAAAGTAGCATTACTTTTTAGCTAAGGTCTGATCAGGAAAACTCCTTGCCTGATTCCTTTCTGGAGATGTTTCAGAGCCAGGTCTTCCCACCCATTCCCAAACCTCACCTGCACACTGCAGACCAGGTATGACTTTTCCAAGTGTTTTTACTGACACAAAGGAAATTCAAGAGGTTCCTGGCTGTTTTCTGAATTGGAAAGGATTTCTGTGCCAATGGACAGCAGCTCCCTCCATCACTCAGCTGTGTCTTTTGGCACATAGCAAAGTTTATTCCATTTTCCTTGACTGGATTGCATCACCTGCAAATCAGCCAGCAGTGTGCACATTAATTGATGGGGATGTGTGCTCAGCTGACACTGCAGTGACCACAGGCAGCTCACCAGGCTGCTTCAGCCTCTGAGCACATCCTTAACATCCTATGTGTCTGCGGGCTCTTTTCTTAGGCAAAACCAGGGAAAACGTGCTTAGGAACTCCTCTTCAAAGGAAAGACTGCTGAGTGTTCAGGGCTTCCCGTGGCTGGGACTCCTGTACCTGAAACAGAGACCCCCTGGCTGCTGCACTCACCATCAATGCCCTCCACGGAGAGCTGCAGGCCCAGGTTGTGCTGGGGATTCACCACCCAGTGGTTACTGGTCGCGGTTATGTCGAACACCAGCCACCCCTCCTCTGCAGCCCAGATCGTCCTGGAGTCGAGCAGGAACAAATCTGAATCCCTGAAACAAAGAAGAAGAATTCCCAGTTAGCCAGGATCTCCACTGGGGTCTCCACAGGCACCCCTGGACATCCTTCAGGCAGCGCTCGGGGTTGGGATTTCAGGCGGAGCTGGGCTGGTGCGTTCCCCTCTAATCACCCTCAGATGAAGCTTCTCTTCTCTTCAAAAGAGGGAGAATGGGTTGAGGCAGAGTTGAGGTGGTTTGGGGTTACTTTGCTGTTAACCTTGAGTTCCTGATGCAACTTCAAAAAACAATTGTCAGGCAGGGATCTGCAGAATTACCGTTTGCAATTGTAAATGAGGTAATTGGGCAGACAATGCTGCTCATTAGCCTTTCCACACATAATTTCCTGACTTTTATGCATAACTGTAGTGTTCTGCAAGCCAGCTGGAACACTGGTGTGCATATATTAGCATATGTAGTAGCTTTTTAAAATTTGCTCATCTGAGGTTACAGATAACTGAGGCAATAATAACCCAATAACCCAAAATACAGTCACAGGTCTACACAACTGTGGGTCACAATCTTTTTCCAACTCATTGCTTGGGTTTTTTTTAAAGGTCACTGCTGGGTTACTCCAGCTGAAGAAATAATATCAGAAAATGAAAAAGATCCTAAATAGAGAGATTCTGTTCTTTTGAAAAAGGTGGAATTATTTCTGATTTACAAGATGTTTGCTGGCAAATTTTGGAAAAATTAAAATTTGGGAAAACACAGATTCTGTAAGGGAAGGAATTTTCTCTTCTCAGAAAAGAAAGAGGTAAAACTCAGATGAAAAAAGGTGGATAGTGGTGCAGTTCCTTTATAAAAAATTACTTTAAAAGAAGAACAAAGACATATGGTGGAAGTGTCTAGACAAGTCCTGCAAGAGCTGCTTTTGTACCTACAGTGAACAAACATGATAACTTGTTCAAGTGTAATTATATCCTTTTGAATGAAGAACTATCCTTGAAAAACCCTTTAATCACATCCTCAAAGCTTTAAAAGGCCTTATGAATTTTGTCCCTATGGATTTGTCAGTGCAAATATATATATTTAGCTTGCTTGCAAGTGCCTCTTGTTCACACGAAACATCAAATGATCAGAACTGAATCTGAGGAGAGTTGTTGGCATAAAGACTTTTGACTCACAGCTTTTAGTGATTCTTTTCCCTTTGAGATACTGAGAAATTAGAAGCTTTTGTTCCACACAGAAAAGGAATGGAGGGGCTTTTGCAATGCTTTTACTATTTGGCTTTCCTTTCAACCTCTGTGTGCCATTGTGTGTAAGAGGTGATGCTTTCCCCCGTGAGTTAAGGAATGTCACCACCCACCTCTGACTCTGTGCTGGCTCACATGAAATTAAATTTCTGAAAGGAGTTCGTGCAGAGCACGTGAGCACATGGCCCAGGGTGTGCAAGAAGAGGATTCTGTGTTTCCTCCCTAGAGCAGGGTAGATTTGGGTCCCCCATGGCTGAATATGCAGCCAGTGCTGCTGAGGGTGCACGCAGTGCTTGCTTTTAAGCAAAGTTCTGGTTTGTGGAAGAAGCCCTACATCAGAACTGGACTTGCTGCAGCATTTCCTTGCAGAGGCAGAGGGGATCCATGGGAATGTTCCATGGATGTTTGGGAGCCAGGGTGGGTTTGGGAGCTCAGGAAGGGGCCGTGGTGCAGCGATGCAGGGGCTCAAGGCAGGCGTTGGGAGCTCAGTCAGCTTTGCTGAGTGCTCCCAGGAAAACTGAAGTTAAACAGGATGGGTGACCCCTCTCACATCAGTTACAGGAATGCAAGATGCTTGAACTCCAACCAGGGGACAGATTTCCTGGGGTTCCCTCCCCACCCAGGAGCCATGGCCCTGTTCCCACAGTGCAGGACAGCTCCCACGCTGCCCTGTTTACACCACACTGACCCAAACACATCCCAGAGGAGCCAGGGATGAGGGAGTTGCATGGATTGGCCCATTCCAGTGGCTGAGGCCAAGTTTCCAGGAGTAAAGGGTTTTTATATTCACATACTACATTATTTAAGCATGGCCCCTGACTGGAACTCATGATTCACACAAGTTTTAGTTAACAGGGATTTGGCTTGCTTGGTTTTCCCCCCTGGTTGTTTGCAGGTTGATGATAGCAGCAATAATGATAATATTTTTTGCTTTTAGCTACTGCTCAGCTGCAGTATTATTACTCAGAAAAACCAGCCTTTAAGCTTCCCATGCTGACATGATGCAATCAGGGTAACCAGACAACATGAGGCATCAAGTACCAGGGTGAGTCAGTCTGGGAAATTGTATAATGCGTTTGTTTTCCTGTAGTTACAGCAATGTGCAAACAATAGGCCTGGAGGGGAAGCCCGAAGTGAGAGAGATCAAAGGGACCCACTAAAGGGAAATGTCCTTCCCACACACGCTGGGAACATTTGGACCCCAAAAAAGCCCCGTGTCAGATGCTCTTTGGAGGAGTTCAAGCACTCCTGGATTAGCGCTTTCCACCCGGCCCACCAGCGGTGGGATGCAAAACCTCACTGGTGTTGCAAGCTGAGGCTCCTGAGATTGTGGCTCCTGTTCTGATGAAAAGAAACCTCTTGTTCTTTTCCAAAAGAACAACCTCCTTTAAGTGGAATGTCCTGCTCTCCAAAGACAGGGCAAACAGCATTAAATCACCAGCTAACAGACAGGCAGCCCTCGAGATATCCTTGTTGGACAAGACATGGTAAACACAGCAAAGAAATGTTATTCTGCTAAGACTCAAACAACATTTGCTCTGAGGGCTCCCACCTAATGACTTGTCACAGAAGATGGTGCTGGTTAAATCTAACTGATGTGGCTGCTTTGGGTTTTAGCTGTGAGAGAGCGATCTGAGCACAGAGAGGAAAGGTTTCCAGTGCACATCTCCCTTCTGTACCTCACCTACCAACTGTGTGCTCACAGAGTGTGTTCTTGGAGCAATGTCAATGATGGCTCTGCAATGAGGAGGCAGAAAAACCCCTTTGGTCCCTTGGCCCTGCATTCAGCCCCTCACTAGAGAACTTCAGTGCATGCAGGAAACTGTACCGAGCCTTTTTCCAGAGCAAGAGATAGGAAAGGCACATGATCCTCCTTTTACAAAAAATTAAGCTGGAACACGGAAATGTTAATGTCTAGATTAGAGTTACATAAATTACGAAGTCTGGATCCAGACCACAAGTATGTTTTGTTGAGACCACATCAAAATGGCTCAGCGTTCAAAGAACTGACATCAGCGGGAGAGGCAGAGCTTTTAGCAGCGATAAAATTTGGGGCTTTCTGCTCCATGTTCTCAAGCATCAGGCTCTCAGTGGAGCCTGAGATGAGGACAGGAGGTTGGCATTTGCCTGAGGATGTCTTTGGTAGTGTCTGGCGCTGGATGCCAGACAGGAGAGTCACCTCCCGTTAGAAAGCACTCCCAAAAATTTGTCTACAGGTCACGTAAGTGCTGTGTGGTCTGTGAAACTTCCTTAGTGAACTCGTTTTCTGGACTCAGGGCTGAGTAACAAGAGCTGCAGCGTGAGGGTGGCTGGGCAGGATGCATGTGAGATCGTGTCTGGGAAGCAGCTGGAGCTATGGAGGTGGAAAGGTCTGAACTGCCAAAGGGCTGATGGTGGCAAGGAAAGGGATCACAAATATTTAGTGAAGGAGAAAAGGGCTGGAAGAAGTGAGGATTGTGGGGATGAGCAGAGAAATCAGAGAACACAAGTACAGAAGAGGCAGGGAAGAGTATCCTGAAAGGAAATTGTAAGGAAGAGAATTACCATGCTGCAACATGGCAATTCTAAAATAAGAGAAAGGATTAACAACCATGAAGTTTCATGAAAACAGTATGTATGGCTCCTTTGCCTTCTGCTGGGGTACTTTTTCAGTCTCTGGGATGCAGTTTGGTTTGAAGCCATAAACACTAGAAACGTATCCAAGAATGAGAAGTGCAGTATCTGCCCTGATCACCTGCCTGGATGAGTTGGGGCACGAGGAGAACATGGATGCAAACACAGGAGAGAGAAATTCTGCATTAGCAAGAGAACAGGAGATGAAACTCTGCATTTACAGACTATAATGCTGTAAGGTCTACACTATTTTAGGACAGTCCTCTTGCCAAACAGTCCCTGCTTTTACGTCTGTTTTCTTCACTCACTGTCCCCATCCCCCTCGTCAGCCCTGTTATTTCAAGCTGCTGGTTGACAAGTGGTAGTAAACACTAATGAGCACTTCCAAGTGGGATAAAAATAAATGGGGAAAAGGACAGGCAGCAGCAGTGAAGGAGTGAAGGTGACTCTTGGCAATTTCCATTACACTGCAAGACAAGGTGATTTCTGTGATCAGCCAGCACTGTGCTGGGAGCAGCCCCAGAGCCCTGGCTCACCTGGCCCTGTCCTGGCAGCAGTGGGTCCTGCTGTGCCCTGCCTGCCCCAGGTAATCCCCCAGCCCAAAGAACACACCTGGAGCTGTGCTGCCCTGATCCCTACCTGCTACCTGCAGGAATTGCAAACCTATCAGTGTTTTGAACAGTGACCATGCAGTGACACCTTGCAACAGCCTTGGAATGGCTTTACAAATGCGGGTTAACCCTCCTGCTTCTGTTTTAAAGGAGGAAACACTCGAGGCGTGGATATGTTGAGTTCTTACTCATTCAGCATGTAAACCACAGTGCCTAAGCCAGCAGCACAATCCTCTCCTCTGGACTCACATTCTAACCCTAGAGGGGCTGTTTGGGTCACAGGCACAGTGCAAGATTTCCAGCAGGCAGCCCAAGGACAGAGCTGGCATGGAGGGAAGGGGATTATTCATGTCCAGGTCTGAGCAGGTGGAGGGAGGAGAAGGCAAAAAGGGCATCCTGGGAGGGTGAGAGGAGATGTGGGGTTAGAAGACATCTGTTTGGATTAAAAACCTGCCGTATCCAGATTCCAGCTCGCTTGGTGTCATTGCTTAAAGTCAGCTGCAGCTGTCCAAAGACAAGCTTAGGAAAATATTTTTCAGACTTTCCTACTTTGAGAGGGCCCCAGGATCTCCCTGGGCCTCTCCCTGGCACGTTTGCAACACCCTCTGTACACAGACCTGATGCAGCCCTCCTCCCACACCTTCCCTTCCCCTGCCTGGGATCCCCTGCTTATCCTTCCCTCTCCCTCCCCACTGATAAAAGCTCCCCCCACTGATAAAAGCTCCCCCCACTGATAAAAGCTCTCCTCATGCCCCCAGGGAGGAGCCATCAGCCAAACACAGCCCGGGGGCTCTGCCAGGTGAAGGGATGTCCACAGCAGGAATAGTTTGCTGGAAGTGTTTTCCAAGGATTGGTCTGAAAGCTGGCTGTACTGGTAGTGGAACAGAAGTGTGTAAATTCTGTTGAATCTAGGGAAAAATTTAATTAGCTTTAAAATTTCAGCAGATGTTTAATTGTGCTTTGTGTGCTTTGTGTTGTCTTTCCTACCCAGTGCTGGAGAAGGGTAAGATCTGGGTCTCAAAGGCTGATTAAAAGTGGCAAGGGGAGTTTGTTACTGAGATGCAACACATTTCCTAGACATGAAGCCTCTTGTAAAAACAGTACTGAGAGAAATGAGGTTACACACACATCTCTGACACTTTCTATACAGCTGTTTCTGCTCAGCATTGAAGGGCTGTTCATCAGTGCATCGCTTACCCCAGCCAGGACCCACTGGGGTATGCAAAGTGGGGTTTGCAAAATGCCTCCTGCAGCTCCTCAAGTGCCTGTGAAGGGTTGTGCCTTGCTAAGTTCAAGACTTGTCAGAGGTTTTGCAGGCTGCAGTGGCTTTTAGGAATGGTCTGAAGGAAAAAAACAGATACAGCTCTGTTCTTGGAGAGCTGCAGGATCTCCATGCTCAAGTTCCCTTCCCACTTGCTGAGAGATAAATGTAGTTATCAAGTGAGTTGCAGATAAGTCACCAAAAATTTCTAATCAAAGTTACTGTCAGTATTTGCAGATCCTGCCATGATGCTGGGGCACATCATTAAATCAAACTGTGCTGTGCTGCACCATCCCCAGAATGAGCTTGAAAAGGCTCCAAAAAGAAGCACATCTGCTTTATGGGCTGGGTGGGCCCAAGCCTTTCTGAGGTACTAGAATTACATGTTTCTACCCACACCATGGAACCAGACTCCAATGAACAGCAGAAAGGGGTCTGGAGAGGGGCTCAGGTTTGATCTGGGGCAGCAGTGGTGTAGTTTGAAGCTCAAGCTAAAGCGTTCCAGCTGCAAGTCAAACCCAGGAATGCATCCTGCAAGATCTGATTTTTCTGTAGGGCTGGTAACATGAGCATTCAAATCACTGCCTTTGAAGCCTGTGAGATCCATAATGGCCACAAAGTGAACATGTAACAACTACATTTCAATTACCAAAGGCTGGTCAAGTACCTGGTTTTATTCTCTCCAGTAACAAAACTCCCATCGACTTCAAAGGGATCGGGATTCACTCTGCAGTGCAAGTGCTGGGTCCAAGGAAATAGGAGATGTAACTCTGGGATGAGGTATTTCAGCTTCAAAAGGTGCAGCCAGAAAAGCAGGATGGAGCTCTGAGCTTTAGGGCAGCTCTACAGTCTGCAGATTTTTAATAAACCAGGGGTGATGCCCTGGCTGAGCACTGGGATCTGCTTTGCTTTCCCTCCTTTTCCAGGAGCCAGGAGACTCCCCAGTGGCCACCTTCAGCTCCCACTGAGAAGGGTTTGTCACCACAAACATGGGCTGGAGGTCCTGCTGCTCTCACCCTTCTCACACCAGTCCCTGGCTTTGTAAAACCCCTTCCCAGGCTCTTGGGTGAGGGAGCCAGGAAGCCCAACCAGAAGTTGGACATGAGTCACTGGACTTTGAGCTATGCACTCAAAAGCTTTGAGACACGTTATACCAGTCAAAACATCAACTGTTTTCAGTGTTTATGATATTTGGGGCATTTTTGTTCATGAATGTACTTGTTTGCCTGAAGTGAATAACTGATGCTGTGTGCCTAAAGAATTCTCTGTGTGCCTTTTTATCAAGGAGATGTTGCCTGTTTGAAGAGCTTGCCTTGCAAGCTGGAAAAAGACAGATCTGGAAAAGTCAGAAAGAATATTTGATCATTGAGCCTGATTTCCTACAAAGACCTGTAACATTATCTTCAGCAGGACAGAGATATAATTTCTAGCAGTCCAAGTCCAAGGGGCATCTCATCTGCTTGCAAAGGACAGGGCTGGGCTCTCATTTTCACTGCCAGGCTTTGTTAGGCTGAGCAGGTGCGTGGGGGAGTTTTACCCTTCAAACATTTGTGGTGTGAGGGCCAGGATTTCAGGAATACTCTGCTGGGGTGCAGCTGTTGCTCTGGAAACACCTAAGCCTGTACTTTTCCCTGACAATAAAGTGCACACAAGAGACGTTGCTGGTTAGGTGCCTCCAACCTGCCTGAACTCGCGCAGTCATTAAGTGCTGAACTGCTCATGCCTCTGCTTTATGTGAACCCAGGGCACCATCACACCCTCCAAACTGGAGGCTCCTCTGTGGTTTAACTGAAAATCCTGCCTTCAGCACAGCCCCCAGAGGGAAATCTCTCCAGTCACCCTCAGCTCGGGCTTTCCAGCTCTGCCTGTGCAGGTCTGTGGCTCTGGAAGCTGTCCTGCTCTCTGCTGTGTGTGAGAGGATGCTGAGCTGCCCTGGGAGCCTGGCAGGAGCTGCTGTGCCTCGGGCACTGCACGGGAGCAGCCCCAGCCTGGAGAATCCCTGGAGCTCCAGGTCTCAGAAGGCAATTCCAGCTCTGCTCTGTGTCAGCAGAAGAGCCCTGGGAGAAGGAAACCCAAAGGCAGCAGAGGTTTCCCTGCCTGCCTGGGGGGGAGGGTTTGGCTTTGTTTTGCTCTCGTTGCTAACAACGTCAGATGGGGCTGACTTTCCAGTGGCTCAGGATGGGACAAACAGCCAAGGAAGCATCAAAGGGAATGGGTGTTTTTTGATCAACACTGGAGAGAGTTTGTTTTCTTTCTCCACTTGCCCAATGACACACTGACTTGGATGACTGGGCTGTGACAGAGCCGGGTGGAAAATGTCAGTGGAAAAATGCAGAAAAAGAGCAAATATTTTTACAAATGTTAGTGACAATATTTTTACCTTCGGTCAATCCAAACCAACAGGAATATTTTTTCAGGACAAACTGTTCAAAACTCGCCATAGCCTGTGCCAAAATGTATGCAAAAGGGGAATATGCATGAACACTCATTAAAAATAGTGTTCCTGTGGTGAATATGATGCAGTAAAATTGCATCTAATCTTGTGGCTGGAACATCTGTATAATTAACAAGATTCCTCACCTCTTCCAGCAGTGGTTCATGTACATGCCTGCCCTTTGCACACATTTTTTTCCCTTTAGGAATAGAATTAGTGGAGGAGATAGTTTGCAGAAACTTTTGCTGCTCCACACACAACTCTCCCTTGCCATCCTCTCAAAACAAAGTTGTAACAAACCCGTGGAGGCGCCACTGTAAAATTAAGATATCAAAATTAAGATATCAAATCTCTTTCTGACTCTGTCAGCAAGATTCCTAGTGGGCACCTCACTCAGCAGGATCTGAGGGACAACTTCCCTGGCATCTGATGAGGGAGGTCATTCACTCAAGAACAGGTTTCTGGCTGTTCCCCAATGCCTTGGCACACAAGTTACTGCCTCCTCCTCTGCCAACACATCTACAGTTTCTGCTCTTCCCAGGACCAGGAAGGCATCCCTGCAGGCTTGTACCTAAATAATCACCTCAAGAAACACAGCAAAGGGAGGCTGCTGCCTCTGGAATGGCCTAAGAGGGAATAAACTGAAATGCCTGTGGTAAGCAGGACCTCTAATGGGTCCTGTGCACAGCTCTGGCTTGTTGCCTCCCCATTTAAAGAAGATCTGGTTAAAATACACAGTTTGAACTATCACTGTTTGATAAAAAGAGATTAATTTTACCACAGTCCCCAAACACTGCAAATAATTGCATTAGAAATGCTAGGAGAACTGTGAGTTTTAAGCTATAAAATCAGAATTTCAGATGTGGAAGAAAACACACCAGTGGTTAAATATTTTTACCATCCAGCAAAGCCAGTAGAAATTCTCACCATTAAAAAAAGTTGACAAGGTTTCCTGACATATTTTAATTTTTTCTGCATTTTTATTAGCTCTTATAAAACTATAAAGCCAGAGTCCTGCTTATACTTTTTTTCTTACCCTTTTGGACTTTTCACTTTTTAAGTCCCTAGTGTTTCTCTTTTCATAAACCTAAATTAGGACTGTAGTATTATTAGCCCATATTTAGTAGTCCTAAAGAATAACTTCTGACTAGAATGTGACTGTAAATACTTTTCCTGTAAATAAATGCAATCTCACTTTTTGGTAGGATTTGTATGTGAAAGAAATATGTGCAAATGAAACTAAGTGCCTTTGATAAGTGGTTTGGGATTGCTGATTAATTGGAACTAAAACCAGATGAGAAAATTGAACATATGTTCTTATTCAAGTTCCCTGGAGGATTTGTCAGGGAGCTTGGCATACATTAATAATTGCTTGGAAGGGATTTAATAGCTCATCTTGTAGTTTTGAACATGCAAAACAATCAGTCAATATAAAAAGCATGCTGTCGTCTGTCTTTGTTAATTAGGGACCTCAAATGCCTTTCATAGTAAGGGCTAGTAATTAGGCTACAGTTCCAAAGGAAGCATTTAGGTTTGCCACCTCAGGATCCATCAGAGGGAGGAGGAAGGGGGCAGTACTTCCAGAAATCTGGAAATGGTAGTTTTTGATCGTTTTTGCTAGGTTTATGATAGTTTTCCTGCATGAGCACATGGCCAGGGTGCTCCCAGAGGCCGGGCAGGAGCTCTGGGGATGCTGCAGAGGCAGGGGAGGCTCCCAGGGCACCTCTCCCCCCGTGACCACACCCAGGAGCCGCGTGCCTGCTGCAGCAGCTTCGGCTGAGATTCTCCACACAGCCCTGATTGATGTCCAACCCCGGTGCTGCTCCTGCTGATGGCACCCAGACTCCTAAAAGCACTGGGTGAAACTCCCTGGGGGAGCCCACCCAGTGCTGCTCGGGGCTGTCCCGTGGCTGCCTCACCTGCCCGGGTGCTCCTGCAGCACCTGGTAGACGCTGATCTGGAAGGTCTCGTTGTCGAAGCGCTCGCGGATGAAATCCTTGTAGATCCTGAACTCGGCCGCCGTCACCGCCTCCCCCTCGGGGATTCGGGAGAGATCAAACCTGAACTCCCGGTAGTGGCAGCGCTGGTGGTGGAACTCTCTGTCATGCTCCACTGGAACAGAAAACAGCCCATTAGCCACCTGCTTTGTCCCCCTTCCCCTCGCCCTCAAGCGTGCTCGCGAGGTGCCGCAACAGAAGAGGGCAGGAATATCTGATTGCAGCATCTCACGGGCTGCTCAATGCTGTACAGCACATAGGAAATACTTGCCTCTATCTGGGCTATTGTGGGCATATATGTGTTTATCAGGCTCCCCTTGGAGCAGTTTTACAGTTGGCTGGTACAGGGGGCCATTGTGTTTTAATGATTTTTGGCAGCTTTGTGCTTGACAAGTGACTCTGGACATTTGCCACCGATAACGACCGAGCCGCTGTGGGAAGGAGCTGAGACAAACAGATGGGGCTTTTGAGGAGTGCTGCTCCTTGGGCTGGCTCTGCTTCTGACAATCACACACACACACATGCATACCCACACACTACAGACACAAATTCCAGCCCTTGAAGCTTTTCGTGCCAGTGATCCACATTTGGTGCCAGCTGAACTCACCACAAGCTCACAGCTCCGCTCTGCGGGGTCAAAGCTTTCATTTTAAAGGATCTTTAGTGATCAGGGCTGTAAAGCAACTGTTCAAAGTGAGGACCTTCTTCCACCTCCCAACCCTGACTGTGAAATAACAAGTGCCAGATCCTGCCAGGCCAGTGTTGGGATGAGTTATCCCACGGGGTGACAGCTCTGCCTGTCCCCTGATGGACAGCTGGTGGTCTCGTGTAACCCTGCTCGTGGGTACGGAAGCAGGGGGTCAGTGTTGGGAGGAAACAAAGACTTCAAGCCAGTCCTCCAGCAAGGGGGAGGAGAGGTGTCAGTGCCCCAGCCCAAGACATGAGGCAAGGCACCCTTCTTGGAACAAATTCCAAATTAAACAGACAAGTCACACAAAGGAAAAGGGGGAAACGGAGGTATAAGGGGATGAACTGACTCGCCCGAGGTCACAACGCACGACATTTTAAGAGCTGAGGTTTGAACCAGGGACTTCCTATATGTCCCAGTCCTGTCGTCTGTCCACTTGACCTCTCTGCAGCTTGACTGCACAATTCAAGTAGTTAGCTCTGAGATTTCCTTGGCAAAGAATGTGTGTCTTTCTACGGGCCTGATTTTCTTCTGGCAGCAGCAAATCCATTGTGTAAATCCATTGACTTAAAGGGAATTACTCCTGGAAAAGAGGAGTTTCAAGCCCGGGGTCTGGAAAGCACCGTTTAAATTTACAGTGCTGCGTGGTACAAGAGCAGAGCAGCATGGCCAGGGTGTCCCCATGGCAGGGGCAGAGCGTGGGGAGCTCTGGGAGCAGGAGCCTGTCCAAGCATGGAGCAGGTTCAGCGCTGCCTCGCTGGCCGAGGCTCAGCCGTTGGCCATGCACTCTCCCTCCTCTCTCTCACATCCCTTCTGAGAGGAGTCCAGTTTGCCACTGTGTGATTGCTGCTCAGGGAAATGCTTCACAGCTCTTACTCATAGCTGGGATTCATCTTAGAGGAGTTTTTTAGGTATGAAACCTCTACACTTTCCAAGACAAAGGTGACTAAGTTCAGCAAATTGTTTTACAGGTTGAGCAGTCTCTGTTGCACCTCTACTAAAACATCTCAGGGAGATCATTCAGTGTCTCCTACCCCGATGTGGGGGAATATTGTGAATATTCACCAGTGTTTGTAAAAGGCTTGGCAGGCTACAGCTGCCCTGGACGTGCTAGCAACACTATTAAATGTGCCTCAATCCCTTTCCTCCAAAGTACTCCTAATAGAATGAGATATAAAGAGCACAATTTCAGTTTTAAAGGAATTTGTCTGCACCTAAATTAAAAGGGAATGAAAAAATACTTTAATATGGGATCACTCCTTTAACCACAAATGTAGAAGAATGCTGTGTGGGTTTGGTTGCAGCTGTTAGCAGTAGGATGTACAAATATGATTTGCTTCCAAAGACATTGGAAGGCTGAATTTCCAGAAGAAAATGGGTGCAGTTTTTTAGTACTTGTGTGATGACAACTACATCAACCAACACTGGCCTTTAGCTGCACTTTATACACCAGGTCTGACAACAAGCACAGGAAGATGAAACTTTTTGGGGTGCTGCTGAAGTTCACAGCAATTCCCACTGCTGAGCCCTAGGAAAAATGTGTCGTGTTAGTATGAAAAATTAACGGCCAGGGTCATAAAATAAAGAGCCCCAAAGTTTGAACTTTCCCATGCTTTGCAGATGTTTGGATATAGGGTTTTGGCCTGAGCCATCTTTAGTGTTAAAGCAAACATTCCTGTGGCTATAGTCATTAAGATCATGAAAATATGTGGATATGTAACTGAAGAAAGAATCCCAAGAAACCCTTCAACTCAGTGTTTATTGTTTTTCCCCTTTTTCTTTGCACTCTGGACCTATCTGCTGACCCAGAAGTAACAAATCCTTTCAGAACTAATTTATGAGAAACACTGACCCTGAATCAACATCTGTTAGATGACTGCAGTAAATCTTATTACATAATTAAACACCAAAATCTATGTTAAAATAACGTTAAGGGTCTGACTCGAACTCATAAAAGCAAGACTCTTCATTATGAAGGCTGAAATCCTATCCCTAAGTCATGCTGCTGTGTTGCTGTTTGGGAACATATGGTACAGTAGATCTGATCAAGCACTTTTTGTAGACCCCTGTAATACCTTAAGCACAGCAGCACGGGGTAAGCAGGGGAGCATTCAAGGAGCCTGAGTTTCCTGGGTTTGATGGGTGTTAGACCTTTGACAATGCTGCAACTGGGTCATTTCCAGTTAATTACCTGAGGAGTTGGAAGGGGGAGAGCTTAAAAAAAAAAAGGCAGGGGGGAATCGTGGTATTTTAAGTGTTCACTGAAATAGAGTTGCTGCAGCTCTTTGAGTGTGGCTGTAGTTTCTCAGTTAGATTTACAAAATCCATGATCCCTATTGACACAGTGACCATAAGAAGAACCTTTTGGTCATTCTTGAAGGACTTAGTCTCAGCTGTTAGTCAGCCATTAATGTTAAACTAGTGTTAAATGCTCCTTTAAAAGACATTAAGCATTTTGAGTATTTGCTGGATATGCTTCATAGCCCTTCTGCCCACAGGACTTCAACTCATCTTCGTCCCAGCTCATAGTTCTCACAAATCTACTACCCAAAGGCTTTGGTGAATGGTTTTAGCCCAGATGCTAATTTCAAACATTGGAAATTCCAGCTCACAATTCAAATGCCTTGGCAAGGCAGCTGCTTGGAGAGGAAGCCAAAGCTCTGGATGTGCAATCAAAGGTTGTAAAATAGGAAAAGGAAGAACACCCTTGAAAAATAATTCTGCTGTGAAACAGACTATGCCTTGACTGTGGGAAAACAGTGGACTTCCTCTCCTTAAAAAACAATCCAAAGTCACTCACAGGTGATGCATGATGTGTAAACATGAGCCTCTCCTCATTCTTAGAATGGAGGCATTTTGGAGGCACAACTACTGCAGACTAATTCTGTCCTAATTTAACACAGGGCTCAAAATCTGCTGGTGTAAAATAACTCCTGGCATGGTGACTGTGGCAGTTAATTGGAGCTATGGTGGATGAGGATCATCAGACACTCCCTCTGGCAGAGTCCTTTGGGAAGGGAAAGGTGGAGACGATGGGAATTGTGAGCTGTGGGATGGAGGAGGACATCAGAAGCATGAGAAAATAAGCAAGACACCAAAAATCGTGGGGGACAATTAAGGTGATGGAGTCAAAACAAGGAATAGCTCAGGCTGGTGGTTATCAGTACCTGGGCCACACCTGTCACAAATATGCAAGTCAGATCAGCACCTTTGAAAGCCTGGCCTTGCCTATCTGTGCAGGATCTGAGTGCTGCTCTATCTGATACAGAGAGGGCTCCCAGCTCTCTGAAGTCCTTTGTCTCTCCAAGCCTCTGTTATGGCCTGATGGTGATGCAAGAGGGGGCAGGACACAGTTGTGCAACTGGCAGGAATGGTTAAAAGAAAACAGGATGGATACATGTGCTCAGGTGTGAAGTAGCCAGGTATCAGATCTAAAAATATGGGAAAGCTGGAGATAAAATGTCAACAAATACTGGGTACTTGTTCTGACATGTGCTGAAGATACAGAAATTAAAAACATTGGGATACAGATATGAAAACATGTAGCTGTTGACATCAAGAAGCCAGTACCAAAAAAATAATAACCTTGTGGTCCTGATTTAGCACCCCAGGTGCCCAAACTTCCAAAGCAAATCACACATCAGCATAAAGCTGGGCACTTAAACTGATCCCATGTTTGGCCATTTTCACAGCAAAGTACATTGAGGTTAGAAACAAGAGCCCCAACTGTTTTCAGCTCCTTTGGAAATCACTGCTGGCAGCTGCAGAGCCAACCTGAGCTGATTCTGCAAACTCTGGTTGGACCTCTGGGTTTGTATCTGGGATTGCTGGGAGGCAAGGCCTGGCATGTGACAGCAGGGATTATGCTGGGGCATAGCTTGCAGGGCTGTTCTCTCTCTCTGGGCACATCCCAGCTCAGCCCTGGACCCAGCACAGCATCAATCACCAGCCCCAGGTGTGGAGCAAAGGACCAGTGAATCACAGCAAGCTGGTTTTTTCCCCAAGAATGACTGTGTTAAAAAATAATTATTACCAAAGCATTAAAGAGCTAATCTAAATGGCAGGGAAGTCAACAGAAGTATTTTCAACAATTTAAATGGATTTCATGGGAGGCCAATCTACCTGCTTAGGTATTTTTAATTAGGTATTGTTTTCTGAAGATGCAAAAAACTCCTTTTCAGAAAGAAAGTCAACATCAGACGAACAGATTCTGTTCTCAGGTTCCCAGACTGGGAAAGCTTTGGTAATTCCATATCTCTTCCTCCCTGGCACATTTGGGTGATGCATTCAGAATATATTTTGAATACATGAACCAGTAAAAACTTAAATTTTCTTGTTAACGCTTTCACCTGATAATATGTTAATTGTTTTTATAAGGCACTTTGAGAGCAGTTGTCTCATTTATTGTAGTGCTTGCAACAATTAGAGCTACTTGTTTCTCATTTACAATGGAAAAAGGCACCAGAAGGAATGTGCACTAGGGTGCCTGTAACTTCTTCACTCCCAGAAAAGGCCAGAAGGGATTTGTAAAGGACTTTAATCTCAAATAGATTAAAGGTCCTGAATTCCTGAGACTGAAAGATAAGTCAAAGGAAAATAGATTCCAAAAGACAACACCCTCCTGCCTCAGCCTCTCAGCCAGGTTGCTGCTGAGCCATCAGCAGTTGCCTGAGAAACCCCTCAGAGATTTGGATGCCAAAAAAACTCTGCCACACTCTGGCATTGAGGTCTAATAGGTTTTCAGAGTCCACCTCTGTGGTGAGTTTAGAGAGCAGGAAAGTCTTTATGTGCCTTCCCTCCAACAGCTGCAGAGCTACAGAAAATGGGCACTGCTCCTTCAGAGTGGCTGAGTGCTGCCCAGCTCGTCCCAAGAGCCAGTGGATTGATGTGAAGCCTCAGGGTTTCCATGAAGGAGCAAACTAAACCCTGATTTTGCACCCAGCAGCGCTAAATCTCATTGGAATTTTCCGAGAAAATTTACCTTTATTTCCCCCCCGAGATCGAAGGCAAAGCTTCAGAAACTCTGCTGCATCCCTTCAGAGCAGAGCACGATGCTCCCAGAGCCAGGGACCAGCTCCACCTGGAGCCCCCCAGCCCTGCCAGCCTTGTGCTGCTCTCAAAGGCGAGCTCCTCTCCGATCTCCTGCCTCCCCCCTCCTGTCTCCCTTGGGAAGTGAACTCAACTGGAAAAAAATGTTCCCTTGCCCAGACGAGCTTTTGGGTGGGTCCTGTCCTCTCCCAGCTCCCCAGGGTGCCCGAGAGCAGTGGCAGGAGGAGCAGGGACCTCCCAGCACGGCGGGAGGGAGGCCAGGGCCACCCCTCGGGCTCGGGGCTTGTTTGTGGCGCTTGTGAAACTGCGCTGCAAATTTTCGGGATGCCAAATTCGAGACCTCTTGATGGGATTCTAATTAACAGGCATTAAATGTTCCCTCTATAAATTGCACTTCTTTGTCTCTAAATTGGTGGATAAAACCATGGCACTTATGAAATATAGGGCTTTTCTCCTTATGTTGCTGAGGTTCAAGGAGGAGGAAACCAATTAGGGGAAGGACCCAGCGGTCTCTCTGCAGCTGAAAGAGCCTACTGGGCTCAGCAGGATGCCTGGTTGAGCAAGAAATGCAAGGTCAGTCCTTATATTTTTCTGAGGAAAAGGGGGGCTATAATAAAGATTATTGCACTAATGTCATGCCAGGCCACAGCCTGCGAAGGCACACGTTTCCCTCCTCATTGTGCTTGACAGCAAGAGTTACAGGGGCAGGGGCAGGAAATTTATAATGGCAAGAATTTGGGAATGCAAAGTTCTGTGATTGGTTTTCATTTGTTTCATTCTCTCGGCTTCATGATTTACATGGTGACATTAGGCAGCTAAAGCAGCAGCTACAGAAATATTTGAAGAAATAGTTGAAGAATATAAATTGAGAGTTCTATAAATGGAGTGGAGAAAATGTCCTGGTCTGTGTGATGGGCTACATATTTGTTTGTTTGTTTGTTTTTAAAGAGTAATAAAACCAGTATTTTACATGGAATAGTTGCAGCTCTCCAAGCCATCTAGAAGCTAGTGCAGGTTTTTGGAGAAACCTAAGGAAAAACAAATACAGCCTAGATTTTGGTTTGTGAGATAAGCTTACTAGAAAAATAGCCTGTGGTTTTTCCATAACTCATTAATGCATCCCATCACTGGGGATTGCTGCCATCCTGCCACTTCTAAAAACACAGTTTGTCCTTGAATCACAGGCTCAGCTAACCCAGACATTGGGGGGATTCTGGGCTCATCTGCCCAAGCCCTGTCCTGATGCCTTGTCCCCACGTGCCCTTTGAAGGGCTGCTCTGAGCCAAGGCAGAGCTCAGCAGCTGCTCCCTGCTCATGGACCCATTTTACAGCCAGGTAGAGGGAGGAGAAGGTGATAAACTGTTTCTTGCATGGTGAATTCATTGTGTGCCAGGGCAAAGTCCTGCCCCATCCACGGGTGGAGAGCGGGACTAATGCACTAATTTCAAAGAAGATGAAAACCAGGCTCCATAAATCCCAATCCCCAAACTCAGAGGTTGGAAATTCTTTAGTGATCACTCTGCAAAGTGATCTGGGGTAAGCAGTTTTGCTTCGAAAGGGGAATAAAAAAACCCTCTGGAGTTAATATTCTCCCTTTAGCCATCACTTCATTTTTTCAGCTTTCAGCAGGGAGCTGGTGTTGCCAGCAAGACCACCTAGCCACAAACCCAGCAGGGAGCTTCCAAAATTCTTCTAAACACTGACTCCTTGTTATAAATTGAAAAGTGGTAATAGCAACAGTGCATATCACATCTGTGCCAGGCTTCAGGCCTGGGAAGCAGCAGCCTCCCTACTGCAGAACACAACTTGGAAAGATCCTTTCAGTCCACACATGTATCAGCATTAGCCATTTCTTTGTCAACAAATCCCTTAATACGTACCCTTTCTATCATGTACAGATGTCCAAAAAATAATGGAATACTGTACTACAAGATTAAACACTTTAATGTCAGCATGTGTGTTGCATGACTCTGAACAATGGTATCATTGTGCGTGCGCAAACAGCCGGGCGAGGGAAGATGGGTTTAATTATCTCCCAAGCAGCAGCAAGTTCTTCCTAAGTCAAACTCCAGCTAGCAAGGGCTGCTCAGGGCAGAAATTGGTGTTTCTCCCTTCCTGGTGTGGTCAGGTTGGTGTTTCTGCCTTCCAGTGCTGGGGTGAGCGTTGTGCCCACAGCAGGCAGTGCCTCGAAGCGCGGCGCGGGAGCCACCTGCTTCCCTGGCAGCCACGTGGCACCACGGAATGTGCTGTGGGGACCAGAGGATGCTGTGAGCCACCACATCCTCTCTCCCCATGAGGCACCCAGGAGTCTTTTAAGTGAAAATTCCTACGTATGGCAGATGGCAAAAGGGGAAACCGTCACTGGGAAGGAAAGGACAGAGGGACTCGTGCGCGCCGCCTTCGGAATTCAGAGACTTCCCCTGCTGGGATTTCTCTGCAGACACTTTAAGGCAATGCTGCATGGTAAAACCATTTCTTTTTAAAGAACATCCATGAAGAATCTGGGCAGGTTATGCACAGGTAATCCATTTTCTTTCCCGAGTGTGCCCTGACGGGCACTCGCTTACGCTGTGGTTTCTCTGCTGAAAGCAGAGCCAGACGGGATGAAAGGTATTGTGAAAAATTTACACGTGGGACTGCTCTGAGAGCACAAAACTCTCCTAATAGTAAACAGACTGAGGGTGGTGTGACTCCTGGTGCTGTTTGCTGTGTCTGCATGTGTATCTGGGGAAGGCAATGTTAAATAAGCAGGGAAGAGTTGTGTTTCTCCAGAATACCTTATTCACAGCCCTGTCACGTGAAACACGGCAGCACATGGAGCTGCAATCCATCTGCAGCTGCTGTAACACACTGAGGATTGCTGTGGGATTTCAGTGGTGTGAGGGAATGGAGAACTGGGGGGGATGACAGGGAAAAGAAAAAAATGGGAGTTCATGAGTGGTTCCTTTTGACAGACTCCCTCTATTTCTACCTTCATCCTCCAGGAATCCACTATAAGGAAATCTCCTGCAGGGCCTCCCTCTCCAGGCTCTCAAATCTTGTTTCTCTTCCTCCTTTCACAGTAAAAAGGGAACCCAGGACAGTGCTGACCTGGGGATTTGCCTCACCAGCTCTCCCATTCCCAAAACCTTGTGGTGGCTGTTTTCCAGAGAGGCAAGCTGGGGACTGGGGTGATGCTGCAAATCGTGGCTCATTCTGTGTCCTCCCAGCCAGCCAGTGTTGTGGCCATCACAGATGTCTCAAGCTCTCGTGCTGGCACCAGGAGCAGGGGTGAATGAGGCTGGTTTTTACCCCTGACAGACCAGGGCTGCTGTGTCTCTCTGTAGGATGAGATGGACCTGGACAGCAGTTCCAAGCCAGGGGCTCCCACAGCTCCCTGCTCAGGGATGGGTGCACAGGGCAGGCTGAGGTGGGTGCACAGCACCCAAAGCCCAGCTCTGCTCTGCACTCTGCTCTAGAAATGTCCCTGCAGTCAAACTGAGCAGTGGGCAAAATGACAGGCAGGAGTTCATCTCTGCTCCTGCTTTCTTTTCTCTGTCTGCACAGCATGGAATAACCCAGCCTGAGAGCAGAGGTGTGTTGTTGTCTAACACATCCCCTAAATCCTCTGGATGCAGCTGTGGGAGGTATGTGAAGATGCAGGAGCACGTTTTTCTTTTCCCCCTTTGAGCAGAGAGGACTGGTACAGGACACTGCTCCCTGGCTCTTTGTGATTCAGGGGACAGCGAGGCTGCTCCCCTGCTCTGTCGGATCAGGGAGTTGTATCTGGCCAGGCCAGCCCCCAGGAAAGCTGTGCCAGGGTGAGGTGTGAATTCCAAGTCACACATTTTGCCAGTGCATCCCAGGGTCACAGAGATAGCAGCAGGCTGGGGAGGAATCACGGTGAGGATCAGGCTGAGGTGGCAGCCACAGCACAGGAAAGGGCAGGTCTGGAGGAGGAGAAAGCAGGGTGATGGGTGTCTCAAGGGGGAAGAGGCTGCAGAGCACAAAGAGGGAGAAAAGTTAAGTGGCAATAAGGTTTATTGAGAAAAATAATCCCCCAGTCCAGACACTCGACAGATGGGGCCCAAGGTGCTTCCTGCAACCTGCTCTGAGACTGAGCAGGTCTCAAAAAATCACTGATGCAAAAACCAGCAGCCTGCCCTGACTGCTTGTACACAGCACTGAGCAAATGGAAACATCCCTGGGCCCAGGGGAGGAGAGACAAGTGGCTGAACAGATCTGGTCAGAAATAAAGTGTATTCAGCCAGGGGAGATAAGAGGCAGTGAGAGACTGCCAGAGGCAAACCTAAAACGGGTAAGAAAACCCACAAGGGGAGGACTTCCATCCCTGCAGGAAGCTGGGAGCCTGCTGGGAGCACAGGCACCTCAATCTGCAACCAGCATGTGCAGGGGACATGCAAATTAAAATCAAATCTCATTACACTAACTCTTCAATGCAGTGATTTTATCATGCAGAGATGCAACAGGATCAAAGTTTTCCTCTGCATTCCAGTACCTACACTGGGGCAAAGTAATAAGTCTTTAAAAGTATTTCATAAATTAGATACCATTCATAATAAACAGCCTGAGCCAGTAATTTTGGGAAGGTCACTGCCTGAGCATCTCTGTGTTTATACAGAACAGACAGAAATGGCTAAAGGTACCTCTGGTGCCTGGAGAGCGAGTTCCAAATCTTCCTTCCAGGACCAAAAGAACCTCATGAAAGTTGTGCTCATAATCTGATGCTTTTAAGCTTATTTGCTAATTATCTTCTACTACAGGATTTTTTTCAAGCTTCTCTCTGTTTCTTATCAGTCTTGCAGTACCATTCTGTAGCATAAAGTTACTTAAGACAGCAAAAGATTCAACACTTGGAAAACTGATAGAGAAAGAAGGACGGGATTCTGGACTGGTACAGCTGGTTTAAGGTATTTTAGAAGTAAATGAAATCAAATGAGAATTTATAATCCTTCCTGAGGTCTGGATTCCATCAGACTAAACTCATTAGGCATTAAGGTGCAGGTGCAGCTAAATAAAGGATTGTTCTGCTTTTCTTAATGCCATAGATTCACATCTTGAGTTCAAAATAAAAGTCTTTTAAAAGCACATGTATATATTGTGCATCTACTGGCAACACTTGAAAGAGAAAGTTCAGCTGATGGAATCTTCAAATGCCTCGTTTTTGCCAGAGGAATGTGCCAGTTTCTGCACTGGCTGTGCTGAGGACACGAGTGGAGAAGTGACTGGACATTGGCCTCTTAAGGCTTATTCATTTCATTTGCATCAGACTTCCTTTCATCTACTGAACAGCTGCCCAAATAAATAGCATAAATCTAATTAATCCTCCTTTAATATTGTACTGCCACATCAATTCCAGCATGCCCCCAAACACTGCAGGAGTGTGGGTCTACACCTGCACAGGCTCCCTGGGAGGAGCACGGCAGAGTCGCAGGGAATTCAGCCTTTCTTGTGGTTTACTGGGATAAAAGGAAAACAATTAAAAACCAGTTTCCCAGGTTTGAACCCATAGGACTTGCTGGATTTCTCAGCTGAAATGCCAGGTTCTGGTTTTGTTGAGAGAGCAGTTTGTGGGATGTTACAAAATAAGCAGCCACTATCAGGCACGCAGCCATCAGATAAGGACCTCAGCTTTGATTGTGATCAGCAAAATCTCCTCTTGGAATGTACACACTGAGCTGTGCCCCAAGACCACGGCCAGCTGGGCCTTTCCAGCTTGTCTGAGCACTCACAAACATCTGCAGCTCTGGGCCAGGCAAGTGCTGGGAGATTAGGGGACAACAAACTATTGAGGGGAAAGGTCCTGCTGCCCCAGAGGGGAAATCCCTGCCAGAGCTGTGCTCTGCTTGCACCCAGGCTGTTTCAGCCCCTGCCTCTTCCTCAGGTGTTCTGTATGTGGGAGGTCCAGAGGTATTCACACAGTTTATAATTATTATACAGAAATGAAGTATTTGAAGGGATGTTTTGGAAAATAACCATTAGAAACTTCAGTTGCTGCTTACAAAGACACTTTGGAGTGCCCTTCCTCATGCAAGTGTGACTTTGTGACCTGGTTCACATTTTTCTTTGAGATCATCATGTTTGCTCTGTGCTGCCAAGAGCTGAGCTCAGGTGGGGCACTGGGTTTGGGACACAGGACCTGGAGAGGAGGTCACTGCCTGGAATGACCCTCCCTGCCAGCACCACCCTTCTTCTCACTGTCCTTTTGCCTGTGATGGGACTCACAGCTTATGCACAGGAGCCTTTTGCTTTCTAGGAATATTTGCTGTGCAACACATTTATTTTATTGAGAAATAGGCAGGCAGTTGTTTATTCTTTTATTAACTCTATACAGCTCTGAAAACCATGAATATCAAAGACCTGTGAGCTGCTGACATCCACATATATTGCTGTTTGCAGATGCAAAATGTCTCAGAGCAGTGGCAAGTTTAAACTGTTATTTCAGGAATGTCCTCAGAAGATAAATATGTATATATCCATGTACATAGCACATGTGTCTGTCCCCTTTACACTTTAAACGTTGGTGGCCCATGCCCCAGGCATAACGGCATCTGAAGGTGAGGCAAAGATTTATTTGCAGTTTAATTCCCACCCACGATCCCTATTATACCAGAGGAATTTTCTTTTGGTACAAGATAAGCCCATCAGTGACATCAGCAGCACCTAGCCCTGCATACCACAGCCCTGCTGGATTCCTGACACTGAGCCTCTGCTAGGGCTGGGCCATCCAGGCCTCCTGAGTCAGCCCCTAACAACAGCATTTTCTGTTTTGTTTTGGTTTTTGTGAGTCTTTGGATGCAATTTTGCAATTGCAGTTCTGGGGTAAAAGATCAGCTCTTGAAACCCGCCCTGGGTCTGGTATGAATGGAGGGAGCACAGCTCACGTCCTGTTGCGTGCAATGGGTAAAAATAGCAGAAAAATGAGTGTGTGGGGTTTGTGAAAGCATCCCTGAAGCAGCAGGAGCACAGAGAACTCTCCTCCAGCTCGGTGTTTTCTGCCTACAGCCACTGCTCACTTGTTGGGCTCCAGCTGCCAGCCCAGGGAGGAAAGAAAGGCTTTCAGTGGATCGGACACGCTGGCTTAGGTTTATCCCCCTGCTCTGCAGTGTTTTCAGTGAAGCAGCTCTCCTCTCACAGCTGTGCACTAATGAGCAAAATGACAGTTACTGTTTGCTGAGGAAATATTTGGGGTTTGCTTGAATGCATTTCTGCATTCTTTTGTGCATTTCTGTGTTCCCTGTGTCAGGCTTTAATGGAGCGTCACGGTCGGAGATTTCCGTGGACATGGACTCCAATATTCTGGTAATTTGATTACAGTGCATGCCATGGATTGCAGGAACTTTTGTATTCAGAGGTCAAAGTGGTGTCCACACCAATGAGAGAAGTTTTACACCACATGTCTGATTTGCTTCTCCTTTTCACCTGTCTCGGGAGACAAATGATTCATCACATAGTGCTGAAATATCTTCATCTCCTGATTTGGGCCAAGATTTAAGAGTGGTTACCCAAAACTTTCTTTTTGAGCTGAGAAGAAAGATCTGTGATCAATGATTCTTTTTCAGTTCTTCTCTTCTGCAGTTTATTACAAGTATATTTGTGTAATTAGGGGGCCCAGTAGTAATGTTGTTAAAATACAAGTGGGCACATTTATTGTTTCCTCCAAAAGGAAACAACCAGTCTCTAGCAGTTCTGGTTTTTCCCTGCCTCAACTGAACATTTACTGCTTTATGTAGCTAGCAGATTGTGAGGCTAAAGTTACTTCTTTTTTTTTCCCCCTTTTATTTCTTTTTGTTAAAAAGAAAAGAAAAAAAAAATCCCCTCCATTCTCTTAACAAATGCTGGATTTTTTTAAGGGTATGGTTAGAAAGGGGAACTTAAACTCAGCATGATGTTTATAGTGCCACACAAGCTTCAGGAAAAGTGATGTGCAGTGCTCTTTATTGACATCTAAAAAGTCCCTGTGGGATTATAATGACTGCAGAGTAATAAACAAATAAAAGTAGCAAGATTAAATTATTCAGAATATTTTTAGTGATGGAAGCAGCAGTAAGTTTACACCTTGAGAACCAGGGGAAGAGCAGCTTGTGGGTAGAACAAATAAAATTAGGAATGGATTCCTCTTAGTGATGACTGGAATCATTCATGGCTTTACAGATAATTGTCTTAAGTAAATAAATTAGAAATATGGATACAAAAGAATTCAAATGTAAGCACCAGAATTCAGAATTTTTAAATTAATTTTTAATCTTCCATTTAAATGACAGACCAGAATTTGCTTTCCCTTGTGGTGCCAAATGTCTCACTACCCTCAGTGGGTGTTCCAGGCACCATGACCAGCCCTACTCCCAGTCCTCACCCAGGAAGAAACTCTTCTCTCCATCAGAATTAAAACTCCCAGCTTCTGATACTGTATTATTTTATGAGCATTTTTTAGTGCTTCTCCCAGAGTTGTTTTGGTCTCTTTTAAAACATTTTACAGCCACTGTGCTTGTGAAGAACAATTGGTAAAGTCGAGGCAGCCCCGCCAGTGCCAAGGCAAGGCAGGATTTGGCCCAGGGGCTCCAGTGACAGAGTCAAAGCTCAGCCTGATTTACAGCCCCCAGGCTGGGCACAGGACACCGTGCCAGCTCCTCGATGGTGTCAGGGGTGGTGACTTCACCGGGGTGGCCTGGGGCCAGGCTGCTCCAGCTGAGGATCCGGAGGGTGACATCAGCGGGGCTGTGTGGAGGTGTGAATCAGCCCAGCATCGCTGGGAGGCTGCAGCAGGACCAGAGGAAACTGTGCTCATCTGAAAGGCACTTGGTGCACCAGGGAAAACCTTACAGGGTGATGCCCTGCATTTGTATACAACAGGGAAAAAACCTTAGAGAGATGCTCTGCACTTTTGCACAATAGGGAAAACCTTAGAGAAATGCTCTACACTTTTGTGCAGCAGGGAAAACCTTACAGGGAGATGCTCTGCACTTTTGTACAACAGGGAAAAAACCTTAGAGAGATGCTCTGCACTTTTGTACAATAGGGAAAACCTTACAGGGAGATGCTCTGCACTTCTGTACAATAGGGAAAAAACCTTAGAGAGATGCTCTGCACTTTTGTACAATAGGGAAAACCTTACAGGGTGATGCTCTGCACTTTTGTGCACCAGGGAAAACCTTAGAGAGATGCTCTACACTTTTGTACAACAGGGAAAACCTTTAGAGAGATGCTCTACACTTGTGTGCAGCAGGGAAAACCTTACAGGGAGATGCTGTGTGAGATTATCAGCACCTTGGTGCTCCCCCACCACAGAGAGAGCTCTTGCTCACTTTAATTATTGCTCAGGGAGAAGCTGCGCCTTCCCTCTCCCCTCCTTCTCCTTGTTGTTTTTTTTAAAGGAAGGTGGCTTTTAAGAGCTTGCCATGAAGATCTAAGTTAAAGGATTTTCTCTGCTACAAAGCCTGCATAGTTTCCCAGGCCAGGTGGACCCGATAGCACTGACTGCATGCTGAAAAATCTCATCCCCACCCTTCAGGCACTTTAATTGTAAGCCTTTCCAGATACACTGGATAAACACTGTCAAAATGAACCTGAAAGGGTTGTTGTTGTTGGTTTAGCCCTTAAATAATTATGAGTTTGTCTGTCTAATTACAACATAATCTTGTTTAAACTCGGAGGGCTATTTGCAGTATCTCTTAAATGAGGTGGAAGCAGAAAAGAAAAAAAAGAAAAAGAAAAGAAAATTCACAGTTCTTCCACTTTAAAAGAAGGAAAGAAGAGTTTTTACTCCTGTAAAATTTAATTCAACCTGGCAACAAAAGACTCTAGCTTGGAAGCTACTGTGGAAGGACAAAGATGATAAAGAATAGTGTGGGACCTCCAAGATGCAACAGAAACTTAATCCTCCGTGGATAATATTTTTCAAACAGTTTAGAAATAGTTTAAGGTAATTTAGGGGAAGACTTGAGTGACAAAGCACATTACTTGAAGTGCTTTTCCTTCACTAGGCACTTTCTAAATTCTTTCTCTTTCATTTCTTTACTCTCAGGAGACTTTTAAATCCAGTGAACCAAAACAACACTTTGTTTGTTGGTATAGCACGGGGCTGGCACAGATGGCAGACCCTGCACCTGTTCCAATAAACTGGGGAAATGGAGAGATAAACCATAGCACTCATTAAGGGGAATCTACTGAAACATGAACAAATTGTATTTTGAACATCTTCCAGGAATAAAAGGAGAAATACATAAACAGACTTTGTTTTTACCATCATCAGTTTAAAATAAACTTTGTTTAAAGGGAACTTCACATTTGGTTTATATACAAAGGCAGACATACCACTAAAGAAACTATGATAATGCTTGATTTTCTTTAAGAAAGGCAAATGATTTTATCTAGCTGCTCCTATTCTTCTAAAGAAAAATTACCTGTTGGCAGTTTAACCAAAATCAGTTAATTCCCCTGTTCTTTAGTTGTGGCAGCTTTTTTTGCTTCTGCATTTTCTCACGTTGAGTAATATCACATTCTTACAATCTAGTTCAGAATGATCAGAGGAACAACATAAACTAAAGTCCATCTGCTCATCTATTAATAAATAACTAAAATTATTGGGGGGTGGGGGAGGAATTGTTTGGATCATCAGCAACAAAGTTCCCTGCAAAACAGCTTTTTTCTAGGCACAAGGAATATGCTATATAGTATCTGACAGATTATTTAAAAAATCCTGAATAAGAAGAAACATTAAGTAACAGCTCCTCAAAGGATAAATTTCTTCAAATATTTGCCTTGATCATGAGAGCTTGTGCTGTTCAACATCCCATACATCTCCCTCAATTTCTCTCTCTCACACACACAGCATTAAATACAAAACGTCATGAAAATTCCTAAGTAACATTTAATGTTGGCAGCCCTGCACTGTAAAGCCATTTATATAAAACTGTGGTTGGCAGCTCTCACTCTTCCATGGGAACAAATTAACATTGGCATTCCAAACACAGGAAAGTAAGGAAATTAGAAACACAGTTTATATTTGGCCAGTGCTTTGAAATACTGTACCAGGCTACTGATGTCAATTAATGAAAAGCAGAATTTTGCGGAGAGGGTCTGGTTTAGAAACACATTAACACACGTTAAACATGTTTGCACAGGAACTGGGTTGTAAGCATCTTGGTTCCAAAACAATAAAGCAATTACACTAAAACTTGTAGTCTCAAAGTTGCCATTAATTCAATCCACTCAGTCTGGATCACTGAAGGATTTTCACGACTCTGAGACGTAGATAACACAAATGTTTAAAAGAAGGGTAAGGTACAGCATGGTGGGGATTTTATGTTACCTGCTGTAAATCAGGTATATTATTTTTTGTATAAGTAATGGAATTGTAGAACACATACCCAAAAAAAAGGGGGAGGCTCAGCAAACTTTGCGGTCCTCATCAATAAACAAAGATTTCCAAAAGGGCTTTTTGAATTAGAATCAGTGCAAACTTTGCTACCTGCAACCTTTTCTGTAGCAAAGATTTTTACTGACAAAATCTTCAACACCAAAAACATCTAAATGGCAGTTTATCTGCTGGCACAATTCCACTGACTTCAGTGGAATTACTCCAGCACGGAATTTGGCCCCGCCGCCTTTACAAGGCGCTGTTTATTTGTACTATGATTCAGATATTTTGATACCAGGAATCTTTCAGCACTGAAGTTTCTCCATATGAAATATGTCTTGTATTAAGAAATATCAGTTTCACGTATTTGTCAAACATTATTTGTTAAATTCTGTTTGTTGCAAGGATGGGAATTCAGCTGTAGTTCAACAACATGGATCGGGCTAATAATGATAAGCAGTGACTAATGGGAGCTGGTTCATGTTTTGATTGTTTGCAGCAAAGGAAGCTCCCCTCAGAAACAATTTCAAGATTAAGAGAGAAAACTCTGTGAAGCTCTAGCAGAAACTACTGCATGCTCATTATTTCAACACAGGGGCACTTCTTTGGCCCAATTCTGCTCTCAGTGGTGCTCGTGTAAATCAAGAGGGAGTTTATGGGAATTACTTTGGACGTAGAGTTGTATAAATGAGACCACAGGGCCAGCTTCAGTAGAAATTTGACAATTTACACCAATGAAGACCTAGCCAAGAATTTTCTCTTGGGTTTCCGTTTTTCCAAACTTAAGCATGTGCAGAACTTTATCCATGTGATTAGTCCTTGTGTGTAGTCTCATTTATTTCAAACAGTTGTGAAGGGAAATTTTCATCCTGAAACTAATTTAAACAGCTCTCTCATTTCTTTAGGAGTGTCTTCCACTTAGAGAAAAAATATACATATATA